>JANFAE010000030.1:0-468505 GCA_024613145.1 Pisolithus marmoratus
TGCAGTTCTCAGTGTCTGAGGTGAGTGCATTCAATCAATTTGACATCTAGTTTCTGACATTTTTCCTCTGGGACATGCACATGTACAGTGCAGCCAAAGACTCAAAGATGTGAAATTGATGGCTTGTTGCTGGTGTAGGCCTCATATGGGGTAATGTTTTCTTCAAGTGCATGTGTTGGTAGGTGGTTGGCAAGATGAGCTGCATGAGTTATAGCATCTCCCCAATACTTATTTGGGAGGCCCACATTGCTCAGCATTGCTTGTGCACATTCAACCAGTGTGCAATTCATCCACTTGGAGACACCATTTTCCTGGGGGGTGTATGCATTCATCCTTTCATGGTGTATACCCTTTGACTTTAAGTAGACATCAAATTCATGTGAGCAGTACTTGCCACCACCATCTGTACGAAGATAATTTGCACATTCACCAGTCTCTGCCTCCACTTGAGCAAAGTACTCTTTTGTTGCAGCAAGGACTTCATCCTTTGTCTTTAGGAGTTTGATGACAAGGTGGTGGGATTTGCCATCAATGAAAGTTACAAAGTATCGGTGCCTGGAGTGACTGAGGGTTTGCATTGGGCCACAGATGTCCAAGTAAGTTCAATATAATATGTGTGGGCACTCAGAATCTGACTTTGTGACTATGACATTGCAATGTTGTTTTCCCTCAAGACAATTTATGCAACTGTGAGTCTCCTGGTTTTGCAAGCCAGTTATTTCCATGCCAACCACCGTATCCTGGTTTAGTAGCCTTAGGACATTCCTGCTTGTCACATGTCTGAGGCAGCAGTGCCAGGTGTTTAGGGATGCCTTTGAAGTGACTGCACAAGCAGCATGGGTGGTGAGTGGCTTTGATGCATCAACCTCACAAGGGTCATGGATAATGTATGCAGAGTGGCTTCCAGATACAACTGTTGTGTCTAGAATGTATAGGGACTTGTGTTTAGCTGCAACAGCCTTGACTTTGCTTCCTATCATTATTTTGCAGGTGTTTGACTCAAAGGTAACCCAAAGACCTTTCACTGCAAGGCATGGTACTGATATGAGGTTTGTATCCAAGTCTGGAATGTAGTAGACATCATGCAGTATGGTCTGACCTCCATCACTGCAGGTGCCATGCATGTCAAGCTCAATCTGCCCTTTACCAACTGCCATAATAGACCTCCCATCCCCAATAACCATGGGTTCTGATGGTTCCAAGGTCCTAAACATGGTGAACCACCCTCTCTGGAAAGGCATGTGTGCAGAAGCACCTGAATCTACAATCCACTCAGTGGACAATGTTCCTAGGCCAGTGCATGCCATGAACATGCATAGTTCAGAGTCATTGTCCACCTGTGCAAACTTGGCCATAAGATCCACCTTGTCCACTGATTTGTCCTTCCTTTCCTTTTCAGGTTCCAGTGAAGGCTTCATGCCTTCAGCCTTCTTGTTAGGACATTTGTCCTTCATGTGTCCAGTCTCCTTGCAGCCATAGCAGGTGACTTTTGACTTGCCCTTTCCCTTCCCTTTTCCCTTAGACTTAGTGTTTTTGCCAGTGGCCTTGGCCACAAGCACAGAATGCAACTGAGAGCCTTGGCATGTTCATTCCTCAATTAGAACTTGGGAAATCATGGAGTTGACAGTCAGCTTATCATTTGTTGACATCAGGATTGTGTGCAGAGTTGAGTATGACTGGGGTAGGGATATGACCATTGCTACTGCAACCAAGGACTCATCAAGAGACTGTCCAAGTGACTTCAAAATTAAGGACTTTTGGTGCATAGCATTTAATTGAGGTTCCATAGGGCTGTTGTCAACCAAGGTGCCTCGGAAGAGTTCTCCAATAAGGTAGGTGATGGTCTGTCTTCCCTTTCCTTCATAGCACTTGCTGAGCTTCCTCCAGGACTCTGCTGTCATTGCATACATGACTCCACTCAGAGGCTCATCCTTGAGAGTGAGAGTAATCTGGGCACATGCTTCTCTGTCCTTAATGGACCATTCAGCATGCTCATCTGGGTAAGTGTTCACATTTGGGGCAGTCTGGTCTGTGCCACCAACAACCTCCCAGAGCCCTTGAATTTCTAGGACTTTCTGGACTTGAAACTTCCACATTTGATAGTTTGATCCATTGTCTGCAAGTGAGGGGATGTCATAAAGTCAGCTAGAGGGTGCAACAATTTTTCCAGAGGATGAAAGTGATGTGGCAGTCAGAGTTGAAGGGCCAGCAGCTGGAGGAGCTGTAGAAGCAGAAGGTGGGTTTGACATCTTCAGAGTAACTTAGTTGGACTGGAATGTAAATCTTTGAATTCAAGATGGTTAGAGCAGCTCAGGGCTCATAACCTTTTGTTGTAAGACTAATGAAGGTGAGGCTAACCAAAGAAAGAACTCAGGCTTCTCTTCATAGAAGACTGTATTCACTACTAACCTAACCAAAGGAAGGACTACTGGTAATCAGCATAATGAGTGTAAGTACAAAACAATTAACCTCACCTCAGGCTTCTCTTCATAGAAGACTGAGGTGCAAAGTGGAAAAAATTTCACCCAAACTAGTCCATGATTATGTAAGGTATTACCATTGTAACTTAAGATGAAGTCAGAAAACCTGTATGCAACAACAGCCTGGGTAGCAGCAATGCACAGTATAGAGTGGCAGCAATTTCCTTGACCACAATGAGATGTGGGAGGCAGCATTACTAAGAGGGTGGAAGTTTCAGCACTTGTAGAATGGATGTAGGTGCCAAGGAGATAAGGAGACACATGATGGGTCAGTAGTAATTGCTGACAGGCAGTGTTCAGTGGTCACATGAAGAGAGGGGACACATACATTAGTGGATGGGCTTAATACAGTAGCTGGTGAGTCAGCAGTGATGTTGCTGGTGCAGGCACATGATGTGACAAAAGGTGTGGCATTAGCATAGGCAGCAAAGTTACAAGCCAGGGAAGCATCATAATCACTCCAAGCATTTCACAATTTTGCTTCAGAAAACATGCTGAAAAAATTGAAGAAAGTGATACTCTTTTTGCACAGGTGTTTTCAAAGAGAAAAGGCAAAAATAATATTTTCTTTTCTTTGCATGAGTTTCCACAAAACATTGATTGATGGTAATACCCATTAGTGCAGAAGCTAATCAGCACTACCATCAATTCATGTTTTTCCACAGAAAAGACAAAGAAAACAAAATATTATATTTGCATTTTTTCTGTGAACACAGCCTGAATAAAAGAGTATCTCTTCTTTCAATTTTTTCAACATATTTTGGCATGAAAAATTGTGAAATGCTTGCAGTGAATGCATGAGGGAGTGACTACTGAGGGTGAAAAAGGCCACTAAGGGCACTCTGTAGCCTTAGGGAGTATAGGCTCACTACATCATCCTAAGGTGTTCTGTCAGGATAGAAACAAGGTCACATTTGCCCAATCATACCTGAAGTGCATGGCCCTTGAATGGTTTGGACCAGACCTTCTCCACACTGGAGATCCAGCAGACCATCCCTTGTGGATGGACAGCTGGCTGGACTTCATGGCAGAACTCCATACCACCTTTGGACCACATGATCCCATCACCAACACTGAACATCAACTTGACCATCTCCACATGAAAGAGAATCATCACATCAACTGTTATGTGGTTGACTTTAACCATCTGGCCTCTCAAGCCTGAAGCTATGGCAATGGTGCTCTCCATCATCTGTTCTACTCTGGACTTCCAGACCATATTAAGGACAAACTTAGCAGGGTCAGTAAACCAAACACCCTGAATGGTCTACATGCATTAGCACAAGAAATTGATGCATGCTACTGGGAACATAAGGATGAGGTCACATGCCAGACCAAGTCCTCTGGAGGAAACTCCAATACCAGTACCAGTAACAAGGGTGACAAGCAGAAATCTGGGTCTGGAAACCAGCCTTCTGCTACTAGTACTCCAGCATCATCTAACACCACTCCAAAACCTTCTAACAATCAGTCAAACTCTGGACAAACCTCTTCCCTTGCTAACAAGCTCAGAAAAGATGGAAAGCTAACTCCAGCTGAATGAAAGAGACATTTCAAGCAGAATCTTTGTATGTTCTGCAGAAATGCCAGACGTAAAGCCAAGGAGTGCCCCAGATCTACCTCCTGTGCAGCCAAGGCCTGTGCAGCCACAGCAACTGAGTTGGAACCCAAACCAACTGCCTCTGCTGAGGCAAAAAAATAGAGAGCAGCTCTCAGAACTCCACATAGCCTGGGAGTTGTGTTGATACTGACTGTGCACCTGTGGAGGCATGCCTCAATGCATCTGCTCTTTTGAACCCAATTTCTTTGAAGCCATCTGTGACTCTCAACTCTTATGATACTCTGGAAATTTCAGCCTTAATAGACTTGGGTTCAACCCACTGTTTTGTAGATTCCACTTTTTCCAATATGCACCATCTTTCCATGTATTCCATCTCACCTCTCATCCTCCATTTGTTTGACAGTGTGACAATGACATCTGTCAATAAAGCCACCAATCTTTCTGTCCATTTCCCTTCTGGAGATGTCACTGACATGACCTTCTATGTAACTCCATTGGATTCTGAGTGTAAGATTGTTCTCAGACATAACTGGCTCACCCACTACAATCTGTTGATTGACTGGGTATTGGGCAGTATAAAATTTCAGAACCTTACATCTCATTTGCCAGCACCAACATCACCCTCTGCCTTGGAACTATCTCTGAGAGATTCCAGAGATACCCTCTATGGTTCTCCAAACCCCACTTTGCCCTCCATGGTTGACACCTCTTCTCCACCTGGCCTTCAAGCACCTAACATCTCTCTGATCAACACAGCAGCATTTCTGCATGCTTGTAAGTTAGATGGCTCACTCCAGTTCTCTTTCCAGGTTTGTCCCCAAGAAAACACCAAACTCCAGGCTGCCACTGTGCAGGATGCACCAGACTTATCATTGGTACCCTTGGACTATCACAACTTTACTGACATGTTTAGTAAGGCAAAGGCTTCCATGCTTGCACCACACTGAGAGTTCAACCTTAAGATTGATTTGGAGGAAGGAACTACCTTGCTGCTGGGAACCCTCTACTCCCTCTCCCTGGTTGAGCTTGCAGCTCTCCAGATTTTTATTGATGAAAACCTCACTACTGGCTTTATCTGCCTGACATCCTCTCCATATGCTGCCCTGGTCCTTTTTGTCAAAAAGAAGGATGGATCCCTTTGTCTGTGTGTTGACTTCAGGGGTCTCAACAAGATCACAAAGAAGGATTGCTACCCTTTCCCTCTCATCTTGGACTTACTTGATTCACCTAGTCAAGCTAAGGTCTACACTAAGATTGATCTCCAACATGCCTATCATCTGGTATGCATCACCAATGGAGATGAATGGAAAATGGCCTTCTGGACTCATTATGGATCTTATGAATGGCTCATGATGCCATTTGGACTTACCAATGCCCCAGCAGCATTCCAACACTTCATCAACTCCATCTTTGTGGACCTCTTGGATGTTTGTGTCATTGTCTACCTAGACAACTTCCTCATTTATTCTGTTAATATTGAAAATCACAAAAAACATGTTTGTGAGGGACTTTGCAGACTCCAGCAACACAGCTTGTATGCCAAACTGGAGATATGCAAGTTCCACTCTGAGTCCATAGAGTATCTCAGATTCTTCCTATCTCCTGACAGTTTGACAATGTCTGAGGACAAGGTTAAGGCCATTCACAATTGGCCTGAACCTTGTAAAGTGAAAGATATCCAGTCCTTCCTCAGCTTTGCCAACTTCTACTGTCACTTCATCTGCAATTACTCTGATATTGTGGTGCCTTTGACACATCTTACCAGAAAGAACACACCCTGGAATTTCTCCAAAGACTGCTGCTGGTCCTTTAACCTACTCAAGGAAGCCTTTTCATCTGCTCCTATTCTCACCCACTTCCAACCCAGACTTCCAATAACAGTTGAGACCAATGCATCAAACTATGCCATCACAGGTATCCTGTCTGTCACATGCCCAGACAGTGAAATATGTCCAGTGGCTTTTTATTCTCAGACTTTGACTGCTCTGGAGTTGAATTATGATACACACAACAAGGAGCTCTTGGCCATTTATGAGGCTTTCTGGACTTGGCACCATTACCTTGAGGGCCCAGCACAACCTATAGATGTTGTTACTGACCACAAGAACCTCAAATATTTCTCAACTACTAAGGTTCTCACCAGGTGGCAAGCATGTTGGTCTGAGTACCTTTTGCAATTAAATATGATTATCTGCTTCCACCCCAGTAAGCTTGGAGAAAAGCCCAATGCCCTGACTAGACAATGGGACATCTACCCCAAAGAGGGGGATAGGGACTATGCTCAAGCTAACCTGCAGAATCTCTGTCCCATTTTCACCAATGAACAACTGTCAAACTCCCTACAGGCTACCTACTTGGAAACCCCAGTATTCTGCACTAGCATGAGCATGGACATTGAATAACTCCATGCCAATATAAATTCTGCTCTACTGTTGGACCCCCTCAGCCAAATTCACCTGTCTGATTCATCAAACCCTTGTTGGAAACTAGATGATACTGGACTACTACATCTAGATGGTTGTATCTATGTACCAGATGCTGATGACCTTCAACTCCATGTACTCCATTATAGGCACAATCATCCCCTTGCAGGCCACTTTGGACAAAATTGTACACTCAAGCTCATCTGTCATGGGTATACCTGGCCAAGCATCTGAACTTTCATCAAGGACTATGTCAAATCTTGCACTGCTTGTGCATGTGCTAAAACTCTGAGACACAAACCATATGGTATGTTAAAGCAGTTACCAATTCTGGAGAGACCTTGGAACTCCATCTCCATGGATTTCATTGAACAGCTCCCAAACTCCAGATCTCACACTGCCATATTGGTTGTTGTAGACCATCTCTCAAAACAAGCAATATTCATCCCTACAAATGACACCATCACCTCCCCACAACTAGCCCAACTCTTCCTACTCCATGTCTTCTCAAAGCACAGAGTCCCTTCCCATGTAACCTCTGACCAAGGTACAGAGTTTGTTTCCCACTTCTTCCAATCACTTGGCAAGGCTCTCAACATGAAACTCCACTTCACTTCTGGATACCATCCTGAAAGCAATGGCCAAACTGAATGCATGAACCAGACATTGGAGCAGTACCTCCAAGTCTACTGCAACTATCAACAGGACAACTGGTCTGAGTTGCTGCCACTTGCAGAGTTTGCTTACAACAATGCTCCAAGTGCCACCACTGGAGTTTCACCATTCTTCACCAATAAGGGATATCACCTGAATATCACTGTTCATCCAGAATGAGACCTGATGTCTTCTCAGGTGTGGGACTATGTATTAGACTTAGAGTCTCTGCATGCATACCTCCAAGAAGAAATGGCAGGAGCCCAGAAATGATACCAAGGTCTGGCTAATGCCAAAAGAGCCCCAGCTCCAGACTTTCAGATTGGAGATTTAGTATACATCAAAGCCAAGTATTTCAGGTTGACTAGACCTTCAAAGAAACTCTTGGAAAAGAACCTTGGTCCATACCCAATCATTGCCCATGTTGGACCACTCTCCTTCACTATTCAACTACCTGACTCTATGAAATCCATACACCCCATTTTCCATGTCTCCCAGCTAGAACCCACAACTCCAAATACTATCCCTAACCATGTCCAACATCCACCTCCACCCATTGACATTGATGGAGAACCAGAGTTTGAGATAGAAAGAATCTTGGACTCTAAACTGGATCACTGAAGATGATGTCCATTGCAGTACCTTGTCAAGTGGGCCAGCTATGAAGGAACAGATGAGGAAATGTCCTGGCTCATAGCTACCAAATTAGGAAATGCCCCTGACTTAGTCTCAGACTTTCACAAGGTCTACCCAGACAAACCCAGTCCATTAAACTCCATCATACATCACCTCTGATATTTTCAGACTCTCTGAGTATGAACTCCATCACTCAGAATTTAAGAGAGGAAAAACAATTAATATTTGGACAGGGGGGGAAAAGACTGAAACACAGGGTATACATATGAAAGTCCCAAGTAAAACAAAGAAAAAAAAGTGAAGGGGGCATGGCATTAGATGTTGTCCTCATTCATGGCATGGTTGATCAGCATGGTGGTTGCAGCCTTCAGTACCTCAAACAATTTGTCAAGGACCCCAGTCAAGTTCTTCACATCTCTCAACATGGGCTTCACCACTGCCATATTCCTGTCAATCACTTGCATGATCCCTCCAAGGCACCTGTCCAAAACCTCTGCCATGGAGTCTTGTTGAGGGGGCACCAAACATAGAGTCCAAGGCTTCTGGACTATCTCTACATCTGGGGTGTTGTCCATTGTCTCATTGTCACTGTCCCCTGCATCTCCAGACTGCTCAATCCTCTTTTGATGCTTCCTCCTTTCTCCACCTTGAGGGGACATCACCACTGCTGTATGCTTCTCTGAGTCCATGGTTCAGATGGTCAGGTCACACTTTGCCTTGCTCTTCTGGCAATGCTGGCAGGACTTGCTTTGACCTGTCCCAGGAACACACTCTTTGCCAGCCTTAACACAAGCCAAGCAGGCTTTGGGCTTGTCACCTGTCACACTGCTCCTGGCTGCTGCCTGCTAAAGATAGTCCAGGCCCTGTGAGAAAACAAATGTGAGTGATCAAATGACCACTCACTGAAGGTCCTGCTCCCTGCACCTTCTGCATCTCACTCTCAAGCCTCTTCTGCTTGGCCTCTAACTCCTGAGCCCTCTTTGCCTTGGCTGCCTTCATGTCTGCAATGGCCTTTGCCTTTTGGGCCTGCTTGGCTGCTGCTTCCTGAGCCTTCCATTCCTCTTCCTCAGCCTCTAGAGCCTCCTGTAAAGCAGCCTGCTGGTGCTGTTGATGCTTGTCATACTTAGCCAGCTTGGTGGCCACACTGTCCCCAGGCTTGTCCTCTAACTCCTCCATGGTCAGGATAGACCAGTCCACAATGGCTGGTTTGGTGATAGGAATGGTTGTCATTGATGAGGACATGATGAGTGGAGAACAGGAGTTGAGACTTGCAAGAACTCTGTTGAGTCTTAGCACTATGAAAAATTTTCAGACTCCAACAATGCAGACTTCAAAAATCAACACACACATGTAGACACTCCAATGCCTCAAGGGCTTGGCCCTAAGAGGGGGATACTGTCACATCCATGACACATGTGCATAGTCTGGGCCTGAGTCCAAGGACTTCTGGCTCAGTCCAGACTCTTGGGAGTCCATTGTGGAACTCCACTCTGCCCTGCTTATAGTCTTGATCCATTTACTCCATTCCATTCTGTATTTAGAATAGTTTCTTTCCACCACAATATGTCTAACTGTTTTGGTACTTCCAGTCTAACCTTCAGACTTTTGGATTGTCCAATACTCCAGTACAGCCTGTAGGAACATTGTCAATGTTCCACACTGCCCTCCAGAGTTTCATTACCTGGACATTGCCTCAGAACATTCTCTGTAGTATAAAACCCCTTGTACATACATTGTAGGACCTCAGTTTGAATATTGAATAAGATACTCATCAATCTCACTCTGCTCTGACCTCTGGAACTCTGCAGGTCTTAGTGTACATGGTTGTACACTAACTCTGACCCTCCAGACTTTGACTCTAGAACTATCTATGACCTCAGACTTCTCAGAGACCATTGAGAACTGGTCTTAACATGCACACTCTGTACTGTCAGCCACTGTTGGATGTGTCATGTGACCACTCTCAGCTCTTGTTGGGCCAGTTCTGTCAGGGTCAAGGTGCCTGTGCAGTACATTGTCCCAAAGGGTTGCACATTATTTTTAGGTTTTGGCCTTGCTGCTGATTGGCTCTTGGTGGGCACTCTGCTCCAAGTACATGACCAACCTTCTGTTTATAGATAGTATCTTTGTCTCTTTCCATTCCCTGCTATCAGCATGACTCTTTGCACTGAAGTTTTCTGACATCTGTTCCCCTAGAAAAATTCAATAACTCCATATGTTAATCCTGACTTTCCAATACTGTACTGCCCCAGCTTTGCTGTGGCCTATAAATACTGTACAGTACAAGTCTTGTATTCCTCAGTACAAATATTGACTAAAGTACCTCCTCCAAGTTTCCCTCTAAGTCCTGACACCTCTCTCACCTCTGAAATACAAGGGCCAAGCTTGTACAAGGGGGCAGCACATGAACTGAACCCAATGCCCTCTTCCACCCCTCTGCTCTGCTAGTCAGAGATCTATTGGCCCCTTTTGGCCCCACCCCACTCTGCTCTGCTAGCCAGAGACCTGCCAGCCTGCAGATCATTGCATCGGCCTAACCTCTATCTCATTGGCCCACCAGTGGACTTGCCTAATTAGGTAATCCTGACCCTCAGCCATCTGTTTCAGCCTCAGAGAAGGCCTGACTCTGACACCAAGATAATGAAGTGGATCACTGTCCAAGAGTGACCCAGCTTGGTCAGTCCAGGTGAATGACTTTCAACCAATGCCTCAACAGTCTTTTCCACCATTATAGTCATGAGGGGAGTGTCACAGGATCTAACTCAAGAGCACATCAAAGCCCTGTATGTGATACCAATGTTGGTATGGACATAGATGTGGGCCAGACTGAGCAGAGAATCTTCATGATAGAGTTGCCCACTGGTGAGTAACTGCTCCTTATTTCTTCACTTGACATCTTACCTCATCTTCATTAGCTGGTACTGCAGCCTTCATTTTAAAGAACCTCAAGGGCCAAAGTTTGCACTGCTGGACCTTCTGCTCACTCCCTTGACATATTTTTGTAGAAGCTCACAATCCATTGGAGGTTCAACAAAGCCTCCCCTGTCACACAGCACCCTCATCAAGGACATCATGTGGATACCAAGAGAAGAGCTGATATCCATCACACAGCACTGTGGCATCCTAGTATGTTCTTGGGTACTGTCAGAACCATATCCCTGAGGGGTCTGGACCCTAAACAGGAGTTGGTACAAACTCCAGAAAACCCCAGGGTGGGTGTAGGAACTCTGGAGTGAGCACAGGAAATCTAGAAACTCTGGAGTAGTGGAGGAGGCAGGGTAGTGTCCAGAGGAGTCAGAGGGAGCATCACCCAATTGGCCTCAGCTTATGTGCTGTTCCCTTGGACAAGTCATGGGTATGCTGAGAGTAGACATCCATGGAAAGCTCCATAAGTTTGTTGTCCTTCTCTGAGATCTTGGGTGTATCACTGTTGTCATCAGACAGGTGTACCAGTCCCTCGAGGCCCTCTCCTGCTGCACCTGCAAGCGGTGAGTTCAAGTATTGAGAAAAGACTCCATGAATTCCTCGAAATGCATCTGGAAGGTTGTCTTGTCTGAGACGTGCCTTTAAGTTGCTGCCTTGACAAAATGCCTTCAAAATGGTAAGTTCCATTTTGCCTGTAGAACAAACACATGCTAATCAGTCTCTTCACAAAAAATATAAGATTTTCGCAATACAAGCCTAGTTTAGAGTTTGTGTTATAATGTTCTAACATACTGTTGTAGCATTCGAATGGAAATGCCCACCATCCATGCACTGGTCCAAATGCATGCAAGCATTCTGGTACATGGAGGGATGTATGGTTATTGAACACTAGAGCACAGGGACTGAAGATTTCTGCTGTAGTCTGAACATAGTATGCCATAAACTGTTCGACCATGTTCATGTGCTCACTGATGTTGAACACATTGTTGCCCAGTGGATGGCTATCACAAGTGACAGATAGTTGTGAAGAAGAGATCAGTCCTTCTTGCTAGCACTCCCGGTCCCCCAGATCCTGCACAACGAGATCACTAAATTAACAAGGCAAACAGTATGCCATTGGTTGGCCTTTAGCTTCCCAGGCACTCGACTTCCAAAGTTTCGGGGGGCACCCTTCATCCATGATGGAAGCATTGTCTTGGTCATATCTGACCAAACCTCTGTGAGGAGAGTTTGGTTCAGTATTACAGTCATTGGGGCACTTTCCCATGCAGTAGATAGATCTATGACAGGATGAGGGAATGGTAGTGGACATCTGACATCTGACTTGCTCTGTTGATACTGATGTGAGGATCAGAGTATGAAATTATGAGATGCAATCATTGCATCACTTACCCAGTCAATCAATGCTTGTGCATATGCTGTCTTGCCAGCAGCTGGACCACCTTTGTGTTCCTTGTGCTGATCTCCACCTCTTTTCTCCGCTTTCTGTCTTCCAAATGGTCTCTTACTTACTACCATTCGATTCCCCATCTCATTTACTACTACTGACCCTTTTTCCAAGTTCTCTAGGGTTATTCCTGCACTTGTGGTGCAATCCCTTTGGTTTGTTTACCATTGTTTACTTACATCGCACTTAGTGTGTTGAGTCCAGTGTTGATACCCTTTGGTTACTCACACTGGACTCTAGGTACTGTGTATCCTCACACCTCACTTTAATCTATGGTTACTCACACTGGACTCTAGTCTGGTTTATCCCCAAGCTCCTTAGAGCTATAGGAGTCGATTAGGAGTCCTTTGGACCCCCTTTATTCAAGTTTGTTGCTGACAGGTTATGGGCCCCGGCTTCTAAGCCTCATATCGCGACAACCACTGATCAGATGGATTCCAAACCGCGTCCACCTAATTCCCCGACCCAGAAAACCCTATTCGGCCCCTTTTTAAATTCCAGATCGCTCTAGGTCGCTGCCAACAGCACCTGTCGCTTTTTCGCCTCCTATATTCACAACATCGACCATTCCTACCTTCCACAGAGGTTCCTCCGCTGTCACAACCGCTCGCTTCGGTGTCGAAGGGCCCCATCCATCGATATACCAAGTTTCAGGTCGATCTGTCGAGTAGAAAGCATTTTATACCACTGGGAAGTTTAAGGGGGTCATCAGTGTGCCTATAGCTGACTTTCATCGAGTCATAACTCATCATCCACTGCTCTGATCTTGGCAAAACAACATTTCCCGAGCTCCCTGCATCAACGCCGTTCCGTCGATACCTCTTAGAAAATTTTTCATCGAGTGGATCGCTCAGCATCGCACCATATTTGCGCACAGACCATCTGGGCCATATCTCCACAACTCTTCTATCAACCCTATACAATCATAATATCTCTGGGCTCCTCTCGATGCCCTCTATCCATCTATACCATCTATCTGCCAGCTCATCGCGAATTTCCCTCTCCATCATCGTCACCACCTGGAAGATGTCCTCAGAGCAGACCCCTCGCATCAAGCCTCTCTCTGGCACTAACTACTCGACCTGGAGCGAAGAGATGAAGGCCCTCCTCCGCTCTAAAGGCCTCTGGAAGCTTGTGGATGGCAAGGAGACTCGTCCCACCACTGCTGGTGATGAGCAGGAAAAATGGGACATCAAAGCGGACAAAGCTGCAGGTGGAATCATGCTAGCCTTGGAAGTTGACCAGAGAGTGCACATTAGGACTGTCCAGGACAATCCTGTCACTGCGTGGAAGGCCCTCACAGCCCTCTATGTGCAACAAAGGCCTGGAGCTCGCTTTGCGGCCTATGACGACTTCTGCAGTATCAGGAAGCGAGAGGACGAGTCCCTGAGCTCCCTCACAGCCAGGGTTGAGCTAGCCATGCTCAAAATTCAAGAACTGCGGTCCTCCCAGTTCACACTTGCTTCTTTGGACGATGAACTCGTCTGTATGACTATGATTCGAGCCCTGCCCCAGGAATACTCGCATTTCACCTCTTCCTTGCTCCTCCTGTCCTCCCTGGACAAGGCCACCATGAAATCTGCCTTTATCGCTGAAGATATCAATAGGAAACCTCATGCTGACGTGACTGCATTGTCAGGGGACTCTGCCCTCGCAGCTGGCGCTCCTAGGGCCTGTGGATGCTCGCCCAACAACCGCTGTGGTTTCTGTGAGAAGACTGGGCACTGTGTGTGAGCACATGTGCTTTGCCAGGCAGCATGCCAAGGACGCCCACAAGGCCTCTAAGCGCAAGGGCAAGTCCAGGAATGCGAACAAAGCTGAAGAGTGGGCTACTACCACTCCTGCAGCACCCACCAGCCCAGAACCTGCTGCTGCTGCTGCCAACATCGCCTTGTTCACTCAGGACTGCTCTACCAGTGCTGGAAATGCAAGTCTCCGCTCCTCTACCTCTCCTTGCCCTCCCAACTTCGATGCTGATGACCACCGCACTGCAGACACTGGGGCCACTTCTCATATAACCCCACATCGCCACTGGCTGCGCAATTATACCCCAAAACGCGTGCCAAGTCGTCTGGCTGACCATACTGTTGTCTACTCTGCTGGGATCGGTTCTGTGGTCTTTCAGCCAGTCATAGAGGGCAAGGCAGCGAGGGCAGTCGAGTTTACACGCGTCCTACATGTGCCAGAGCTTAAATCAAATCTCCTCTCAGTCCTGTACTTAACTCGCCATGCTAGCTTCGTTGTAAACATAGATTCCATGCGCATGGCCTTCTCTCGCCCTCCTGGGGCTCCCTTGTTCGTTGCAAGTATCTCAGATGGCAAAACTGCGACCTTAGATGGCACCACAGTTCCTATTGCGCACTCAGCTTGCCCTGCAACGACTCTACCTCTGGATCTCGCCCTATGGCATCGTCGGCTTGCACACCACCATATAGACGGAGTCAAGGCTCTCCTACAGCGAGAGATGGTCACTGGACTGAAGCTGGAGGCCAAGACTCGTCCTGATCCTATCTGTGAACCATGTTTGGCTGGGAAGATGCATGCCAACGCCTTTGCAGAGAACCAGGCCGAGCAACGCATCAAAACCCTTCGAGATGACAAAGGGGGCGAGTATATGAGCAATGCCATGCTCGAGTTCACTACCCAGGCAGGCATCGAGCGCCAGCACACAGTCCGGGCTCGCCCTCAGCAAAATGGAGTTGCAGAGCGAGCCAATAGGCTACTGGCAGAGCGACGTACTGCCATGCTCGATGAATCTGGTCTTGCAAAGGCATTCTGGGGTGAGGCTCTTGCAGCTCTTGTCCATGTGTGGAACAGATGCCCTACTGATGCTGTAGATGGTGCTATGCCTTATGAGCTGTGGCATGGGCGCAAACCTGATGTCTCCCACCTCCGGGTGTGGGGATGCACTGCCTATGTCCATTTGCAGAAGAATCAGCGCCCTGCTCTTGGTTCTCATATGCAGAAATGCGTGTTTATAGGTTACCCTGATGGCTACAAGGGCTGGAAGTTCTACAACCCTCTCACAAAGCATACAGTAATCTCGGTACGTGCTGACTTCTATGAGAGGCACTTCCTCATGTCTAGAAAGCCTCAGCCACTGTCTGGTGCGCCTCCACCACCTCCTGATGATCCTACTGATCGCCCTACCTCCCCAACTGTTTATTTGGGTCCTGGGACTGATTCTGACGAAGATGATGATCTCCTGCCGCATGTACAGGGTCAAGGGGGAGTTGTTATGCCTCCAGTCGCACCCCAGCCTTGTCCTGTCGCTCCAGCTCCTCCAGTTGTCCATGCTGTGCCTCCTGATCTGCCAGCTATTGCCCCTGCACCTGCTCCAGATGAAGTACCTCCTGCTCTGGCTCCTGCTCAACCTCTAACTCCAGTAGGCATTGGTGCAAGGCTCCCTGCTCGAAAATCATCGCCCTCCTCGTGAATGGTGGAAGCTAAGCGCAGGGCAACTGGACGATGAGCTATCTGACGATGAAGAGGAGGCAGATCTCGCATTTTCGACCTCTAGTGTGGAACCTAGGACCTATGCAGAGTCTATGCGATGCCCTGATGCTGTAGAGTGGCATGAAGCTGCGCTTCAAGAGCTCCCTGCCCATGATGCCAATGGGATTTGGGAATTGGTTCCCAGACCTGTGGATCGCAAGGTGATCAGTTCTAAGTGGGTATTTAAACTGAAGCGCAATGCAGATGGCTCTATAGATCGGTACAAAGCTCGTCTCGTTGCCAAGGGCTATAACCAGCATCCTGGCTTCGATTATCTGGAGATCTTCGCCCCTACTATCCGCATGCCCACCATTCGCATCGTCCTTGCACTCGCTGTCAGCAACAAACTTGAATAAAGGGGGTCCAAAGGACTCCTAATCGACTCCTATAGCTCTAAGGAGCTTGGGGATAAACCAGACTAGAGTCCAGTGTGAGTAACCATAGATTGAAGTGAGGTATGAGGGTACACAGTACCTAGAGTCCAGTGTGAGTAACCAAAGGGTATCAACACTGGACTCAACACACTAAGTGCGATGTAAGTAAACAATGGTAAACAAACCAAAGGGATTGCACCACAAGTGCAGGAATAACCCTAGAGAACTCGGAAAAGGTGTAAGTAGTAGTAAATGAGATGGGGAATGGAATAGTAGTAAGTAAGAGACCATTTGGAAGACAGAAAGCGGAGAAAAGAGGTGGAGATCACCACAAGGAACACTCCCCCCTGATTGTGCACCTCTGCCAGCTCAGCTCCCCCCTGATGGTGCCAGTCCTAGCATCTTGCAGAATTCCTGGACCTTGACTCGAGCCAGAGGCTTGGTCAAGAGATCAGCAGGCATTTCGGCAGTGGGCACAATCTGTGGCGAGATCACCCCCTTATCCACCATATCTCGCAGCCAAAACCAGCGCAAGTCCAGCTGCTTCATCCTCCCATGATGCTCAGGGTGTTTGGCCACCTGGATCGCAGATTGGTTGTCAATGCGCAGCACAGAGGGTGAGTTCACCGAAAATCCCATCTCCTGCAACAGTTTTCGCATCCAGACCATTTCCTTCCCAGCCTCCACAGCAGCAATGTACTCTGCCTCAGTGGAGGACAGTGCGACGATGCCCTGCAGCTTAGAACTCCAAGAAACAGCACCAGTACCCATCTTGATCACATAGGCACCAGTAGAGCGACCAGAGTCCTTGCAACCACCATGATCTGCATCGGAGTATGTGGTGAAGAGTTCTGGCGATGAAGGGTCAGGAGAATAGGTCAAGGAGTAGGTCGCAGTGCCCTTGAGGTAGCGAAGAAGGTGCTTGACCGCATTCCAGTGTGCTAGGCCTGGATTTGAGTTAAAACGAGCTAGGACACCGACAGTATATGCGATGTCAGGCCTAGTGGAGGTGGCAAGGTACATCAGTGCACCAACAGCTCCGAGATAATCAATGGAACACATCTGGGATGCCTCCTCTCGAGTTTGGGGGCTGAGATCATGGGTAAGGCGCAGTCCTGGATCCATGGGGGTCGAAACTGGCTTGCAGTCAGCCATGCCAAAGCGATCAAGGATGTCCAAGCAGTACTGTCGCTGGGAGAGGGTAATAGAGCGTTTGGACCGGTCTCTGTCGATTTTAATGCCGAGCAGTTGAGTGGTAGGGCCCAGGTCGCGCAATTTGAAGTGTTTGCGCAGGGCAGAGATCATCTCCTCGATGGCAGAGAGAGATTTCGATGCAAAGGTCATGTCATCGACAAAGACTGGTAGTATGATGCGCACATCACCTTTGCACAGGATATAGATGGCTGCATCGGAGTAGGTCTGCTGGAAACCAAGGGACTCGAGTACAGAGCGCATTTTGCGATTCCAGCGATTACCACCTTGCTTGGTACCATACAACGCCTTCTGGAGCAGACAGACATACTTTGTGGAGTCCTTCTGGGCAAAACCCTCAGGCTGCTCCATATAAACGTCACAGTCCATTTCCCCATTGAGGTAGGCATTGGAGACGTCGACAGAGCGCAGGTGGAGGTCATGTAGAGCTGCTAGAGCTAAGACGACTCGAATGGTGGGCATACGAACAGTGGGAGCAAAGATCTCCAGGAAATCAAAGCCAGGTCGCTGGTTATAGCCCTTGGCCACCAATCGAGCCTTATACCGGTCGATGGAGCCATCTGCATTGCGCTTCAGCTTAAACACCCATTTAGAACCAATCACCTTGCGATCCACAGGCCTTTCCACCAAAGACCATGTCCCATTACTCTCATGGGCAGCTAACTCGTCCAAGGCAGCTTGGTGCCACTGCTGGGCATCAGGGCGACGGGTTGACTCGGCATAGGACCTAGGTTCTGCAGTCGAGGTCGATAGGGCGAGATCTGCATCCTCTTCTTCATCATCTACTTCATCCTCCAATTGTTGGGGGCTAAGCTGCCACCAACTGTGAGGAGGTCGCCGATTTCGAGCAGGGAGTCGAGCACCGATGCCTACTGGGGTTACAGGGCGAGGTGGAGGTGGAGGAGAAGCTGGAGGAGAGTGGAAGTCGTCTGCAGCAGGTGCAGGGACATGATCAGGACCATCAGGAGCAATTGCTGGAGGGGCTGGGGGAGCATAAGCGACTGAAGGGGCCACAGCTCCCCCCTGACCCTGCACCGGTGCAGGAAGATGATCCTCGTCATCAGAATCATCATCGGAGTGGAGATAAATGCCAGTAGATGTAGGAGCACCAGTGGAGTGAGAGGAAGTGAGCTGGGACACACCAGATGTCATGGGAGGTCGCTTGGAGGCCAGAAAATGGCGCTCATCGAAATCAGCTCGCTCAGAGATGATGGTGCGCTTGGTGAGGGGATTGTAGAACTTCCAGCCCTTGTAGCCATCAGGATAACCTATAAAGATGCATTTCTGCATATGAGAACCAAGTGCAGGGCGCTGGTCCTTCTGCAGGTGCACATAGGCGGTGCATCCCCACACCCTGAGGTGGGAAACATCGGGTTTTCGCCCATGCCATAGCTCATAAGGGGTAGCACCGTCCACAGCATCAGTAGGGCATCTGTTCCATACATGGACAAGAGCAGCGAGGGCCTCACCCCAGAAAGGCTTTGCCAGGCCAGATTCATCCAACATGGCAGTGATCCGCTCTGCCAGGAGCCTATTTGCCCGTTCTGCAACTCCATTTTGCTGAGGGCGAGCTCTCACAGTGTGCTGGCGCTCTATGCCAGCCTGGGTAGTGAAATCGAGCATCGCATTGCTCATGTACTCCCCTCCCTTGTCATCTCGAAGAGTTTTGAGGCGACGCTCTGTCTGATTCTCTGCAAAGGCTTTGAATCGCTTGAAGGCATCGAAAACATCGGATTTGGCACGCAGGGGAATCACAAATCGATATCTGGAGTAATCATCGATGAAGGTGACCCAGTAGCGAAAGCCAGAAAAGGTTCTGTAGGGCACATGGTGTAGATCAGTGTGCACAAGCTCTAGAGGACGAGAGGTGCGCCATTCAGAACTAGGAAAGGGATTGGCATGCATCTTTCCAGCTAAGCAAGGTTCACAAATGGGATCAGGGCGAGTCTTGACATCTAGCTTCATTCCAGTCACCAGGTTGCGCTGTATGAGTGCCTGAACTCCGTCCACATGGTGGTGTGCCAGTCGACGATGCCACAGGCTCAAATCGAGAGGCAGGGTAGTTGCAGGCGAGGCTGAGTGACTGAAAGGAATAGTGGTGCCATCCAGGAGCGCAGTGTTGCTTGCAGAGATGCTGGCAACAAACAGGGGAGCCCCAGGAGGGCGAGAGAAGGCCATGCGCACAGAATCGATGTTTACTACGAAGCCAGAGTGGCGAGTTAAATACAAGACTGAGAGGAGATTGGATTTAAGGTCTGGGACATGCAGGACGCATCTAAACTCGACTGCCCTCGCTTCCTTGCCCTCTATCACTGGCTGAAAGACCACAGAACCGATCCCAGCTGAGTAGACGATGGTATTGTCAGCTAGGCGGATTGGGACGCATTTTGGGGTATAATTTCGCAGCCAGTGGCGATGTGGGGTCATATGAGAAGTGGCCCAGTGTCTGCAGTCCAGTGGTCATCAGCATCGAGTTTTGAGGGGCAAGGAGAGGTAGAGGAGCGAAGACTTGCATTTCCAGCATTGGCAGAAGAGTCCTGAGCGATCATGGCGATCTTGGCAGCAGCAGCAGCAGGTTCTGGGTTTGTGGGAGCTGCAGGAGGGGTGGTTGATGACTCTTGAGCCTTGTTCGCATTCCTGGACTTGCCCTTGCGCTTAGAGGACTTGTGGGCCTCCTTAGCACGTTGCCTGGCGAAGCACATATGTTCACAGTGCCCAGTCTTTTCGCAAAAGCCACAGGGGTCATTGGGAGAGCAGCCACAGGCTCTGGGAGTGCCAGCTGCGAGTGCAGAGTCCCCAGACAATGCAGATGCATCAGCACGAGGTTTCCTGTTGATATCTTCGGCGATAAAGGCAGATTTGATGGTGGCCTTGTCCAGGGAAGAGAGGAGCAACAAGGAGGACGTGAAGTGCGAGTATTCCTGGGGTAGAGCTCGAATCATGGTCATACAGACGAGTTCATCGTCCAAAGAAGCGAGTGTGAACTGGGAGGACCGCAATTCTTGAATTTTGAGCATGGATAGCTCAATCCTGGCTGTCAGGGAGCTCAGGGACTCGTCCTCTCGCTTCCTGATACTGAAGAAGTCGTCATAGGCCGCAAATCGAGCTCCAGGCCTTTGTTGCACATAGAGGGCTGCGAGGGCCTTCCATGCAGCGACAGGATCGTCCTGGACAGTCCTAATGTGCACTCTCTGGTCAGCTTCCAAGGCTAGCATGATTTCACCTGCAGCTTTGTCCGCTTTGATGTCCCATTTTTCTTGCTCATCGCCAGCAGTGGTGGGACGAGTCTCCTTGCCATCCACAAGCCTCCAGAGGCCTTTAGAGCGAAGGAGGGCCTTCATCTCTTCGCTCCAGGTGGAGTAGTTAGTGCCAGAGAGAGGCTTGATGCGAGGGGTGTGCTCTGAGGGCATCTTCCAGGTGGTGATGATGATGGAGAGGGAAATTCGTGATGAGCTGGCAGATAGATGGTATAGATGGATAGAGGGCGTCGAGAGGAGCCCAGAGATATCAAGATTGTATGGGGTTGATAGAGGAGTTGTGGAGATATGGCCCAGATGGTCTGTGCGCAAATATGGTGCGATGCTGAGCGATCCACTCGATGAAAATTTTTCTCAGAGATATCGACGGAACGGCGTTGATGCAGGGAGCTCGGAAAATGTTGTTTTGCCGAGATCGGAGCAGTGGACGATGAGTTATGACTCGATGAAAGTCAGGTATAGGCGCACTGATGACCCCCTTAAACTTCCCAGTGGTATAAAATGCTTTCTGCTCGACAGATCGACCTGAAACTTGGTATATCGATGGATGGGGACCTTCGACACCGAAGCGGGCGGTTTTGACAGCGGAGGAAGTTCTGTGGAAGGTAGGAATGGTCGATGTTGTGAATAGGAGGCGAAAAAGCGACAGGTGCTGTTGGCAGCGACCTAGGGTGATCTGGAATTTGAAAAGGGGCCGAATAGGGTTATCTGGGCCAGGGAATTCGATGGACGAGGTTTGGAATCGATCTGAGCAGTGGTTGTCGCGATATGAGGCTTAGAGGCCGGGGCTCATAACCTGTCAGCAACAAACTTGAATAAAGGGGGTCCAAAGGACTCCTAATCGACTCCTATAGCTCTAAGGAGCTTGGGGATAAACCAGACTAGAGTCCAGTGTGAGCAACCATAGATTGAAGTGAGGTATGAGGGTACACAGTACCTAGAGTCCAGTGTGAGTAACCAAAGGGTATCAACACTGGACTCAACACACTAAGTGCGATGTAAGTAAACAATGGTAAACAAACCAAAGGCATTGCACCACAAGTGCAGGAATAACCCTAGAGAACTCGGAAAAGGTGTAAGTAGTAGTAAATGAGATGGGGAATGGAATAGTAGTAAGTAAGAGACCATTTGGAAGACAGAAAGCGGAGAAAAGAGGTGGAGATCACCACAAGGAACAGATGGTGCCAGTCCCAGCATCTTGCAGAATTCCTGTACCTTGGCTCGAGCCAGAGGCTTGGTTAGAAGATCAGCAGGCATTTCTGCAGTGGGCACAAACTGTGGCGAGATCACCCCCTTATCCACCATATCTCGCAGCCAAAACCAGCGCAAGTCCAGCTGTTTCATCCTGCCATGATGTTCAGGATGTTTGGCTACCTGAATCGCAGACTGGTTGTCAATGCGCAGTACAGAGGCTGAATTCACCAAAAATCCCATTTCCTGCAACAGCTTTCGCATCCAGACCATCTCCTTGCCAGCCTCAACAGCAGCAATGTACTCTGTCTCAGTGGAGGACAGTGCGACGATGCCCTGCAGCTTAGAACTCCAAGAAACAGCACCAGTACCCATCTTGATCACATAGGCACCAGTAGAGCGACCAGAGTCCTTGCAACCACCATGATCTGCATCAGAGTATGTGGTGAAGAGTTCTGGCGATGAGGGGTCAGGAGAATAGGTCAAGGAGTAGGACGCAGTGCCCTTGAGGTAGCGAAGGAGATGTTTGACCGCATTCCAGTGTGCTAGGCCTGGATTCGAGTTAAAACGAGCTAGGACACCGACAGTATATGCGATGTCAGGCCTAGTGGAGGTGGCAAGGTACATCAGTGCGCCAACAGCTCCGAGATAATCAATGGAATGGCAGCAACAAACTTGAATAAAGGGGGTCCAAAGGACTCCTAATCGACTCCTATAGCTCTAACGAGCTTGGGGACAAACCAGACTAGAGTCCAGTGTGAGTAACCATAGATTAAAGTGAGGTATGAGGGTACACAGTACCTAGAGTCCAGTGTGAGTAACCAAAGGGTATCAACACTGGACTCAACACACTAAGTGCGATGTAAGTAAACAATGGTAAACAAACCAAAGGGATTGCACCACAAGTGCAGGAATAACCCTAGAGAACTTGGAAAAAGTGTAAGTAGTAGTAAATGAGATGGGGAATCAAATAGTAGTAAGTAAGAGACCATTTGGAAGACAGAAAGCGGAGAAAAGAGGTGGAGATCACCACAAGGAACAAAGACTCGCCCTGATCCTGTCTGTGAACTATGTTTGGCTGGGAAGATGCATGCCAACCCCTTCCCAAGCTCAGAATGGCACGCTTCTCGTCCCCTAGAGTTGTGCACACTGATGTACACTATGTCCCCTATAGGACCTTCTCAGGGTTTCGCTACTGGGTCACTTTCATCGATGATTACTCCAGATATCGCTTCATCCTTCCCATCAAAACCAAATCTGATGTCTTCGATGCTTTCAAGCGATTCAAGGCCTTTGCAGAGAACCAGGCCGAGAGATGCATCAAAACCCTTCGAGATGACAAAGGGGGCGAGTATATGAGCAATGCCATGCTCGAGTTCACTACCCAGGCAGGCATCGAGCGCCGGCACACTGTCCGAGCTCGCTCACAGCAAAATGGAGTTGCAGAGCGAGCAATAGGCTACTGGCAGAGCGACTTACTGCCATGCTCGATGAATCTGGTCTTGCAAAGGCATTCTGGGGTGAGGCTCTTGCAGCTCTTGTGCATGTGTGGAACAGATGCCCTACTGATGCTGTGGATGGTGCTACGCCCTATGAGCTGTGGCATGGGCGCAAACCCGATGTCTCCCACCTCCGGGTGTGGGGATGCACTGCCTATGTCCATGTACAGAAGGATCAGCGCCCTGCTCTTGCCTCTCACATGCAGAAATGCGTGTTCATAGGCTATCCTGAAGGCTACAAAGGCTGGAAATTCTACAATCCGCTCACAAAGCACACAGTGATCTCAGAACGCGCTGACTTCGATGAGAGGCACTTCATGATGTCTAGAAAGCCTCAGTCACCATCTGGTGCGCCCTCACCACCTCTTGCTGATCCTACTGATCGCTCTGCCACTGCGCCTGTATATTTCGATGCTGGGGGTGATTCCGAGGATGAGGATTATCCCCTGCCACATGCACAGGGTCAGGGGGGAGGTGTTATGCCTCCTGTCGCACCCCAGCCTCTTCCTGTCGCTCCTGTCGCTCCAGCTCCTCCAGGTGTACCTGCTGTGCGTCCTGATGCACCAGCCATTGCCCCTGCACCTGCTGCAGATGAAGTACCCCCTCCTCCTGCTCCTGCTCGACCCCTTACCCCTGTAGGCATCGGTGCCAGGCTCCCTGCTAGAAATCGTCGCCCTCCTCGAGAATGGTGGAAGTTAAGCGCAGGGCAACTGGATGATGAGCTATCTGATGATGAAGAGGATGCTGATCTCGCATTTTCGACCTCTAGTGTCGAACCTAGGACCTATGCAGAGTCTATGCGATGCCCTGATGCTGCAGAGTCTATGCGATGCCCTGATGCTGCAGAGTGGCATGAAGCTGCGCTTCAAGAGCTAGCTGCCCATGATTCCAATGAGACTTGGGAATTAGTCCCCAGACCTTTGGATCGCAAGGTGATTGGTTCCAAGTGGGTATTTAAGCTGAAGTGCAATGCAGATGGATCTATAGATCGCTACAAAGCTCGTCTCGTTGCCAAGGGCTATAACCAGCGTCCTGGCTTTGACTACCTCGAGATCTTTGCCCCAACTGTCCGCATGCCCACCATTCGCATTGTCCTCGCCCTAGCAGCTTTACAAGATCTCCACCTTCGCTCTGTTGACGTCTCCAATGCATACCTCAATGGAGAGATGGATTGTGATGTGTATATGGAGCAGCCCGAAGGATTTGCACAGAAAGACCCCAGAAAATTTGTCTGCCTGCTCCGGAAGGCGCTATATGGCACCAAGCAAGGTGGTAATCGCTGGAACCGAAAGATGCGCTCTGTGCTTGAGTCCCTGAACTTCCAGCAGACCTACTCTGATGCAGCCATCTATGTGCTCTCCAAAGGTGATGTGCACATCATACTGCCAGTTTTTGTCGATGATATGACCTTTGCATCGAAATCTCTTGCTGCCATCGAGGAGATGATCTCTGCCCTGCGCCAACACTTCAAACTGCGCGACCTGGGCCCTACCACTCAATTGCTGGGGATTAAAATCGACAGAGACCGCTCCAAGCGCTCCATTACCCTCTCCCAGCGACAGTACTGCCTGGACATCCTTGATCGCTTTGGCATGGCTGACTGCAAACCAGTTTCGACTCCCATGGACCCAGGACTCCGCCTTACCCATGATCTCAGCCCCCAAACTCGAGAGGAGGCATCCCAGATGCGTTCCATTGATTATCTCGGAGCTATTGGCGCACTGATGTACCTTGCCACCTCCACTAGGCCTGACATCGCATATACTGTCGGTGTCCTAGCTCGTTTTAACTCGAATCCAGGCCTAGCACACTGGAATGCGGTCAAACATCTCCTTCGCTACCTCAAGGGCACTGCGTCCTACTCCTTGACCTATTCTCCTGACCCCTCATCGCCAGAACTCTTCACCACATACTCTGATGCAGATCATGGTGGTTGCAAGGACTCTGGTCGCTCTACTGGTGCCTATGTGATCAAGATGGGTACTGGTGCTGTTTCTTGGAGTTCTAAGCTGCAGGGCATCGTCGCACTGTCCTCCACTGAGGCAGAGTACATTGCTGCTGTTGAGGCTGGCAAGGAGATGGTCTGGATGCGAAAGCTGTTGCAGGAAATGGGATTTTTGGTGAATTCAACCTCTGTACTGCGCATTGACAACCAGTCTGCGATTCAGGTAGCCAAACATCCTGAACATCATGGCAGGATGAAACAGCTGGACTTGCGCTGGTTTTGGCTGCGAGATATGGTGGATAAGGGGGTGATCTCGCCACAGTTTGTGCCCACTGCAGAAATGCCTGCTGATCTTCTAACCAAGCCTCTGGCTTGAGCCAAGGTACAGGAATTCTGCAAGATGCTGGGACTGGCACCATCAGGGGGGAGCTGAGCTGGCAGAGGTGTGCAATCAGGGGGGAGTGTTCCTTGTGGTGATCTCCACCTCTTTTCTCCGCTTTCTCTCTTCCAAATGGTCTCTCACTTACTACCATTTGATTCCTCATCTCATTTACTACTACTTACCCTTTTTCCGAGTTCTCTAGGGTTATTCCTGCACTTGTGGTGCAATGCCTTTGGTTTGTTTACCATTGTTTACTTACATCGCACTTAGTGTGTTGAGTCCAGTGTTGATACCCTTTGGTTACTCACACTGGACTCTAGGTACTGTGTACCCTCATACCTCATTTTAATCTATGGTTACTCACACTGGACTCTAGTCTGGTTTGTCCCCAAGCTCCTTAGAGCTATAGGAGTCGATTAGGAGTCCTTTGGACCCCCTTTATTCAAGTTTGTTGCTGACAGCTTCATATCTAGTGGTTAATGGATTGATCAGAAGAAGTGGGACATGAACTCCATTACCTTGGTCAGATATTACATGGCTTGGCACACCATGTTTAGAGAATACATGTATTAGGAATAGTTGGGGACATGCCTGCTGATCTTCTGACCAAGCCTCTGGTTCAAGGGGAGATGCAGGAATTTTGCAGGATGCTGGGACTGGCACCATCTGGGGGAGTCCATGGTGTCAGCAACAAACTTGAATAAAGGGGTCCCAAAGGATGCCTAATTGACTCCTATAGCTCTAAGGAGCTTGGGGATAAACCAGACTAGAGTCCAGTGTGAGTAACCAAAGGGTATCAACACTGGACTCAACACACAAAGTGCAATGTAAAGTAAACAATGGTAAACAAACCAAAGGGATTGATTCATTTATAACTACTCTGATATTGTGGTGCCCTTGACACATCTTACCAGAAAGAACACACCCTGGAGTTTCTCCAAGGAGTGTCACTGGTCCTTTAACCAGCTAAAAGAAGCCTTTTCATCTGCTCCTATTCTCACCCACTTCCAACCTGGACTTCTGATAATGGTTGAGACTGATGCCTTGGACTATGCCATCACTGGCATTTTATCCATCTCATGCCTGGACAATGAAATACATCCAGTGGCCTTTTATTCTTGGACCTTGACTGCTCTGGAGTTGAATTACAATACACACAACAAGGAGCTACTAGCAATATACAAAGCCTTCCAGACTTGGTGTCACTACCTTGAGGGCCCAGCACAACCTATAGACATCGTTACCAACCACAAAAATCTTGAATACTTCTTGACTTCTAAGGTTCTCACCAGGCATCAAGCATGCTGGTCTGAGTACCTTTCCCAGTTTAACATGATTATCCACTTCCATCCCAGTAAGCTTGGAGCCAAGCCTGATGCCTTAACTAGATGATGGGATGTCTACCCCAAAGAGGGGGATAGGGACTATGCTCGAGCTAACCCTCAGAACCTCCATCCTGTTTTCACCAATGAACAACTGTCAAACTCCTTATGGGCTACCTATTTGGAAACCCCAGTCTTACATGCTAGCATGATCATGGATGTTGAACAACTCCATGCTGATATAAAGTCCACCTTACCCTTGGACCCCCTCAGCCAAATCCACCTCTCTGATTCATCAAACCCCCATTGGAAACTAGACAATACTGGACTACTATGCCTGGATGGTCATATCTATGTACCAGATGTCAATGACCTTCACCTCCATGTACTCTGTTACAAGCATGATCATCCCCTTTCAGGCCACTTTGGACAAAATCATATGCTTGAGCTCATCCATCATGAATATACATGGCCAGGTGTCCAAACCTTCATCAAAGACTATGTCAAATCTTGCACTGCCTGTGCACATGCCAAAACCCCAAGACACAAACCATATGGCATGTTGAAGCAATTACCAATTCTGGAGAGACCCTGGAACTCCATCTCCATGGACTTTATCAAACAGCTCCCAAACTCCAGGTCTCACACTGCCATATTGGTAGTGGTAGATCACCTCTTGAAACAAGCAATCTTCATCCCCACCGATGACACCATCACATCCCCACAACTCACCCAACTCTGTCAGCAACAAACTTGAATAAAGGGGGTCCAAAGGACTCCTAATCGACTCCTATAGCTCTAAGGAGCTTGGGGATAAACCAGACTAGAGTCCAGTGTGAGTAACCATAGATTAAAGTGAGGTATGAGGGTACACAGTACCTAGAGTCCAGTGTGAGTAACCAAAGGGTATCAACACTGGACTCAACACACTAAGTGCGATGTAAGTAAACAATGGTAAACAAACCAAAGGCATTGCACCACAAGTGCAGGAATAACCCTAGAGAACTCGGAAAAAGGGTAAGTAGTAGTAAATGAGATGAGGAATCAAATGGTAGTAAGTGAGAGACCATTTGGAAGAGAGAAAGCGGAGAAAAGAGGTGGAGATTACCACAAGGAACACTCCCCCCTGATTGCACACCTCTGCCAGATCAGCTCCCCCCTGATGGTGCCAGTCCCAGCATCTTGCAGAATTCCTGTACCTTGACTCGAGCCAGAGGCTTGGTTAGAAGATCAGCAGGCATTTCTGCAGTGGGCACAAACTGTGGCAAGATCACCCCCTTATCCACCATATCTCACAGCCAAAACCAGCGCAAGTCCAGCTGTTTCATCCTGCCATGATGTTCAGGATGTTTGGCTACCTGAATCGCAGACTGGTTGTCAATGCGCAGTACAGAGGCTGAATTCACCGAAAATCCCATTTCCTGCAACAGCTTTCGCATCCAGACCATCTCCTTGCCAGCCTCAACAGCAGCAATGTACTCTGCCTCAGTGGAGGACAGTGCGACGATGCCCTGCAGCTTAGAACTCCAAGAAACAGCACCAGTACCCATCTTGATCACATAGGCACCAGTAGAGCGACCAGAGTCCTTGCAACCACCATGATCTGCATCGGAGTATGTGGTGAAGAGTTCTGGCGATGAGGGGTCAGGAGAATAGGTCAAGGAGTAGGACACAGTGCCCTTGAGGTAGCGAAGGAGATGTTTGACCGCATTCCAGTGTGCTAGGCCTGGATTCGAGTTAAAACGAGCTAGGACACCGACAGTATATGCGATGTCAGGCCTAGTGGAGGTGGCAAGGTACATCAGTGCGCCAACAGCTCCAAGATAATCAATGGAATGCATCTGGGATGCCTCCTCTCGAGTTTGGGGGCTGAGATCATGGGTAAGGTGGAGTCCTGGGTCCATGGGAGTCGAAACTGGTTTGCAGTCAGCCATGCCAAAGCGATCAAGGATGTCCAGGCAGTACTGTCGCTGGGAGAGGGTAATAGAGCGCTTGGAGCAGTCTCTGTCGATTTTAATGCCTAGCAGTTGAGTGGTAGGGCCCAGGTCGCGCAATTTGAAGTGTTGGCGCAGGGCAGAGATCATCTCCTCGATGGCAGGGAGAGATTTCGATGCAAAGGTCATATCATCGACAAAGACTGGCAATATGATGTGCACATCACCTTTGGAGAGCACATAGATGGCTGCATCAGAGTAGGTCTGCTGGAAGCCAAGGGACTCGAGCACGGAGCGCATCTTTCGGTTCCAGCGATTACCACCTTGCTTGGTCCCATAGAGCGCCTTCCGGAGCAGGCAGACGAATTTTCTGGGGTCTTTGTGTGCAAATCCTTTGGCCTGCTCCATATACACATCACAATCCATCTCTCCATTGAGGTATGCATTGGAGACGTCAACAGAGCGAAGGTGGAGATCTTGTAAAGCTGCTAGGGCGAGGACGATGCGAATGGTGGGCATGCGGACAGTTGGGGCAAAGATCTCAAGGTAGTCAAAGCCAGGACGCTGGTTATAGCCCTTGGCAACGAGACGAGCTTTGTAGCGATCTATAATCCATCTGCATTGCGCTTCAGCTTAAATACCCACTTGGAACCGATCACCTTGCGATCCAAAGGTCTGGGGACTAATTCCCAAGTCCCATTGGCATCATGGGCAGCCAGCTCTTGAAGCGCAGCTGCATGCCACTCTGCAGCATCAGGGCATCGCATAGACTCTGCATAGGTCCTAGGTTCAACATTAGAGGTCGAAAATGCGAGATCTGCTTCCTCTTCATCGTCAGATAGCTCATCGTTCAGTTGCCCTGCGCTTAACTTCCACCATTCTCGAGGAGGGCGACGATTTCTAGCAGGGAGCCTGGCACCAATGCCTACAGGGGTAAGGGGTCGAGCAGGAGCAGGAGGAGGGGGTACTTCATCTGCAGCAGGTGCAGGGGCAATGGCTGGTGCATCAGGACGCACAGGAGGTGCACCTGGAGGGGCTGGAGCGACAGGAGCGACAGGAAGTGGTCCCCACCGATGACACCATCACATCCCCACAACTCACCCAACTCTTCCTACTCCATGTGTTTTCCAAACACAGAGTTCCTTCCCATGTAACCTCCAACCAAGGTACAGAGTTTGTCTCCCACTTCTTCCAATCACTGTGCAAAGCTCTCGACATGAAACTCCACTTCACTTCTGGATACCATCCTGAAGGCAATGGCCAAACTGAATGCACCAACCAAACCCTGGAGCAGTACCTACAGGTCTATTGCAACTACAGTGAGCAACAAAAACATTGCAATGTTTGCAACATTTTGATTGTGTGTAAGATAGCTTGGAAATGGTTGTGGCTGTGCTAATGCCATAGGGAGGACAATTGTAGCCCTTGGTCCCAGCTTTCTATTGGTGGTCTTTCCAATCTCAGGAGTGAAGTGGCTGTGATGGTATGGGCCAATTACTAAGGCCTATGCATTGCAACATTTTTGTTGCTGACATCATGGTGGATGCAATCTACAGTGTGGAGTATGTATTCATGGCAGGAATGCCACACTGGAGGCATAATCCAATACTTGAGCCACAAACAGTAAAGGAACATGAAAGAAAGAGATACTATGTTTAAGAAGATTAAATATTTTTACCATGTTCTCTTTGTGTTTTGAAACATAGTATCTGCTTTTTCAATGTTTTATTTACTAAACATTGGTTTTTGCCCCCAGTGCCAGCTATTGCTTACATAATATATCACATGATCAATCCAATGATTTGTCAGCATGCAAACAAAGCCAAACATTGAACTTGCATCATTTATCCTCTATCCTGTACCACAACTCCAAAAACTGCCTATCTGGCTCATCAGGGTTACTCTGTCAGGGAAATGTCAGCAAAATCTGGTCCTCACAGCACTACCATGAGTAGGGTGTATGACCAGCACCATTTGTTCCTTAAAAAAGCTGCAAAAAGTCACCCCTGTGCTGTTTCCCCCACTGATGCCTGAGGGGTCCTGATGCTAATCCATACTGGGAAAGCTGGAAATTCCATGGAGGTCAGTCTGGCACTTCAGGACATGAAGAGTGAACTAATATGCTCCCAACTAATGTATTTCTGCCAAAGAGAAGGTGGTACCAAGGTTGGGTGGAGCCATAGCCTCCTTTGCACACTGGGTGGTCATGGGTGGGATAGCCTACTGGGCTTCCAGGGTGCAGATTCCTTGCTGCAATGTGTCCCTCAGTGTTTCCATTGGTTGCTAATGACCAAATGTTCCTTTCCCAGGCATCCACAGTTCAGTACAGGCCATATTCTTGCTGACCCTTGATGACCACCTAGTGAGCAAAGGAGGCTATGGCTCAACCCAACCTTGGTACCACCTTCTCTTTGGCAGAAATACATTAGTTGGGAGCATATTAGTTCACTCTTCATGTCCTGAAGTGCCAGACTGACCTCCATGGAATTTCCAGCTTTCCCAGTATGGATTAGCATCAGGACCCCTCAGGCATCAGTGGGGGAAACAGCACAGGGGTGACTTTTTGCAGCTTTTTTAAGGAACAAATGGTGCTGGTCATACACCCTACTCATGGTAGTGCTGTGAGGACCAGATTTTGCTGACATTTCCCTGACAGAGTAACCATCAAATCTGCCTTTATCGCCGACGATATCAACAGCAAACCTTGTGCTGATGCATCTGCATTGTCTGCGGACTCTGCACTCGCAGCTGGCACTCCCAGAGCCTGTGGCTGTTCCTTGTGGTGATCTCCACCTCTGTTCTCCGCTTTCTGTCTTCCAAATGGTCTCTTACTTACTACTATTCGATTCCCCATCTCATTTACTACTACTTACACTTTTTCCGAGTTCTCTAGGGTTATTCCTGCACTTGTGGTGCAATCCCTTTGGTTTGTTTACCATTGTTTACTTACATCGCACTTAGTGTGTTGAGTCCAGTGTTGATACCCTTTGGTTACTCACACTGGACTCTAGGTACTGTGTACCCTCATACCTCACTTTAATCTATGGTTACTCACACTGGACTCTAGTCTGGTTTATCCCCAAGCTCCTTAGAGCTATAGGAGTCGATTAGGAGTCCTTTGGACCCCCTTTATTCAAGTTTGTTGCTGACAGGTTATGAGCCCCGGCTTCTAAGCCTCATATCGCGACAACCACTGCTCAGATCGATTCCAAACCTCGTCCATCGAATTCCCCGGCCCAAGCAACCCTATTCGGCCCCTTTTCAAATTCCAGATCGCCCTAGGTCGCTGCCAACAGCACCTGTCGCTTTTTCACCTCCTATTCACAACATCGACCATTCCTACCTTCCACAGAACTTCCTCCACTGTCAAAACCGCTCGGTTCGGTGTCGAAGGTCCCCATCCGTCGATATACCAAGTTTCAGGTCGATCTGTCGAGTAGAAAGCATTTTATACCACTGGGAAGTTTAAGGGGGTCATCAGTGCGCCTATACCTGACTTTCATCGAGTCATAACTCATCATCCACTGCTCTGATCTCGGCAAAACAACATTTTCCGAGCTCCCTGCATCAAGGCCGTTCCATCGATACCTCTTAGAAAATTTTTCATCAAGTGGATCGCTCAGCATCGCACCATATTTGCGCACAGACCATCTGGGCCATATCTCCACAACTCTTCTATCAACCCCATACAATCTTGATATCTCTGGGCTCCTCTCGACGCCCTCTATCCATCTATACCATCTATCTGCCAGCTCATCGCGAATTTCCCTCTCCATCGTCATCACCACCTGGAAGATGTCCTCAGAGCAGACCCCTCGCATCAAGCCTCTCTCTGGCACTAACTACTCCACCTGGAGCGAAGAGATGAAGGCCCTCCTTCGCTCTAAAGGCCTCTGGAGGCTTGTGGATGGCAAGGAGACTCGTCCCACCACTGCTGGCAATGAGCAAGAAAAATGGGACATCAAAGCGGACAAAGCTGCAGGTGAAATCATGCTAGCCTTGGAAGCTGACCAGAGAGTGCACATTAGGACTGTCCAGGATGATCCTGTCGCTGCATGGAAGGCCCTCGCAGCCCTCTATGTCCAACAAAGGCCTGGAGCTCGATTTGCAGCCTATGACGACTTCTTCAGTATCAGGAAGCGAGAGGACGAGTCCCTGAGCTCCCTGACAGCCAGGATCGAGCTAGCCATGCTCAAAATTCAAGAACTCCGGTCCTCCCAGTTCACACTTGCTTCCTTGGACGATGAACTCGTCTGTATGACTATGATTCGAGCCCTGCCCCAGGAATACTCGCATTTCACCTCTTCCTTGCTGCTCCTGTCCTCCCTGGACAAAGCCACCATCAAATCTGCCTTTATCGCCGAAGATATCAATAGGAAACCTCGTGCTGATGCGACTGCATTGTCAGGGGACTCTGCCCTCGCAGCTGGCACTCCTAGGGCCTGTGGATGCTCGCCTAATGACCCCTGTGGTTTCTGTGAGAAGACTGGGCACTGTGAGCACATGTGCTTTGCCAGGCAGCATGCCAAGGATGCCCACAAGGCCTCTAAGCGCAAGGGCAAGTCCAGGAATGCGAACAAGGCTCAAGAGTCGGCTACTACCACCCCTGCAGCACCCACCAGCCCAGAACCTGCTGCTGCTGCTGCCAACATCGCCATGATCGCTCAGGACTCCTCTACCAGTGCTGGAAATGCAAGTCTTCGCTCCTCTACCTCTCCTTGCCCTCCCAACTTCGATGCTGATGACCACTGGACTGCAGACACTGGGGCCACTTCTCATATGACCCCACATCACCACTGGCTGCGCAATTATACCCCAAAACGCGTGCCAATTCATATGGCTGACCATACTGTCGTCTACTCTGCTGGGATCGGTTCTGTGGTCTTTCAGCCAGTCATAGAGGGCAAGGCAGCGAGGGCAGTCGAGTTTACACGCGTCCTACATGTGCCAGAGCTTAAATCAAATCTCCTCTCAGTCCTGTACTTAACTCGCCATGCTAGCTTCGTTGTAAACATAGATTCCATGCGCATGGCCTTCTCTCGCCCTCCTGGGGCTCCCTTGTTCGTTGCAAGTATCTCAGATGGCAACACTGCGACCTTAGATGGCACCACAGTTCCTATTGCGCACTCAGCTTGCCCTGCAACAACTCTCCCTCTGGATCTCGCCCTATGGCATCGTCGGCTTGCACACCACCATATAGATGGAGTCAAGGCTCTCCTACAGCGAGAGATGGTAACTGGACTGAAGCTGGAGGCCAAGACTCGTCCTGATCCTATCTGTGAACCATGTTTGGCTGGGAAGATGCATGCCAACCCCTTCCCAAGCTCAGAATGGCGCGCTTCTCATCCCCTAGAGCTTGTGCACACTGATGTACACTATGTCCCCTATAGGACCTTCTCAGGGTTTCGCTACTGGGTCTCTTTCATCGATGACTACTCCAGATATCGCTTCATCCTTCCCACCAAAGCCAAATCCGATGTTTTCGATGCTTTCAAGCGATTCAAGGCCTTTGCAGAGAACCAGGCCAAGAGACGCATCAAAACCCTTCAAGATGACAAAGGGGGTGAGTATATGAGCAATGCCATGCTCGAGTTCACTACCCAGGCAGGCATCGAGTGCCAGCACACAGTCCGGGCTTGCCCTCAGCAAAATGGAGTTGCAGAGCGAGCCAACAGGCTCCTGGCAGAGCGACTTACTGCCATGCTCGATGAATCTGGTCTTGCAAAGGCATTCTGGGGTGAGGCTCTTGCAGCTCTTGTGCATGTGTGGAACAGATGCCCTACTGATGCTGTGGATGGTGCTACACCTTATGAGCTGTGGCATGGGCGCAAACCTGATGTCTCCCACCTCCGGGTGTGGGGATGCACTGCCTATGTCCATTTGCAGAAGAATCAGCGCCCTGCTCTTGGTTCTCGTATGCAGAAATGCGTGTTTATAGGTTACCCTGATGGCTACAAGGGCTGGAAGTTCTACAACCCTCTCACAAAGCGAACAGTAATCTCAGAACGTGCTGACTTCGATGAGAGGAACTTCCTCATGTCTAGAAAGCCTCAGCCACCAGCTGGTGTGCCTCCACCACCTCCTGATGATCCTACTGATCGCTCTACCTCCCCAACTCTATATTTCGGTTCTGGGACTGATTCTGACGAAGATGATGATCTCCTGCCGCATGTACAGGGTCAAGGGGGAGTTGTTATGCCTCCAGTCGCACCCCAGCCTTGTCCTGTCGCCCCAGCTCCTCCAGTTGTCCATGCTGTGCCTCCTGATGTGCCAGCTATTGCCCCTGCACCTGCTCCAGATGAAGTACCTCCTGCTCCAGCTCCTGCTCAACCTCTAACTCCAGTAGGCATTGGTGCAAGGCTCCCCGCTCGAAATCGTCGCCCTCCTCGTGAATGGTGGAAGCTAAGCGCAGGGCAACTGAACGATGAGCTATCTGACGATGAAGAGGAGGCAGATCTCGCATTTTCGACCTCTAGTGTGGAACCTAGGACCTATGCAGAGTCTATGCGATCCCCTGATGCTGCAGAGTGGCATGAAGCTGCGCTTCAAGAGCTCACTGCCCATGATGCCAATGGGACTTGGGAATTGGTTCCCAGACCTGTGGATTGCAAGGTGATCGGTTCTAAGTGGGTATTTAAACTGAAGCGCAATGCAGATGGCTCTATAGATCGCTACAAAGCTCGTCTCGTTGCCAAGGGCTATAACCAGTGTCCTGGCTTCGATTATCTCGAGATCTTTGCCCCTACTGTCCGCATGCCCACCATTCGCATCGTCCTTGCCCTCGCAGCTCTACAAGACCTCCACCTCCACTCTGTCGATGTCTCCAATGCCTACCTCAATGGGGAGATGGATTGCGATGTCTACATGGAGCAGCCCGCAGGATTTGCGCAGAAAGACCCCAGAAAATTCGTCTGCCTGCTCTGGAAGGCGCTCTATGGTACCAAGCAAGGTGGTAATCGCTGGAACCGAAAGATGCGCTCTGTGCTTGAGGCCCTTGGCTTCCAGCAGACCTACTCTGATGCAGCCATCTATGTGCTCTCCAAAGGTGAGGTGCACATCATACTGCCAGTCTTTGTTGATGATATGACCTTTGCATCGAAATCTCTTGCTGCCATCGAGGAGATGATCTCTGCCCTGCGCCAACACTTCAAACTGCGCGACCTGGGCCCTACCACTCAACTGCTAGGCATTAAAATCGACAGAGACCGGTCCAAGCGCTCTATTACCCTCTCCCAGCGACAGTACTGCCTGGACATCCTTGATCGCTTTGGCATGGCTGACTGCAAGCCAGTTTCGACCCCCATGGATCCAGGACTGCACCTTACCCATGATCTCAGCCCCCAAACTCAAGAGGAGGCATCCCAGATGCGTTCCATTGATTATCTCGGAGCTGTTGGTGCACTGATGTACCTTGCCACCTCCACTAGGCCTGACATCGCATATACTGTCGGTGTCCTAGCTCGTTTTAACTCAAATCCAGGCCTAGCACACTGGAATGCGGTCAAGCACCTTCTTCGCTACCTCAAGGGCACTGCGACCTACTCCTTGACCTATTCTCCTGACCCTTCATCACCAGAACTCTTCACCACATACTCCGATGCAGATCATGGTGGTTGCAAGGACTCTGGTCACTCTACTGGTGCCTATGTGATCAAGATGGGTACTGGTGCTGTTTCTTGGAGTTCTAAGCTGCAGGGCATCGTCGCACTGTCCTCCACTGAGGCAGAGTACATTGCTGCTGTGGAGGCTGGGAAGGAAATGGTCTGGATGCGAAAACTGTTGCAGGAGATGGGATTTTTGGTGAACTCACCCTCTGTGCTGCGCATTGACAACCAATCTGCGATCCAGGTGGCCAAACACCCTGAGCATCATGGGAGGATGAAGCAGCTGGACTTGCGCTGGTTTTGGCTGCGAGATATGGTGGATAAGGGGGTGATCTCGCCACAGTTTGTGCCCACTGCCGAAATGCCTGCTGATCTCTTGACCAAGCCTCTGGCTCGAGTCAAGGTCCAGGAATTCTGCAAGATGCTAGGACTGGCACCATCAGGGGGGAGCTGAGCTGGCAGAGGTGCACAATCAGGGGGGAGTGTTCCTTGTGGTGATCTCCACCTCTGTTCTCCGCTTTCTGTCTTCCAAATGGTCTCTTACTTACTACTATTCGATTCCCCATCTCATTTACTACTACTTACACTTTTTCCGAGTTCTCTAGGGTTATTCCTGCACTTGTGGTGCAATCCCTTTGGTTTGTTTACCATTGTTTACTTACATCGCACTTAGTGTGTTGAGTCCAGTGTTGATACCCTTTGGTTACTCACACTGGACTCTAGGTACTGTGTACCCTCATACCTCACTTTAATCTATGGTTACTCACACTGGACTCTAGTCTGGTTTATCCCCAAGCTCCTTAGAGCTATAGGAGTCGATTAGGAGTCCTTTGGACCCCCTTTATTCAAGTTTGTTGCTGACACCAGTCACATGCACTGCAGCTAGAAGTAATACCACTGTCCATGATTGTCATTTGATTGTTGTAAAAATTAGCCAATTGGCCAGCCTATCATAGCCAGTTCAACCTCGAGGCACTCCACATTTCCTTCTGTAACTCAGCCATCTTTGTGGAGGAGGCTACATTATTATCTATGACATATTTGTCAGCAACAAACTTGAATAAAGGGGGTCCAAAGTGTTCCTTGTGGTGATCTCCACCTCTTTTCTCCGCTTTCTGTCTTCGAAATGGTCTCTTACTTACTACCATTCGATTCCCCATCTCATTTACTACTACTTACACTTTTTCCGAGTTCTCTAGGGTTATTCCTGCACTTGTGGTGCAATCCCTTTGGTTTGTTTACCATTGTTTACTTACATCGCACTTAGTGTGTTGAGTCCAGTGTTGATACCCTTTGGTTACTCACACTGGACTCTAGGTACTGTGTACCCTGATACCTCACTTCAATCTATGGTTACCCACACTGGACTCTAGTCTGGTTTATCCCCAAGCTCCTTAGAGCTATAGGAGTCGATTAGGAGTCCTTTGGACCCCCTTTATTCAAGTTTGTTGCTGACAAAGTGCACTTCAAAGTAAACAGCAGTAAACAAACAGTGGCTGATGTGCCACAACACTAGGAATTGGCCTAGAAGGCTGGGAAAAGAAGTAGTAAGTACCAAATAAGAAGGGGAATCAAATGGTAGTAAGTAAGAGGCCATGTGAAAGAGAGAAAGCGAAGATAAGAGGTGAAGATCACCACAAGGAACTCCGCTTTCCTCTGGTGACCGTGTTGTCGATGATGATGAGCAGTCAACTCCTTGGGGATCCAGTTGCCCTCTCAGTGAGTTATCAATACAAGTATGTTTTCTCTTTATCATGGTTGTTGTCTCTGTACACTGATGAACTGTCCTCAGGTCTTACTCGATGCCCATGGTCGAAACATTTCATCTGCTGGTCCGGTATGTGCATCCCACAATTTGTAGTGATAATACTGAAACAGAATCAAAGGTGACTAGTAGTGACAAAGGGAAGCAAAGGTCTATGGTTCAGGGTGAACACGTTGCTACCCTGGGTGAACATCAGAACTATCAGAGCCTACCTCAGGCTGAGTTCAGGGCACCGGGTGCCACCCTACCTCGGTGGCCTTCAACTTCCATCCCATCTAGCCTTGCCAGCCAACACCCTACTCTTTCTCCGCTCCTCTGCATCTGTCTGCCCCCCAGCCAGGACCATCAGTTCAGCCTGCTCCATGTGATGTCCCTGGTCCCACTTCTGTCAATCCTCAGTCACACAGTGTGACCCTTGCACCCTTATTATCATGTTTCTCTGAGTTGCTGAACTCTATGTTCACTTCATTTGAGCAGTCACAAGCTTCATCCACCAAGGCAATTATGGAGGGGATCTCTGCTATCCAGGAGGATTTGAAAGCCTCACATATTGACACAAACCTGTACAGAGATGCTGAGATGCATGACATAGTGGAGTTTCCTTTGAGACAGGCTAGGCATCCAAAGAAACTTCGCAATTTCATTCCTTTAGATACTGCATCCGACATGCCTATGGCGAGGGATAAAGCAGAACACAAATACTTTTCTGTAAGTAGGAATAGTGCTTGTACCCTCCACTCATCATTGATGGCATGACCTCCAAGGCCTGCATCCAGCTCCACACCCTTCGCATGCTCAAGATTACCAAATACAAGTACCTGAATACTATCAAATGTGCACTCACCAAGGTTGAGGTTGAAGCATATGAACAGAACATTCCCGGTTGCCTCAAGGTCACTCCTACCAATTTTATTGTAGACTGTGCTCGTGCAAAGGACATGCTGTATAATCACGAGGCATTTACAGTCTTTGCTGAACATTTCCTGGACAAAGTTCACAACCATGGCTGGTATTCCTCGCAGACAATCCCTGAATGGTATCATAATTTCGATGTCATCTATGGGGCATTTAAGATGCATTTTGCTTACATCAAGTCACATTACAACAACATCGTTGTCACCCCAAGCAAGGATCCAGTGAAAGCCAAGGAGGACATGAAGGCGAGATTGTGTAAATCTTCTTGTACTTCAAGGAAAGCTTGAGTAAGTATGTCCTATGTCATCGATTCCCCTTCTCACCTTGGTTGTTTAAGTTGTTAAAAATGTGCCTCGATGCTATGGCAGAGCAACCTAAGCTGCAGAAGCATTTGCCACTAGTCAAGTACCTTGGCACTCAGGGTATGAGCTTTGATGAATCCGAGGACAAAACAAGAAGGACAATTAGTTATCCACATGTGTATCCTCACTGGCACAGTCAGCAGCTTTCTGCACTCGTGTGGGAAGCAGATTTAGCAATACTGGAGTTCCTTTCTGCCATGATTGGAAAGCGTAAGGAAGCAGGTACACAACTCCAGAACCACCCTCACTCTGACAAATTCAACAATGTTGCTGCTGCCCCCCCTGGGCTTCCTGTGAATTGCTACAATCCTGCCTGGCTGTCCTCACTGCATCCACACTCAAAGAAAGAACTTAGGGTCCAGGAGAAGGAGTACGACTTCGACCTTGGCCTCGATGGCAAGAACAGGCCTGCAGGTATGGCAAATTATTGATATCTATTTGGACATTGAGTTGACCTTGTTTCCAGCTAACACTGCAGGACCTTCCACAACACCCAGCTGGTGCTAACTCGAGCACAAGGCAGGTGCACCCTTACTACTGTACCCTGCTTCCCGCTGCCACTCCCCCCTGTCAACATTATACTTTCAACTTTTTGTTAACTTAGATTTACTTCTTGGCAATGTAATACTGAACCTGAAGACGTCGCTACTCTGTTTTGTGGTCTGCGAATAGACTGATACAGTAGCAATGCTTCTATAATAATATCATGCACCCCAAAACATGCAATGTTTCACCATGCCCACCTGATCACACAAATAAACTGATCATGGTGCATGGTGTTAGGATGATAGTTGCACCGAGAGACTCAATAATGCTCACCAAATTGCACATCAGTCATTATCAGTTATCCTGTTTCTCACTTTACTTTTGCCTTGTTGCTTCCTACCTTGTTTTTGATGGACATCTTGGCAAAATCTCTCGTGGGCCATGAGTCTTGATAGTGGGTAAGGATGGGAAATTGCTCCCAGGCCTAAAATAATATGGAAAAGAAAGCATGGAATGCACTGTACATTTCACTTACCACCTCAAAGAAGGCCATGAGTAATTCCGGCCGCTGAAGGTGATAGGGAGAACTCATATCCAAATACTTTTCACACATGAGATGTAGCCCTTTCTAGGGCAGTGAAAGTTAGATTTGTAGAAATTTGACAGCATGATTTTAGGTACCTGAATGGAGTCATACATGTCATTCCCCCATGCCAGGACGTCCTGCAAAGCATACCTGCCACTGTTCGGCTTTGAGAGCAAGCCATGTGGGGGAGGAATAAGATTGTTACTGCACTCTGCCTTCTCCACTGGCAGTTGGCTCTGAATCAAGTGCTCAGACTCGAAGTCGAATACCCTCTGAGCAGTGATCTCAGAGCCACTTGGGCTGGGACTACGTTCCTTCCTGAAAACTTTTCTGAGGGTTATTGGTGGCAGGTATGGTTGATAGTCCATGAAAGAACAAAGGTGGTAGATCTGTCAGGAAATGTGAATTACCAGTATGGGCAAGGTTCAATGGCAGTTCAGATGCTCGCTACCTATGCTCAGATGTGATCAAGTATACATATATATTCGCAATAATAATATACATGCAATGATCATTGGGACTCCACCTCACCCTTGCTGTCAATTGGATCCAGATGGGAGAGCTCCATGCACTGACAGCCAAAGCAATAATGTGATGGTGGCTGGATTTGTGAATGTGATGGATAGTAGAGACATCATTACACCAGCCAAAGATGTCTGTGACCCCACGAGAGGTTCAAGGATTTACATATTCAGCATTTGAGAGTCTATTAGTGCCAGAGGACAACAGACATCGTGAATAGCAATGTAGCCAATGTGAGGTCTGCAGCATCGACATAGCAATCATGCAACTCGCTAGACCTGCAGCATGAACGACCCATGTGCTGGTCGAAGGCATTGTACTGAAGGCCAAGTCATGGGTCACCAAAGTACCATGTAGAGTCATGGCAGATTGGTGTGGCATTTCTAGCAATGAAGAAAACACACCAAACTTTGTGAGATTTGCCACATATGGATGCAGGTGGCATTGCAACTTAGAGATGTTGTCTTACAACAAAGATTTATCACATACTAATGAAACTTTTGCATGTCATTACACAAAGGGTTGTAGGATAAAAGGCTGTGCCAGTAATGAAACTTATTCATTTGTTTTCACATAGAAAACATCTGCCCAGATTGTCAGCAACAAACTTGAATAAAGGGGGTCCAAAGGACTCCTAATCAACTCCTATAGCTCTAAGGAGCTTGGGGATAAACTAGACTAGAGTCCAGTGTGAGTAACCATAGATTAAAATGAGGTATGAGTGTACACAGTACCTAGAGTCTGGTGTGAGTAACCAAAGGGTATCAACACTGGACTCAACACACTAAGTGCGATGTAAGTAAACAATGGTAAACAAACCAAAGGGATTGCACCACAAGTGCAGGAATAACCCTAGAGAACTCGGAAAAAGTGTAAGTAGTAGTAAATGAGATGGGGAATCGAATGGTAGTAAGTAAGAGACCATTTGGAAGACAGAAAGCGGAGAAAAGAGGTGGAGATCACCACAAGGAACACACTTAGTGTAGCTGAGTCCAGTGTTGAGACCTTTGGTTGCTCACACTGGACTCTAGGTACTGTGTACCCTCATACCTCACTTTAATCTATGGTTGCTCACACTGGACTCTAGTCTGGTTTATCCCCAAGCTCCTTAGAGCTATAGGAGTCGATTAGGAGTCCTTTGGACCCCCTTCATTCAAGTTTGTTGCTGACAGGTTATGAGCCCTGGCTTCTAAGCCGCATATCGCAACAACCACTGCTCAGATCGATTCCAAACCTCGTCCATCGAATTCCCCGGCCCAGATAACCCTTATTTGGCCCCTTTTCAAATTCCAGATCACTCTAGGTCGCTGCCAACAGCACCTGTCGCTTTTTCGCCTCCTATTCACAACATTGACCATTCCTAACTTCCACGGAGCTTCCTCCACTGTCAAAACTGCCCGCTTCGGTGTCGAAGGTCCCCACCCATCGACATACCAAATTTCAGGTCGATCTGTTGAGTAGAAAGCATTTTATACCACTGGGAAGTTTAAGGGGGTCATCAGTGCACCTATACCTGACTTTCATCGAGTCATAACTCATCGTCCACTGCTCTGATCTCTGCAAAACAACATTTTCCGAGCTCCCTACATCAAGGCCTTTCCGTCGATACCTCTCGGAAAATTTTTCATCGAGTGGATCGCTCAGCAGCGCACCATATTTGCGCACGGACCATCTGGGCCCATATCTCCACAACCTTCTATCAACCCCATACAATCTTAATATCTCTAGGCTCCTCTTGACGCCCTCTATCCATCTATACCATCTATGTACCAGCTCATCACGAATTTCCCTCTCCATCATCGTCACCACCTGGAAGATGTTCTCAGAGCAGACCCCTGCATCAAGCCTCTCTCTGGCACTAACTACTCGACCTGGAGCGAAGAGATGAAGGCCCTCCTTCGCTGTAAGGGCCTCTGGAGGCTTGTGGATGGCAAGGAGACTCGTCCCACCACTGCTGGCGATGAGCAAGAAAAATGGGACATCAAAGTGGACAAAGCTGCAGGTGAAATCATGCTAGCCTTGGAAGCTGACCAGAGAGTGCACATTAGGAGTCTCCAGGACAATCCTGTCGCTGCATGGAAGGCCCTCGCAGCCCTCTATGTCCAACAAAGGCCTGGAGCTCGATTTGCGGCCTATGACGACTTCTTCAGTATCAGGAAGCGAGAGGACGAGTCCCTGAGCTCCCTGACAGCCCGGATCGAGCTATCCATGCTCAAAATTCAAGAATTGCGGTCCTCACAGTTCACACTCGCTTCTTTGGACGATGAACTCGTCTGTATGACCATGATTCGAGCTCTACCCCAGGAATACTCGCACTTCACCTCCTCCTTGCTGCTCCTCTCCTCCCTGGGTAAGGCAACCCTGATGAGCCAGATAGGCAGTTTTTGGAGTTGTGGTACAGGATAGAGGATAAATGATGCAAGTTCAATGTTTGGCTTTGTTTGCATGCTGACAAATCATTGGATTGATCATGTGATATATTATGTAAGCAATAGCTGGCATTCCTGCCATGAATACATACTCCACACTGTAGATTGCATCCACCATGATGTCAGCAACAAAAATGTTGCAATGCATAGGCCTTAGTAATTGGCCCATACCATCACAGCCACTTCACTCCTGAGATTGGAAAGACCACCAATAGAAAGCTGGGACCAAGGGCTACAATTGTCCTCCCTATGGCATTAGCACAGCCACAACCATTTCCAAGCTATCTTACACACAATCAAAATGTTGCAAACATTGCAATGTTTTTGTTGCTCACTGTACATCATCTCTGAGTCTTCAGACTCTCCAAGCACAAACTCCATCACTCAGAACTTAGGAGGAAAAATGAAAAAGAAATTTGGGCAGGGATTGACAAGCTACAATGTGACTATGAAATGCAAAAATGAAGCAAAAAGAAAAAGAAAAGAAAGTCCACTGGTCCTAAGCATTGTCCTCATTCATGGCATGATTGACCAGCAAGGTGGTCACAGTCCTCAGTACCTCAAAAGACTCTTCCAGGACTCTGGTTAAGTCCTGTGTGTCCTTAGTGGATGCCTTGATGGCCACCATGTTCTTATTGATTGCTTGCATGATCTCTCCAAGATGCCTGTCCAGGACTTCAGCCACAGAGTCTTGATGTGGGGGCAACATGCATAACATCCAAGCTTTTGGGATGACCTTTATGTCTGGTGTATCATCCATGGCTTTGTCATCACCATCCCCTGCATCTCTGGACTGCTCAACCCTCCTCTGACATTTCCTCCTTTCTCCACCTTGAGGGGACATCACCACTGCCATTTGTTTCTCAGAGTCCATCACTTGGACAGACAGGTCGCATTTGGCCTTACTTTTCTGACACTGAAGACAAGACTTACTATGTCCCATGCTGGGCACACACTCCTCCCCAGTCTTAGCACATGCAGAGCATGCCTTAAACATGACACTCACCATGCTACCCCCAGCTGCTGTCTGCTGAAAGGGAGTTCCAGACTTGTTAGAACAGAACTGTAAGTGATGGTATCATCACTCACTGATGACCCTTCTCCCTGCACCTTCCATGTCTTGTTTTCAAGCCATTGTATTTTGGCCTCTAACTCCTGGGCTTTCTTTGCCTTGGCCACCTTCACCTCTGCAGCTTGCCTCACTTGCTTAGCTCACTCTGCTGCTGCTTCCCAAGCCCTCCACTCCTCTTCTTCAGCCTCAAGTGCCTCCTGCAGTGTGGCATGCTGGTGCCACTGATGCTCGTTGTACTTGCCCAACTTGGTGGCCACACTATCACTGGGCTTGTCTTCTAATTCCTCCATGGTCAATGTAGACCAGTTCACAATGGCTGGCTTGGCAGTGTAGGGAGAGAGTACTCCCTAGTAGGATATTGAGTGGTAAGAGAGTGGTAGAGGGTTTGTTTGATTTTTCTAAGGGGCTTGATCCCCATTTTGTACCTTGGGTTGGGACTTAGGTGTGAGGTGAGTGGCTGATTAGTAAGCAAAGTTGGACTTGGACTCAAGTTGGTAGTAGTTACAAAAAAAAATCACCACTATTGAGGCTGGAGAGCACAGGCTGGTACAACCAGTCTGTGACAGTCTCTTCTGTTTTCTGCCCTTGAGAGTGAGGTCAGGACAGCTCTAGGGGAGTCCTAGAGTGGTGGGGGATTGAGGAGTTTTGTGTCTGGTTTTGCAGCTGAGTGTTTCTGTTCTGTTCTTTTCATTTCCTCTACTAGTTCTTCTCTCTAGCAGGGTCCCTATTGGTCAAACTACCCTTCAGACCCCATTTCCCTACCCATTTCTTAGTCATCTCTACAGCAGTAGGAATGGTTGTTGATGATGAAGACATGATGATTGGGAAAATGGAGGTTGAGATGTGTAAGAACTCCATTGAGTCTTAGTGCTATGAAAAATTTTCAGACTCTGACAATGTGGACTTCAAAAGTCAACACACACATGTAGACACTCCAATGCCTTGAGGGCTTGGCCCTAAGAGGGGGATACTGTCACATCCATGACATGTGTGTATAGTCCAGGCCTGAGTCCAAGGACTTCTGGCTCAGTCCAGACTCTCAGGAGTCTGCTGTGGAACTCTGTCCCATGTTTGTTTATAGTTTTGATCTGTTACTCCACTCCATTCCATATTTAGAATAGTTTCTTTCTGCCACAGTATGTCTAACTCTTTTGGTACTTGTAGTCTAACCTTCAGACTTTTGGAGTGACCAACACAGAGTGTAGGAACATTGTCAACATTCTGTACTGCCCTCTGGAGTTTCAGTACCCAGACATTGCCTCAGAACATTCTCTGTGGTATAAAACCCTTTGTACATATGTTGTAGCACCTCAGTTTGAATATCAAATCAGATACTCTAAGCCTCTTTCTGTTCTCTGACCTTGGAACTTGAGCAAGCATTGGGTATACCAAGTGGTATACCTTCCCTTGACCTCCATTCTGCTCTGACCCCCAGATTTCTATCCAGACCTTGTATATGATCTCTGGACTTAGAGAACCAGTCTTAACAGGAGTCCACATGGATGAGGACAAGATGGCCCACATCCACAATTGGAGGAAGCCCAGGAACCTGAATGAGATACAGTGGTTCATGGGCCTAGTCAAATATCTGGCACCATTCATGCCAGATGTATCCACATACATGATGCCCCTAACAGGAATCCAGTGGAATGGCCACCCCTTCCTCTGGCATGAAATTCATGACAGATGCTTCCAGGCAATCAAAGATCTTGCCTGTAAATATCCCATCCTGCAACCAATGGACCCAAGATCAAACAAGCCAATCTGGCTCATCTGTGATGCATCCCTATATGGTATAGGGGTGCTATACAGCCAAGGCCTGACCTGGCAAAGCTGTCAACCAGCTAGATTCATGTCAAAGAAGCTGATGGATGCCCAGCACAACTATAAGACATTTGAGAGGGAAACTCTTGCCATACTTGAGGTGCTACTGAAGTGGGAGGACAAGCTCTTGGGATTCCACTTCAAGGTGATCATGGACCATGAGGCCCTCCAGTTTCTTCACATGCAACAATGTCTATCCAGCTGGCAGATGCACTGGATGGACTACCTATCATGCTTTGACACCAAGATCATATACATCAAGGGGTCAGAGAACAAAGTGGCTGATTGCCTGTCTTGATATTATGAGACAGATGGAGGGGATGAAGCACAGAAGGAGACCATCAAATGGGCAAGTGCCAACATTCAACTCAATCCAGAAGGAGATGACCTTCCAATCAACAGGTTGAGGGAATTGCATCTTGCAGCAATGTGAGACAAGACACCAAAGATGAGAGAACCAACAGAGGAGCATCAAATGGAAGCTGACATGCTGAGACAACATGCAGAGCAGGGAAGGGGAGACTCCATCATCCCCATGCACCAGAAATCCCAGCAGGAGGGTGGATCTAATTCCCCAGCACATACATTGGGGAGGAGGAGATCTAATCATATCTCTGGATTGGTTGATCCTGATACTCTGTGCTTGATATATGTTGTAGATATATACTAGGGCAAGCTGGGATTAAATTTTCATTTTGATATGTTGAGAACTGCACAATTGGGAACATAATTCGCATTTTTACCCCTATTTATATGTACAGCCATGTTGGGCACTGAATTGGAACAAAATTATGTACAGATATGACAAATATCATGCCCACACTACATTGGAATGAATTAGAATATCATACAACCCAGGGAACAAGTGTGGTGAAGCAGAAAACCAGGGTATGTAGTCCGCTTTTTGGATTACATAAGCAATTGGTTGTGGTAATGGACTAAGTGCCTACAATTGTAATAAGCCAAATAGTGTAGTGGTTACAATGGTAGTGATTACCAATGAGGTCTTGGGTTTAATCCCAGCATTGGTTACATTTTCATTGGCACCTGCCAGACTGTGGCAGTGCAATTTCCCACCCCAGGTGGCAGTGCCATTACCCAACATTGTGGCAGTGCAATTCCCACCCCTGTGTGGCTGTGCTAGTTAAGGTTTAATTTGCCAATCCAAAAATAAACCTTCCCATAGCTTGCTGACCAAACTTTCCCTGTGTGGCTGTGCTGCCCAGCCACCTGCCAATATTCAAACTCTGACACCAGCTCAGTTCTGACAAAGCATTAGGTAAGCACCCTCAAGTGTGATATGGTAGTTGCCACAGCTTTTGCCCAAGGTAGTGACTGGTAGTTGCCAAGATTCATGTAACTCCATTGATGGCAGTTGCCATCTCATGTTGTCAAAATCTACTGACTCTGGTGTCCAAATGACATGTGAGGGATGACTCCTCCCCTTGCTGTTGGTCACCAGAACACCCATGGACCAGGTCCTGGTCTCCTTGCCCCCCTTGATCCTGCTCACATGACATCAAGTGTCATCATGAGCATTTGGCCTCCCTGCCATGTCACCACTGGCATGCCAGTGAGTTTGGTGTGGTTGTCCATGACAATTGTGGTAGGCAGGACAGCTGCAGTGCATGTTCCACATATGCACTGCATATGGTGCAAGACTTGGTCCTAGGGTCCCCTGACCTCATCCATGCACACTCTGACTGTGTGCATGTACTGTCCTGCCTCCTCAAACTGGATGACATGTTGACATTATGATGAGAGGTTGACTGACTTTGGGCTGACAGGGACTACTGGCATTCCCATGCTCACCACTATCAGGATGAGTGTGAACACATTGAGGAAGACCATGACTTTGAACATGCATGCATGGCCTCCCTGGCATCCTGTCCCTGCCATAACTGTCCCCCCCAGCCAGCAGGTGCTGGACCCTCCTCAAGCCTGGTGGCTTGTCTTTCAGGGGGAGGGAGTGGGGTGCCCCCCACTGCACATCACCAACATCCTTGCTCCCCTCCTTGCACCACCACCCCCACATCTGGCCCAGACCCTTCCACATCCCATGAGGAACCCCACAAGACACTATACAACACTACTGACAAGACCATGGAAACATGGCCTCATCCCAAACATCCCCTCCTGACTGACCACCTCAAAGAGGCCACTACCATGTTCCCTGTTGATCAGAGGGAATGCCCTCACCAGGCCTTTGTTCTGCTGAATGGTGTTCCTTGTGGTGATCTTCACCTCTGTTCTCTGCTTTCTCTCTTCTAAATGGTCTCTTACTTACTACCAACTGATTCCTCATCTCATTTACTACTACTTACCCTTTTTCTGAGTTCTCTAGGGTTATTCCTGCACTTGTGGTGCAACCCCTTTGGTTTGTTTACCATTGTTTACTTACATCGCACTTAGTGTGTTGAGTCCAGTGTTGATACCCTTTGGTTACTCACACTGGACTCTAGGTACTGTGTACCCTCATACCTCACTTCAATCTATGGTTACTCACACTGGACTCTAGTCTGGTTTATCCCCAAGCTCCTTAGAGCTATAGGAGTTGATCAGGAGTCCTTTGGACCCCCTTTATTCAAGTTTGTTGCTGACAAATGGCAGGAAATTCCTACACATTCAGGTTCAGCACAACCTTTACCAGTTTGAAGCCCCCCATTGCTATGATGTGGAGAGGGCCATATTGGCAGGCTATGCTCCAGCCTTGTTTGGAGCAGTCCCCCCAGGTGTGGTGCACCTGCTCAATGACCCCCATGAGATAGACAATGTCTATGCTTGTGCTGCTAGGGAAGATGATGAGAGGAACATGCCAAATGCTAGGGTGGCTCAATGCCTTGTCATGTGGATTAACAGGTATTTGGCCAATGTCAACAACTGCATGGGATGGAAACCAGCCAAAAATGCAGTAGCCACCTACACCCTCTTGCAATGGCACCCTCCCACTTGGATGGCCACCAAGGGCAAATCCAAGCATGAAAGCTACAAGTCTTCATTCATGGGACTTGCTCCTAACCCACTCCTGGTCCACATAGAATGCCAGGCTGAACCCATAGAGGCTCATGAGGCAGATGTTGTTCCTTGCAAGCTGGCTCCTGTCCCCCAGTTGGAGAGTCCTCAACTGGTAGTGGCTCCCCCTCCCATCTTAGTAATCCCTGAGGCCACCACCACAACCCCAAATGTGATCCCACCAGGACTGATGCCCCAGAAAGGCTCTGACCTGGGGAGAACTGATGCAACAGTGGCAGGACTACATCCAGAGATGCCTGGATGTAGAGGAGATGTCAGGCTTCCCAGGGGTAGCCAGGCCAATTGAGGAGTTCATGGAAGACAAGGAGCTGGCTCTGGTTCAACAAATCAGAGGTTTCATATTAGAGGGGTACTTTGCCCCCCACTTTTGCTACAATTCCAACCATCACAGTTGGTGCCATAACCTCACTCACCTATTCACCATTGCTGGCCAATACAGGTCCATAGTAGAGAGTGAGGGGCTAACCATTGTCCCTGATGCCAAGTGTGCCTGGGATGCACCTAAGGATGTCATGCCCTCTCCCATTGTAATAGCCCACTACCTTGCCAGAAATGGGCTGAGCTTCCAGGAGGCCAATGACCTCTATTCTTGGAGTGTCAACTTCCTGGTTGATGAAAGTGATGCTCTCAGCAAGAAGGGACAGCATGTTCATGACAGTGTGATGTGGCACAACTATCTACAGAGTACTGCTGACAATCATCTGGCCAAGAAGTGCTCCCTCAAGTATTACTTGGAGTGCACCCAGGAATTGGGGCTTTGGGATTTCCAAGACATCAAGCTTGTCCCTGCCAGTGCACATGCACTGTATGGCATAGAGGTGGTTGGAGGGGTCATACTGGCCACTGAGGATGAAGACTGGGACCTTGACATGCCTACAGCCTCCAATATGCAGGGCTTACTCATGGAGGTTGACAGGGATGGGCCTGCACCCATGTGAATCCATGTCAATTACACCATCATATTCTATTTGCTCACACTTGTGTATTGTATATACATGAGTGTGGTTTAAGTATATATATATGTGTGTGTCTGGTATTTCACTGTCATCCAACTTGGAAGAACCCATAAGCAGGTTCTTCAGGGGGAGTGTGTAAGGAGGGGTAAGCCCTCCTTACCTATTACTATTGGTTCAATAGTTGTGTTGTGCATAGCCCTTGTTAAGATAAGGGCTAACATGTAGTTCATTAATATGGTTGAACTCCAGTACTATACAGATATTACATAATGGTGACAAGTGCCCATATGAAGGAGGGTGCTCACAGAGTAGAAGGAACTTCTTTTCTACCTTACTGCATCACTCAATATAGCACCAGTTGTGTGTATATTCAAGTGATAAGTGAATAAGTGGATGAGAAGACTCACACCCTTACACTAAGTATCAGCAGCAAGCATCAAGATTTAAGTCCACCAGTGAGGGGATCAGCCCTGATGATCCAAACCATTGGAACCTCCAAGGTATGTGCTATCTACTATGTCCTAGTATGATGATCACTCACCATAATCATTTTAGAAAAAGTTATTGCAGAGTTTCTGTTCTGGGAAAAATGCCACCTTATGTGGCATGGGAATCCTAGTTATGACACCAGGCTGTTTGATGCAACTCCAGGTACCAATTGAACTGGTGACTTTCTTGCTATTATTAGGAACAGTGGGAGTATGGTGACTCCTGCAGATGCTGGTCAGCAATTTGGGTTGAATGAGCAAGACAATACCCTGGTCCCTGAGGATGATCCCAGAGGTCAATTTGGAGAGGTCACCAGCAATTCCTGTGGTCCCTGTGACATCCAAATGAATGAGTTGGAGCAAGCAGAGGAGGAGGAGGAGGAAGAGGAGGAATTTGAGTATGTGGGCAATGTTGACATGTCAGGTGGGCATGAAGACCAGACTACCAGCCATAATGTGGTTAATGAGCAGCTGGGGTTTGGAAATGAGAGGGAAGTTGATCACAGATACCAGGTATGTATCCAATGATGGACACTTTTGCTGGCAGCATGTCCCAACAAGTTTCTAGTCAAGCAAGTCCACCAACACCATTCTCCCCAACAAGCCCACCAGTTACTTAAAGGCCCACAATCCATCTTCAGACAGCCACATGGCATTCAGGATGTCACCATATCCCAGGAGCCCATCTTCAATTGTTTCCACATCCAGTACCTCCTCTGCTCCAACTACTGGTAGCTGGCACTATGCTGCAGCTCAAGATGTCTCCCAAAGCAGTGCTATGAAGGAGAAGAGCACATTGGCTCAAATTAAAACTGATGTTGAGAGCCACCTTGATGGGCTAGCTGAAAGTTCTTTGGATGTTTGATACCAGATTGCCATGCCGAAAAACAAGCACAAGTCAATGAAGATGCAAGCTTTTATTCATGAAAAGGAGATCACCCATCTGGAGACAGAGAACAAGAAGGATTATTTGGAGGCTGAGAAGATCCATTGCCATATGATGGAAACTAAGCAACTAGACATCCAGGTCCTCAAAGGAAAAAGTGAGGTCCTCTGTCTTAAGTTGGAGCTTGCAAAAATTCAGTCTGGTGCCAGTATTTCTTCTGCTAATGTCAACAAATCATCTGACCATCCCCTGCCTGAAAACTAATTCCACACTGCATGCTATATTTTTCATTTTTTCCCCACTGCCTCCCCCCACTGTTTTAGTTTTATTGCAGGTCCCCCCTGTATAAGAAAAATTGTTGCTATGATTATGATGATGTAGTGTACTGAACTTGTCAAATGTATGGTTTCTGACAAGTTCAAAAGTCTGCATGATACCAACACTTCAGTTTTTTTGTCAAGCTCAAATCCCATGCTGCTTGAGAGACATTCCATCAACAACCCCCAAAGTTGTTGCCCCTGCATACCTGCCCCCTCCTCCCCAGTCTCATCACCCATATCACAATCCCACCCATCAGCTTCCCTTATTGCCCAGCCAGTCATTCCTTCCCTGAGTTTGTCCCTTTGAGTGGACTCAAAGTGGATGACCATGTTACAGTGAGTGAAAAAACCCTTGCAATGTTTGGCTCTTTTGAACTAATTCCAGTGTAGCACCATGGGGCATGGGAATCCTGCTTAGCTTTGGTGAGATAGTTGGTAGCATGGACTCTTGGCTACAAAATGGTCCCAGGGTCATGTGATTTGGGCCAGTGGTCATTGAGATATGTCAATTATAAAACAGCTACCTCATTGCAAGGGTTTTTTCACTTTTGAAAAGTGGGGGGTATTTGGGGAATATCAGTACTTGGTATAGCCTCCTTTTGCATTAAGCACTGCCTCAACCCTCCTAGGCATGCTTTCAATCAACTTCTGACACTCCTCAGCTGGTATATTGTTCCATTCCACCTGAGTCCTCTCCCACAACTCCAGTATTCCCTTGGGGGGGTGTTCATACTCTGCAAGCCTCCTCTTGAGGTAACCCCAGGCATGTTCTATGGGGTTAAGGTCAGGAGACTGTGCAGGCCATACCATGGTCCTAAAATCCTGCTCCTCTAGCCATTCCTTGACCTGTTTGCAGGTGTGCTTGGGGTCATTGTCTTGCTGGAAGATGATGTCAGGAGGATGGAGACCACAATACTCAAGGGAATCTTGAAGTTCATCCTTCAAAATTTGAAAGTATAGGTCCCTATCCATCCTACCATCAATCTTGGTAGCATATCCAACACCCTCTCAAGTCATACAGCCCCACATCATGAGAGAACCTCCTCCAACCTTCAGTGTCCCCTCTACTAGCCTATCATTCAGCTTCTCCCCTGGCTTTTTCCACACCCATTTGCACCCATCTGACCCCAGGCAATTTATTTTGGTCTTATCAGACCATATCACCCTCTTCCAGTCCTCCAAAGTCCAATCTTTGTGAGCATAGGCAAAGTCTAACCTTGCCTTGTAATGCTTGGCAGAGAGGATAGGTCATTTTTGTTTTACCACAGCCTTCATACCAGTCTTTTTTTGGTGCTGATGGACAGTATTTGGATGCAGGGGTTGGTTGATAATGTTGGAGAGAGTTTTGGTCACCTGCACAGCATTTTCTGCCTTCTGAGTTGAGATAAGGTGGATAGCATGGCAGACATTGGCAGGGGAGAGCTTGGGTGGACAACCTCCAGTGGACTTTTGGAGGTTGGAACACTCCTTGGAATGAAGCCTAGAGATGGTAGAAAGATGTACACCAGTACTAGAGGCAATAGAGGAAGCAGAATGTCCAGAATCAAGCATAGTCAGGATAGCACTCTTTTGGGTAGCAGAGAGAGATCTCATGGTGGTAGAGGTTGGGAATAAAGAAGTGTGTGAACTTATTCAAACTCAGACATAATGTTTATATGTGTACCTTTGTTTGTAGGACCAAACAACCACAATTATCCCTTCATTTGACTCAGATTCTACTGCTCAGCCAAAAGTGAAAAAACCCTTGCAATGACATAGCTGTTTTATGATTGACATATCTCAATGACCACAGACCAAATCACATGACCCTGGGACCATTTTGTAGCCAAGAGTCCATGCTACCAACTATCTCACCAAAGCTAAGCAGGATTCCCACACCTCATGGTGCTACACTGGAATTAGTCCAAAACAGTCAAACATTGCAAGGGTTTTTTCACTCACTGTATGCAAGATCATGCAGCACATGATCCAATAAATGGTGACATGTAAGTCTTCATTTGTTGCTATCTTAAGCCAGAGTTCTTGGAGTGACTGAAACCATCCCTTCAGTGCAGTGAATGCATGTTCCACTTGAACATGGATCTTCCAAATCCCTCAGAAGACCAACCAGACAAATTTTCTCCAGGTACAAACCTTGGATACATAACAGTTGTAGATATTTTGCCTGCATGTTAGATGACCTCTGCATGGCTTTTTGAATGGAACAGCACACCAAGTTTCACTCAGATACACTGAGTTGGCCCATATCCAATGGTGTCAGGGAATTAGGTTGGTCAGATCTTGTGAGATTTGAGTCCCTCAGAATGCATACACATCATGAACACTGCCAGGCTGGCCCAGGGCATAATCAATGATCATCAAGTTATGTGGCATAATGACAGCCTTTGTTTCAAGGTGAGCTCTGATACATGAACCCATCAATTCAGCCCACCTGGCAATTCAATGAGAACTGGGATTTTCTATCATAGAAACTATCACCAAAGATCCCCAGCCTTGCATACTAGTTGATTGTTGACCCATCAGTGGCAAAAACCCCATTTCTCCATGTACAGCAGGTCCAAGACTTGGTAAATGCACATGCTTGATGCATCTCCTCAGAATGAGCATGTGGTATAAAAATGAAATTGTCATGCTGATCCAGAAGTGCAGCCATCACATGATGGGTGCAGTTCATCACTGTCCCAACACTAATGCCTGCCCACTGTGCAATGTCCTCAGGAGCACATGCATTGCCATAGTGGCCTGCACAGAAGAGAAAAATGGCAAGCTGAATAGCAACAGGCAACTGTTTGTTATTTGACTGATTTTGGAAGACAGGATGGTTGCTGATCTGGTCTAGGATGTGGTTGAATATCTGGGGATCAATGCACAGCCTTTTGCAAAACAAAGCTGGACAATACTCTGCAAAATAGTGAAGAAGATGCAGCTGAGGGGCCCTCAGCATTGGCTCCAATGGACACTCAAGAACATGTGCCACTTCCACCTCATCACATAGTGCCCAGATCACATCAAGGAACTCTGCATAAGGTGCATTGATCATGTCTGTTGTTGAAAGTGTATCAGTAGATTTGGAGTCCAGCAATGATATGAGGGACAATGGAGACATGATCATTGGACTCAGCAAAAGATGGGAATCAATAGAGAGGTCAGATGATGTGTCTGTCCAAGTATCAGTAAGTTCCCCAGAGCTGCTACTATCCACAGGTGCAATATTTTCATTCTGCATCTGCACAACAGCAACTGCTGTATCATCCAAGAAGCATAGGATTTCTGCACAGAGGGAGACTCTGGGCATGTTGGGTGTCATTGGCAGACCTATCTAATCATAATTCTAATCATATTCTGATGCTATCTAGTCCCCAGTAAACTTTGGACTATTCTAAGGCCACCTTAGAATAGTCCAAAGGTTACTTTCCAAATTTGGATATAATAATTTCAGTGATGGTTTTGGAGCTTAAATTTCCACCTCAAACACTAGGGTTAGGTTAGGGTTTAGCATGCAATATTTGTACTTCCATCAACTTTGAATACCATTATTGCTTCCAGTGAATGGAGTTTTTACAAGTCTCAACCTCCATCTTCCAAACAACATGCATCAGCAAACCAGCATTTTTCATTAGCTGAGAGCCCAGCACTCCCTATGACTCAGCCAAGCACCAAGCCTGGCACAGCCTAGCCTGGACCCACACAACCTGTACAGCTTCCCCTGGGTTCTCACTGACTCAGTCATTCAGGATCAATAGAATATAATTTCAAAATACAACATGTATAGTATGCAATGTATCAACAATGTGTACCAACTTCAGTCTATGGTTGTGTGTGCATGCATACTAGTCATGCTCATTGAGTCATCATTGCTTGATTTCAGGCACAAGAAAAAGCAGAATAAAATTTGTAGTACAGATGAATACTACCATGAACTGGCTGCATTGAAGTAATACATGCATGCCACTAATCTAAGATGATGTCAAAACCAGTGGTAGATGCAGGTGGATCTGCATGCCATCATCCTGCTATCAATGCAAGAAGTAAAGAATTTGAAAAAATAAGAAAGTTGCCATTTTCTGGACCACAAAGTACAATGCAATTAAGTTGTAAGGTGATGGTGTTGTGATGAATGACCTCATAGGCAAGGTCCTTCCACTTGACCAATATTTGATGATCACTTTGAGCAACCTCTAGGAGGAGGTAGGCTTCCATGCTGTTGCATGGAGGAGGAACAATACAGTGATGTATATATGAACTCATTGCTTGCTCAGACTACTGGTGGTTAGTATGTGATACAACAAGGAAGTGGTTGGCTGACCTTTGTGTCTGATGATTTAGATTGTGTGCTAAGTTTGGCCAGTGATGAAGGGCATTGAAATTTCTTGGAAGACAAAAGGTCTGGGCAAAACAGCCAGTAAACTGGTGAAATCATTTTTTCATGGAGATCAGCAAGTGGAGAAAAGTGGAAGAGATCATCAGAGCCTCCAGTAGTCATGGCAACATCTGCTATAAGCATTGAGGTTTGCAGGAGATTTTGAGGTATTCATGTGGTGAGTACACAAGTTAGCTTGGGCAACTTCAGATCACTGATCAAAATCAGTTGGTTACTTGTATTCACTTGGTTACCACATGTTAGTAACCTTCTTTGACTTGACTTGTCTTCATCATTATTCTATCACAATGCCTCAAAAGAAAACCATGCATGGACTACCAAAAAGTATTAGCTGCCCTCAGTGTGGCAAGAAATTTTGTATGGTAACCAATGTTCTTCAGCACATGAACCAACCTATGAGCTTGTGTTACAGTGCATCTTTGGCTGAAGAGGTGGGCCCAGATTTTGCCACTGACAATTTCACTGAAGATGTTTAGGGGGGAACATTCTGTGCTCTGGATGGTGCTGAGGTTCCTGATGTTGCTGACTGGCAGTATGATGATGAAGTCCTTGATATGGGCATCCCTCCCATCAATACCACTTCATTTCATTCAGATTACAGCATTGCTCCTTCTCCCTCCTATGAAAGTCAACAGGAACAACTCATGGACACTGGAACATTCATTGAGACATATGGTGGGTGTGTGGCAACATTTCCTGGTGGAGAAACATTCATGGACCAATTCAAGAATGACTGATATGTGGAGCAGCATTGGGAGAATATGTATTTTCCTTGGGCATTGAGGCAGGAATGGGCATTTGCTTTGTTGCTCTTACAGTCTTGTCTTAGCATGGCAGTGGTGGACAATCTACTCTCCCTCAAAATCATAAGTAATGACATCTCAATAAGTTGTAGGTCTTATCACTTTACAAATGAAGAATGTCCCACTGTCCTTTTGCTCTGCAAAGGAGCTAAGGACTCATGCTGAGAACACTTCCACCTGGCCCACAGTGGCTATGCAAGACATTGGTGACTGAATATCCCACAAAAGAGCTGCCTTGCCTTTTCTACTGCAATCCCCTCAAGTGTCCACAAGTGTTGCTGAGTCACCCACTTCTCAAGTCTCATATATCATTTGTACCATGGAAGATTTGGACATGCACTGCAAGGATCTGTCATATATATGGTGAGTGGTTGAGTGGAGATTGTGCCTGGAACATGCAGGTACTTGATTCTCACCATTTGTTTGGATCACTAACTATGATATGCCCTACCATTTAGGAGGCACTACCACCAGGCACCACTCTCCTAGGGGTGGTCTTGTCATCCAATAAGACTAACATCTCAGTGATGAGTGGCAACCATACATATGGCCCATCTGCTCTTGATCAGCCTTGCCAATATTGACATGATGTCCATAGCAAAACATCTCTACATGCTTATCTCCTACTTGCCCTGCTTCCCATTGCTAAGTTCACACAGAAAAGCACCCACATTCATAGCCTACTTCAAGACCAGCCCATGTACATACCAAGCTCTTAATGTTGTCTTATCACCTCTCAAGACCACCACATCTGTTGGGATCATGATGAGCAACCCAGGAGGGAATTTGCATTACTGTTCTATGCCACTAGCAGCATGGATCACCAACACACTAGAAGAAACTCTCTTGGCAGGGACAAGCATGAAAGTGTCACCTGTCACTACAGCCACTGCAAAGGAATTTGGCAATGCATATTGACACCCCCCTGCTACTGCCACAAGTACACTCATGGCAATCTGTACAGCATGTTCAGAAAGTTCCCCAACAGACTACAAGAATTTCTAAAGGCTATCAAATGGTTGCAGTTGATTGGCATTGTCAAACCATTCTGGAAGCTTCAGCCATTGTCAGATCCCTCTGAGTTCATCATGCCCAAAGTGCTTCACCACTTTCATTGGATGTTTTGGGATCATGATGTCAAGTGGTGTATCACTGTGACAGGGGCAGCTGAGCTGGACTTTCATTTTTCTCTTATTCAAACTCTTGTGGGGTATCATGCATTCAACAAAGGAATCTCAAAGCTCAAGCAAGTCACTGGTCATGACCATTGTGCAGTCCAGCATTACATCATAGCTGCTGTGGCAAGGTCTGTCCCACACAATTTCCTCACAGCTGTTCATGCACTTCTTGATTTCTGTTATCTTTCCCAGGCACCATTGTTCACCTCATGATCCATTGGCAGGGTGGCCAGTTCTCTGCAGGAATTCCATGATCACAAGGGGGCTATTGTGAGTTGGGGTGTGCACACTAACTGGCAAATTCCCAAGCTCAAGCTCCCCCATGGTGTTGTTCTGAGTATCTGTCAATCAGGAGCAGTGATACAGTGGTCAGCTGACATTACCCAACATGCCCATGTTGAGGAAATTAAGGTTCCAGCTTGTGCTGGCAACAATCAAAATTACTACAACCAGATCATATGCCATCTCAATTGGCTTGATAAGTGCTTTTGTTTTGACCTAGCAACCCACATCCAGTGGCATGTGAACAAAGGAATGGATAATGATGATGACTTGGGCTTGGACTTGGACTCAGACAAAGGATGAAGGACAAGAACTGGATACTGAGGAGGTTCACTTCCCTGATTATTACACCCCAACCTGTTGATTTCCTGATTACTTCTCTATTTCTATGTCCCTTCTCAGCACAAAGCCATCTGCCCTAAAACCTTATCACATGTTTGCAACACCCACAACCACTTTTCATCTTGCCACTAAACCCTCATCATGGCTAATTCTCAATGAGGCTCACTGGGGGCAAAAACCAATGTTTAGTAAATAAAACATTGAAAAAGCAGATACTATGTTTCAAAACACAAAGAGAACATGGTAAAAATATTTAATCTTCTTAAACATAGTATCTCTTTCTTTCATGTTCCTTCACTGTTTGTGGCTCAAATATTGGATAATGCCTCCAGTGCCTCCAGTGGCTGCCACAGCATATCAGCTTTCTGATCTCAAGGGTGCTATTGCAACCTTTTTTGCCAATGAGGATACTTGTTTCCAAGGTCAGGAACATGACATTGATAAGCTGCAAGTTTGGTGCAAAGTGTATGTACAGCAACTATCATACCACAATAAGACTCTGCTACTGCCCCAGACCCTCCATGCCATCCCACCTTTGACTGTGAATTTATATGGTTGATACAATTCAGTTATCATCAGCCTACATCCTCAGAGTGACTGGCCACAGGGTGGGTTAGCAGGTCATGCTGTCTCTCAACTGTGGATGATCTTTCACATTCCACTGTGAGCCAAGGTGTGGATCAGTGGCAGAACCAGCCAAAATCCAACACACAGACAAAAGAAAGAGTAGTGGTTTGCCTCAGCAGAATCTAGATTGAAGGGAGTGGAGGAAGTGGAGTTCTGCTCTCAAAGGTGAGTGTAGGGAAGGGTTTTGAGGTAGGCCTGTTGAGATACTGGCACCAGGACCAGGTAAAGGATGGGATGGGAGATGAAGGGGAAAGGTGCAGATGCAACAGTGATGAAGAACTGATACAGATGATGAGCAACTCAGTGGATAGACTCTTCAGGTAAGCCTCAACCACTGGAAAAACTTCTGGAAATGAATAGGATGGATAGGAGGGCTTCAGATGATGGTGAGAGATGAAGATAATCTCAAGTTAAGGGTGTCTGGGTCTTTGTTTTGTGTCTAGGTACAGGGGAACCTATATACTTGCTGTCAGCATATAGTGGCAGAAGGAAACTATTCCAAATATGGAATGGAATGGAGTAAATGGATCAAAACTATAAACAAAGGTGGAATCAAGTTCCACAGCAGACTCCTGAGAGTCTGGACAGAGCCAGAAGTCCTCAGACCCAGGCACAGACTATGCATGCATGTCATGGATGTGACAGAGTTCAAATATACTGTCAAGACTGGTTTTCAATGGTCTCCAAGAAGTCCAAGGGCATAGATAGCAAGAGGAGTAAAGTCCAGAGGGTCAGAGATAGCATACAACTATGTACACTATGACTTGCAGAGTTCCAAGGGTCAGATCAGAGAAGACTGGAGCTGAGTGAGATCAAAGAGTATCTTATTCAATATTCAAACTGAGGTGCTATGACATATCTACAAGGGCCTTTATACTACAGAGAACATTCCAAAGCAATGTCCAGGTAACAAAACTCTGGAGGGCATTATGGAATGTTGGCAAGGTACCAGTAAGCTGTGCTGGTAATCTCCAGATGGCTGAAAGTCCAAAGGTTAGTCAGAAAGTACTGGAATGGCAAGTCACTTAGAGGTGGGAGAAAGAATTCTAAATGTGGAATGGAAATTGAGTAGCTAGATCAAAACTAAAAACAAAGATGGAACAGAGTCCCACAGTGGGCTCCTATGAGGCTGGATGGAGCCAGAAGTGCTTGGACTTTGGTCCAGAGTTTATGCATGCATCATGGATGTGACAGGGACCCTGCTGAAGAGAAGAACTAGTAGAGAAATGAAAAGAAAAGAGACTGGAGACACTCAGCTGAAAACCCAACAAAAACTCTCAGTATCACCACCTTAGGACTGCCCTAAGGCTGCTCAGACCTCACTCTCAAGGGTTGCAACAGTAAGAGACTGCCACAGACTTGGTCTCACCAGTCTGTGCTCTCCAGCCTCTACAGTGGTTGTTGTTGTTCTGTGGCTACTACAAACTCAAGTCCAAGTCCCAACATTGCTTGCTAATAGCCACTTGCCTCACACCTAAGTCCCAGCCCAAATACAAAAATGGGGATCAAACCCCTCAGAAAAATAAAATAAAACCTCCTCAACCACTCTACCATAATACCTTATCCTGCCAGGAAGGTTCCCTTCCATACACCATGTACCTTTAGATGGTAGGTCACAGAGATCATGAGGATCTGGCTCCATACTGCCACAATGCCTTGTATGAAGGGCCCCTCCTGAAGGTTGGGAGCACTATTAGATATGGCAGCTCCATCTGACTCATAACACCAGTCATCAGGTGTGTTGGATGGCTCATGGTGCACACTGTCAAAGTGTCAGATAATTAATTTCCCAGTAACACCAAGCTACTTTATTAGTATGTACCTGTCAGATAATTTGATCTACAGGCAGTCAGTAAATGCAACAGCTAAATAGAAAGGATGACTTACTCCCCAGTAACACCAAGCTACTGAGGAGGCAGGGAGAAAATTTACCCTAGTGTATGTACACTTTTTCACTTATGTAAGCAACTAATCATTGCAACTAAGTACTACTAAGGGGCAGTTTATCTTCCAACACAAAGAGGTGATCTTCATCATTGTTGGTGGACTGTTTGAGCTCCTCCTTCCACTGATACTGACAATGGGCTGACTGGGTGATGTGCAGCTTGATCATTGGCACTGTTGTGATGAGCTTCAAGCAGTATTTGCAATGGTGAGTGGCCATGATGGCTGACTAGTGCTATCACTGTTTTTCTCAATGTAACTGACTAGCTGATATGTCTGGCCTCAATATCATTGACAGCTGTGGCCCAATTGCATGACACATATGATTTCTTATTTTTTTTTTTTTGACAGCCCACATCCTGTGACCACAACAATGCTTATGTCATTTACATTGTTTGCACTGCCAATTTTCACTGATTTCTACAAACAAGACCACATCCACATAGGTATAAATGACTCATAAAGGCCTACTCCCTTTCTGACTTACTCCTACCTAGTGGGTTCAAGATATACTGCCTTCTGTCAAAGCTCATCACAACCCTGATATCAAAGGAAAACTTTGCAGGTAAGTTTTGCACAGAAGAAAGGGGGTCAAAAGGGCACAAGGCAGAACACTTGCCTTTGGTGGTGCTTTGGTATAGGTTGGTCTTGAAGTGTTATGTAGAGATAGCAGTTCTGATATGAGGGCAATGTTTAAAGGGAGGCTAGCTCAGAGTCCTAGAGACTCTGTACCCTGTTTATATACATGTTGAGTGTGCACAGACCAGGTGTGTCACACCTATCCTAAAGACTGCCTAGTATATCCTAAGAGCACCTTCTATAAAGAGAGGTCTCTGGTATAGTACTGGTGATAAGGAGATAACAAAGAACCAGTAGACTGGGTTCATGGAACATCATAGAATAGTGTGGAATTCACTATCTATAGAACAGTCATGTGATGCATAACCAGTTCAACACTCCCCCTCACTCTAGAATGGTAGGGCAACCATACTGAGTGACAAGTGATTTGTTTCAAACTTCTGCCAAGTAAGGGACTTGGTCAAACCATTGGCCCTTTGATGATCAGTGGGAATATATCCAATGGTGAAGAGTCCTTCTTCAACACATTCATGAATGAAATGCCATTGAATATCAATATGTTTTGAACAACCATCAGATACTGGGTTCTCAGCAATGAAGCAAGCTCCCATGTTATGACAATAAAGGATGGCTTTATCCATAGAGAAGGATAGTTCTTTGAACAACATATCAAGCCACTTGATGTGCCTAGCAACATCACACATTGCCATATACTCTGCTTCAGTCAAAGAGAGGGCAATTGTCTTTTGTTTCTGGAATCACCAGGAAACTAGGGAGTTGCCAAGATACATGGCATAACCAGTGGTAGAATGACAAGTGTCTTTATTAGAGGCCCAGTTGGAATTGGCAAAACCTTGAATCTGAACATCTTTTCCTGAATAATAAAGTCCCAGGTTGATTGTGGATGCCACATATGGAACAATGTGAAGGGATTTATTCAAGTGTTCTTCAGTAGGATTGGCCATATACTGACTCATCCAGACAACAGAGTAAGCAATATCCAGGTGAGTGCCCAGGGCTATATAGAGGAGAGATCCTATAACTGATTGAAAATGTGAGCATAGTTGTGATGATGCTTGATAAGATGTTGGTGGTTTCTCTGGTTGATAGCCAGAGGGAAGAGGAGTGCAAACAGACTTCACTTCTTCCATACCAAACTGTTTAATGACCTTTTTGACATAAGGGATTTGATCAAGAAAACCCTCTCAGTTCTTGCAATCTTGGTGTATTTGGATTCCAAGATACTCCTTGACTTCACCAAGATCTCTTGATTCCCATTTCTTCATAAACTCATCTTTCTTCTTTTTTACTAAATTCTTGTGGGAACCTAGAAACAATCCATCATCAATGTAGATGAGGAAAACCACTGTTCTGGATTTGGAGCAATAGAAATAAACTCCAGCATCAACTTTAGAGTGGAGAAAGCCCATTTGTAAAAGAGATTGGTGTAGCTCCTTATTCCATGCTAATGCAGCTTGTTTCAAGCCATAAAGAGCACATAGCAACCAATAAACTCTGTGTTCTTGACCCTTGACCTTGAAACCCTCTGGTTGTTCCATATAAAGTTCCTCATCTAGCTTGCCATAAAGGAAGGTGGTTTTAACATCCAATGCTTCCATGTCCCAATTTTGCTGCATGGCAAAAGCTAGTAGGATTTGCACAGTTTTGAAATGTGCAACCAGGGAAAAGGTCTCTTCAAAATTGATCCCATATTCTTGAGTAAAGCCTTTTGCTACAAGTCAAGCCTTGTAATGACCATCAGATTTAATAGCATAAACCCATCTTGCTTTAATCAGTTTTCTTCCTGGAGGAGGATCCACTAGAGTCCAAACATTACATTCTTTGATTGATTTAATTTCATCTTTCATCATGTCAAACCACTTAGTTTGTTCACTTTCAGGGAGTTTGAGTACATCCTTGAAGTGTTCTGGAGACTCTTTTATTTGTGCAGCAAGTAAAACATGAAGAGTATTTTCAGCCATCTCTTTGGTAGAGTCTGGAAAATGCAAAGGTCCTGGTTGAGGTTGATTTGGAGGGTGTAAAAGGGGAGATGGCAGTCTACACTCTTCTCTAGAAACCCTTTGTCTTTCAGCCCCTTCATGAATCACTTCTATTTGTTCTCAGACAACCTCAGAGATCTTATCTCTTTTCTCCTGAATTTCCTTTTTGATGTTGACCATATTACACCTTTCTCCATAAATGTTTCCAGGTCTAACAGGAGGAATAATTCACTGTTTAGGTCTAGGAGGTTGGTCATCAAGAGGACCTGCTCATCTAAGATTGCAAGCATCTCTTGGAATATCCTGTGGTTGATATGGATGATTAATCCAGTCAGGATTTATTTGATCAGGATACTGGTTTGCCCTTGGTGGTTCATCTTCATGATGCTGGTCTCCACCATCCAGTAGTGGGTTTACAGGAAGTTGTGGACTCTGTGGTTGAGGTTGGGGGGCCTCACCATCCAACTGATCAGGTTGGTTATCCATCCAGTCATCTATTGGTAAGAGGTTACCAGGTTGGTCTGTTACAGGTGGGTCAGGTTCATTGGGTTTGTTCTCAACACCATCTGAGCAGAAAGGAAAAGTTTCTTTGGCAAATCTTGCAGTGTGTGCTATTATGATCTTTTGACCATGTAAAAACCTATAGCCTTTAGTGTTCAGTTCATACCCCATAAAGATCATTTCAAGTGCATGAGGTTCAAGTTTATCCTTGTGCTGATCCTTTGGTATCCAAACATAGGCTTTGCATCTGAAAACTTGGAAATAAGAAATGTCAGGTATTTTCTTCAAGAACAATTTGCAAGGAGTTTTCCACTGAGAACATCTCAGAGGAGTATGATTGTAGACATGAAGAGCAGTGTCAAAGGCAAAGTTCCAAAACCTCTTTGGAACACATGCATGATGGCAGATTGTGCCAACCTTTTCAAGCATGGTTTGATTGAATTGTTCTGCATGACCATTTTGCTGAGGTTGATCAGCAATAGAAAGTTCATGTATAATTCCCTTGGAGTTGAGGAGTGACTTAAATGCAGTACCCATAAATTCTCCCCCTCAATCCAAATGGAAAGTTTTAAGCAGGCACAAAGTCTGGCATTCTATGACAGTAAGCCAGTCTTGAAAGTGAGCAAAGGCATTGGATTTAGTATGAAGGCAAAGGCAAAAGCCAAAGGAAGAATAGTCATCCAAAAGGGTAAAGACATATCTGGAGCAGAAATAAGACTCCATAGGCAGTTCCAGAAGGTCAGCATGAATGAGTTCAAGAGGTGCAACAGCTCATTTAGAAGAGGAATGGAATGGATCAGAAGCCATTTTGCCTTGAGAGCAACCTCAACAAGAGGCAGGGACAGTATCTGTGACAAGGTCAGATGAAAATCCCTTAGTGTGATGCTTGCAATTAGAAATGATGGAAGATCCCAGATGACCAAGTCTATTGTGCCAAAGAAGTAGAGAATCCTTTATCATATCCAAAAGGTCTATGGCCTTAAAGGCTCTGGAAGATGGCAATGGAGTTCCCAAAAACCAGTGCAGCTGGGAAGTACACAAGGCAGTTGCCCAGGGTACAACATGACCAATTGGATCTCAGATCACCTTGGCATCATGTGTCACTTCACTCCTATACCCTTTCTTAAGGAGTGCATTTCAAGAGCAAAGTCTCTTTGAAAACATTGGGCCTTGAAGAGCATTGTCAAGTTTAAGTATAGAGCCAGATGCCAGCTTTAGCACTATAGTGCCATGTCCAATTAGTTTAACTGTATCCTTTCCAGCAGTACTCCTGAAAGCAGGGGTTTTCAACTGTGAATAAGTGAAAAAGTCAGATCAGTGTGGTGACACATGATGTGAACACCCTGAATCCAACATCCAAAGAACTTTACCTTGGTGGCTAGCAGGGTTTTCTGGACAGAGATGACTCATGTCAGATGGGAAATAAAAGTAATGAGAGTTGATAGCATCAAGCTCTCCATTAAATTCATGATCATGTGGATAATCCTGCAGATCAAGATCATCTGCCAATCTAATGTACATTGGGCAGAATTCTAGCTCCTTTATGTCTGGTACTAGAGCATGGAATTCTCAAAGGCTAACAGTTTTCTGTTTTGCCAAATTTGAATGCCCAGCATTCTGAGATCTACCATGGCTCTTTCATACATATCCCTCTCCTGTAGAGTCAACTGTAACCATGGAGGGAAGCTCCATTCCTCTTGTGGATTGATCAGAATTTGCATGAGTGGGGGTTCCTCACCCAGTTCTCAACAAATCTGATTCAACAGATTGACATCTGTTCCTCTCCAAACTTGAAATTCACCTCTGGTCTCCCAGAAATGGCAGTACCCCAGGATGAGGTTCCTCTGAGTTATTTGAGTGGAGACAAATGGAACAATTACAGGGAGATTGAGATTGAGCTTCAGCAGTGGCTAGTGAGACATACTCAACTGGCTCTTCAGCAATCATAGGCAAAGGTGTAATTTCTTGATTAAATTCCTCAAAATGAGAGGAATCATCTTGTAGATAATAATGGAGGGGAATGTGATCAAGAACAGCTGCCTCAGCATGTAGGATTCCTGACTATAGCCTTGGTCATCATAGTTGACCATGTCATCATAAGCATCATTTTCAGTGCCATAGACTTGATCATGATCACCCTCTCCAAAATCAACAGTGTGGAACTGACCATGTCTGCAACCTCCAGATCTATGAGAACATCCTTTGCCCTTCTGGTTACCAGAAGGTTGCTGCTGTTGTTGTTGCTGCTGTTGAGGGGCTCCCCCATGAGAGGAACTGCCTCTGCCTCAACCTTGACCACCACAAGAAGATGGATTATCATGATGTTGTTCAGTCAGGTGATGTCCATGACACTTTTGACAATGAGGTGGTTTAGAGAGATGGGATGCAAGTGGTTGACCAGACATATTATTTGAAGAGGATTGTTCATTTTCCATCTTTGGTAGAAAGGAAGTATGATTTTGTCAAGATGCCAGATCTTTTAAACAAGGCATAACCTCATTAAGAGCTCTGAGCAGCATGTTGATCTCAGCAAGTTTACTGCCAAGATCATTGGTAGGATTAATCCTAATCTGAGTAAGACAAAGAAACTCTGAATAAGCAGTTGCTGCAGTCAGAGTTCCATACATGCTTTTGAGGGTAGTCCACATTTTGTGTGCATGATCTTTGCCATCAAGGAAGATGGCAATGACAGGATTGCAGTAGAGAAGAATGGTTCCCATTCCCCTCTGGTCCTTTGTATTCCATGCAGGCCTTGCTGCATCACCAGCAGCAGGGGCAGCAACAGTGCCATTCACAACACCCCAGCAATCTATTGTCATAAAATATCCCTTGATCATAGCCTTCCAAGTAGAATAACTAGTCCCATTAAGACAGGGAATGTTCTTTGTTGCAGACAATTCCTTGTCAGCCATGATGAAACTAGAAATGTTCTAGAATCAGCATATTGAACAGGCTTTTGTCTTGGAAAGGATCAGTAGCCAGACCATGAGCAGACACTCCAATAGTCTGTTGGTGTCACCTTTGGCAAGTTTTCTGAGAAGGTCTCTGAAAATGAGCTTTCTTGGCAGTCAACTTCTTCTTTTCTTTAAGTGGTTTAGAATTCCCCTTGGCTCAGTACCAAGACCAATCAAGAGTCAACCTCTTGAAGTCTCTGAAGTGAACCAGTTCAAAGAAATGATACAAGAAGAAGTACAGTTCCCATACATCCTGGAGCATGACATGACTTCTGTCTGGTTGTCTCAGCAAATAACCTCCATGGATACCAATGGAGTATGCAAGAATCAACTTATTGTAATGGATATTGTCAGAGGTCAAGATTTCAAATACATTCCAAGGAGAATCTATTACACATTCATCATTGTCAGGATCACAGTGCCCTCCTCCTGCATAAGGTTGTGGAAAGTTTCCAGGCATTGGAAACAGTGGCAGAAGCTCACTTTTCATTAAGCTTGCAAGTAGTGGAAGCAAGGATTCCTCACTTAGATTTAGACTTCATAGTTTCTTTGCCACTATAGTCAAACCAACACCATAAGTCCACAAAAACATCTTGAGTGCTGGGCCAGTAGAGGAATTGAACCCCTGTCTGAGTTTGCCACCAGAGATGTTTGGTCTTTTCATCATATCCACTCTCACCCACAGATCCGTCTTCCTCAAGGTCATGTTCCCAGAGGTAGTCTTTCCTTTCTTTGACATGTACCACCATGTCAGTATCAAACTGGTGACCAGTAACATGCTTTTCCCAGAAGAATCCTGGGACAACATTAATTGAGGCTCTTCCTTCATTCCAAACTCCTCAGAAATGGTGTTCAAGATGCTTGTTCCAAATCTGGACAGGAGGGATGATGCCATGGAAGAGCCAGCAGTCATAGAAGGGGTGGACATGGGATTCAAACCAGAGGAAGATGTCATTGGTAATCCAGTATGTGGGAATGGTGTGCAGGGAAGGATCTTCATTGCTAACAACAGGAATGTCAGCACCATTGTAGTAGGCACAGGCATGAGGGGAAGTGGTGTGAGATAGTTTGGGAATCATGTCACAAAGCAAACCAAGCAACATGATATGAACTGGGATGTTAAAGAACAGTTCATTGTAAGACCAAGAATCATAGTGGGGAGCAGAGGCCCAGGCACATTTGACAGACTGAACTGGAGTAAGCTGCCAGGAGTCAGCAGTATGCATGTAGTAAGCAGGAGTAGTATGAGTGGCATCTTGCCATGAGGTGCAGAAATCCACAATCGTTTGTTCTGTAAACTCTATCACTTTCTCTGCAAACTTTACCACATTCAGAGTCCTAGCTCCAACCACACCAACTTCTCTCTCCTTCACTAGGTGGAGTTCCTTTGCCTTAGTGTTTCTCCTGGGGTCTCATTCTTCCTTCTTGTTGGCAGGGCCAGTGCAGAAGGTAAGATGGTTAATGATAACAGCAGACATCTGGATTCCAAGATTAGTCCAGCTATTCTGAGAGGATGATCACAGACTGGACAACTATAACAGATCAAACTCAGCAAGCCAAGGATCATTGTCCTGGTCTCCATAGACAGTGCCATCCTCAGTGTCTGTATCATCAGGACCCCAATGGATAAGGTGATACTGCAGAGGATAAGGAGGATACTCAGGTACTGGATCAAGATCTGGTTGAGGATCCAAATCAGGAATGGCATGGTGCAGGTAATTTGGTGGTGGAACATTCAGAGCATGTTTGGGTTGCTCAACATGAGGTTGTGGAGCAGGCTGTTCCCTAGCATGTATTATCAGTTCCCAGAGAAAGTCAAGTTGTAGGTTAGGAGGAAGAGGATTGGGATTATGAGGGACTTCTTGAGCTTCCATGAGATTAAAGACCTCATGGATTTTGACAGCAATAACCAATTGAAAATGAAGTTGTCAATAATGACCTATTAAGACCCTGTACTCCTGATACTGCAGAAACTGGTAGTGCCAGTTTGGCAGGCCAATGAATGTAGACCACATTAAAGAAGAAAGAACAAAAGCCAATTGAAAGTCTCCACTGATTTGTGAAACAGCATAGCACACTTGACAAAAGCCCACAATGAGTGACAAGCACAAGGTGGCCAATGCCATACCTAGTGCTTCAGGTGCATTCATAGGCATGATGTAAAGCTGAAATGTCTTTTGCTATACACACATCCTTGAGACAGCAGAGCACCCTTAATCAGGGCTCATAACCTTTTGTGCAGAAGAAAGGGGGGTCAAAAGGGCACAAGGCAGAACACTTGCCTTTGGTGGTGCTTCAGTATAGGTTGGTCTTGAAGTGCTAGAGATAGCAGTTCTGATATGAGGGCAATGTTTAAAGGGAGGCTAGCTTAGAGTCCTAGAGACTCTGTACCCTGTTTATATACATGCTGAGTGCACACAGACCAGGTGTGTCACACCTATCCTAAAGACTGCCTAATATATCCTAAGAGCACCTTCTATAAAGAGAGGTCTCTGGTATAGTACTGGTGATAAGGAGATAACAAAGAACCAGTAGACCAGGTTCATGGAACACTGTAGAATAGTGTGGAACTCACTATCTATAGAATGGTCATGTGATGCATAACCAGTTCAACAGTAAGTTCTTAAAGGCATTGCACATATCCCTGCTGACAAGTACTTGAGTTGATCCAGGTACAGAAGTTTCTGGTGGATGGGCTTGCTGTCCATCTGAGAAGCAGAAGCAATTGCAATATGAACATCAGGAAGTGATCTGTCACTGTGACACCAAAACCCAAAAGATGTGTGAATGCCTCCACTCTCAGTCACTGGCTGACAATGGGAGTGAGAACAATGCAAATGAAGGGGACAAAGAGGACTACCAATCTGGAATTGATAACAAAGACACCCAGGTCAGAACATTCAAGCCTTTCAATCACTGACTGAGTCTATTCCAGTTTACCCACCACATAGTGGAGACAAAACTTAGCAGACATACATGTGAAGGAGCAAGTCACATACCATGACAATGAAGTATGTACCTAAGTCCCAGAATACAAGGGCCACTTCTGTAGCCATGGAGGTATGTAAGTGTCTGTCCCCAAAGTAATGTGAATACATACTAACAAACATATACAACAGACCTGTGAAGAGATGGCCACTATGAACAAAGAAGCCATGGGGGAACTACACCAGACTTTATATCACTCATCCAATGACCAGTTGGGCAAACACAAGATCAAGGAGATGCATGTTGACCATAGATCACAGGAAGTAGAGGACTCCACATGCATGATGTATTCACAAGTCTATGATATATATTCACTGACAATAGCTCCAGGCCTTATGCAGTCCATGCAAAGAGGCACTTGCAGCCTGCTGCAGACAAACTTGTGCCTGTCATCATTGTGAAAGCACACTCACTGAGAATGAAGGTCACCCTTGCACAATGGACTATGATGGTGTTACCCAAGGTTCATGGCAACTATGATCAGGGAGTATCATACATGCCTATGTGCACAGGCACCTATGCCAGATCACACACAAGAGACATCTCTATTGAATGTCTCCCAGGCAAGGGCTTGTCAAATCACTGGCATGAACCTTGCCCACACTCCCCAGCTTGTGAAACCAGTAAGCACTCCATGTCTTCTCAGTTATCTGTCTCCATACCATATAAGCTACTAGTCATGGCTACCTCAAGGCCAAGATCTGCCCACCTGTTGAGGTTGTCAATGGTTTTCAGAGTAGCCAGAGCAAGTTGGCCATCAGAAAGAACTGGATATTGGCAGAGGAGCTGAAGGAGGGGATAAATTTTGCATTCAAGGTCAGATTTCTATGTTCATCTTTGCCTTAGGTACTTATACAGTCTAGCATGTTGCAGCTCAAGAGGATAGATAGTGTAGGTTTCTCAAGGCCATGCTCATACAGAAGGTCATAAATACTATGTGGTTTTCAAACAAGTACAATGATGGTGTCATATTCCCTGATCACTTTCAGGCCATTTCCATACCCAGCACTCAACATTGGTGCTTGCTGCCATAAGTAGATTGTCCTTCACATGTGGTTGGGGTGTTCCTGCTGATGGATTGGCATAGATTAAGTGTTGTATAGATGAGTGGGTGTGGTCTGGCACATGCACAGATATTCTTTCACCATACAAGAATATCAGAATGTATTTGAGCCACATCTCAACTGCCTTTGGGCATTTGAGGAGGCAACCAAAGAATTTGACATACTGCTGGGAACTCAGGAAGTGCCACTGGCACTGGCAACAACCTTGCTTGAAAGAGCTAAGTGCAAAGGGCCCATTTTACAGCACTTGTTTGTGTGTGCCCAGGACATATGTGATGAAATACACTACACTGGCCCATAATGTGTCAGATAATTAATCCCCAGTAACACCAAGCTACTGTATATTAATATGTACCTGTCAGATAATTAACTACAGGTGATCAGTAAGTGTAAAGACTAAATAAAAGGATGACTTACTCCCCAGTAACACCAAGCTACTGAGGAAGGGAGAAAATTTATCCTACTGTATGTACGCATTTTTGCTTATGTAAGCAACAAACCTTCGCACCAAAGTAAGTACTACTAAGAGGGCAGTTTAATATTCCAACATAATGCACATGAGTATACAGAAGAAGTCCAAACACATGGACATGTAAATGACAGGCAGGTGCAGGCCAGAGAGGAGTACAGATGGTCTGAAGTTCATGATGTCCATAAAAACAATAATGAAAAGAAAAGCATCATAAATGACAAGTAACATGCACAGCATAAATGGCAGCAATGCACAGGAAACACAGAAACAGAAGCATGGTAACCACAGGAAAAGAATAGACAATATGAGCAAGGGATGTCAAACCTTCATATATAATTTTAGTGATGGATACATTGTCATCATCAGGATGAAGTGGGAGCCTCCTCTTGCAAGAGGCAGTTGCAGAAAGTGTAGGTGGCATGAGCACATGCAATAGTTGGATGGTGCCACTGTATACATACATCACACTTGGCACCAGCAATGGTCCAATGGGACAAGGTAAAGTGCATTTCAGCAATGCAACCTTGAAGACAATGGCAATACACTATATGCCCACTTTGAGTATACTCTCCATAACACTGAAAAAAACAACTGAGGAAATTCCTACAGGGTGAAATGAGCATACAAGACTGGGAGAAGCAGATATATTATTCAGAGACTGGAAAAATGATTTCAAAAGGAAGAAAACATGATGGCAGGTGGCAGCAGTGACAATGGCAATGTATGACAGCTGGGGGTAGATATGACTGAGCTTACAAGCTCTAGATATGATTATGACAGGCCAAAAGCAAGTTCTTAATTGCCTCATGCAACTAAAAACACCTAAAATCCAAATATGCGGCCTCACTCAACTGCAAAATGCAAACATAATGGATGTGAAATGTCTGGGTAGGTTTTGGAATGTCTAGGGGTGATTACAAATGTCTAAGGGGTGATACAGCACCTTGAATGGGTCACAAAGGTCTCAAAGGTGTCTCAACAGGGTTCTCAAAGGGGGTGCATGAAAATGAAAATATCTCTTGCATGGCTGAACATATCACAACACAAAATATATCCCTGGGGAGCTGTCACTGAGTACTACTAATGTGCTGAAAAGCAAGAGACATGGGATAGGAATGAGCATGATAAGGGGTCCTAAGCTCACTGCACTCCATAGGAATGAAAAAAAAGAATATCTCAGGAATGGCACAGGCACACAGTGCATTTCCAGTGTTGCCAAGTAAGTAATGTCAAGTAGAGAAACCTCCTCAAAAATTGAGAGGTTTGGTGTAGAATTGGGCAAGCTATCCATTGACCATGAATGGAGGTAGGAAGAAGGGGGAGGACAGTGTCAATGACCAATGGTTGAGTGCATCATTACAAAACATGGGAGAATGGGAGAACAGCAGAGGGAGGTGTGGAGTAGAGAGAATGAGGAATTGGGGAAATACATGCACCCAGTCCTGAGCTATCCACAAATTTGTCCAACTATCCCACTATCCAACAAAAATGCCTATAACTCTGGAACTACAGCAGCAGCAGCAACAAGAAAGGCACTGTCAGAAAGGTCTCAACAAGGAGAATCTGAATCCTGATTTGCAAAAGGTTAGATGTGTCAGTGCATGAGATATCACATCAAGGGGAGGGAGGAAAGAGTAGTTCCAAGCAAGACAGAACCCCTTGCAGTGGGCTCCAGATGAAGAGAATTAAAAAGAAGGTGGGAGACTGCAGGAGAGTCCCCTGTTGGTGATGGTGGGGTCAGTTCAACCCAAGAATTTCTGGTGCTATGAAACATGCCCTGTGAGTGAAGAGATGGGGAGAAAACAAATGAAAACCACTTTCAAGACTGTAGGATTCAAGAGATAATGTCTAAAGTAGTGTTGGTGTGTGTGCATTCCCAAAAAGGAAGGACTTTCAGATGGACACCAGTTCCCATGGGGATTATGGTGCAACAGAAACCTTGCAAGCAAGGCAATCTGCACATGAATATATGAAGTCAGATGGTGAGTATAGGCCTTTTCTATTGGTTACCTGTGCTAACTTGGCCAAACTTAGTGTTCATTCTGGCACAGCTCCTCTTGTTATGCAAACACAACCTGTTGTGTCTATGCAGGTCATTGCAGATGCCATCAAAGAATATCAAGAGGGCTTGACTACTGTTACCACCTGTTCACACTCTGAGGCCCCCATGGCCTGAACATCAATATGAAGTCAGCTTCTGGTCAGCACTGGCCTTTCCACACAATAAGGCCTTTTAGCTTTTCTGGACATTCATGTTTGTTGTTTTACTTACTGTAGTTTTCTCTGCCTTGGACATTGCATGTTCTCTTAAGAATGGTGCCAATTGGTTTCTCAACAACAGCTCTGCCTCTGCTTGGTAACCAACTGGACTTTTGTACTTATGTGTTTGTTTTACTGTACTCTATCCCTCTGCAGTTGGAATGTGGCCTTTGTGGAGCATTGTCTTCCCCCAGTACTTAGGATCTTGTTCAGATCTCTAGGATACATACATCTTAGATCCATGGTACTCACTGTAGTGTATAGTCTCTGTGACTGAGGGGTTTGTCCCTCAGTTTGAATCTACTCATTGATTCATCTATACCTTGGATTGGCTGTGTCAGCCTCTTGTCAAGTTGGTCTCCATCACTGTCTTAGTGTTTGAGGGACATTCAGGTCTATGTACAACTACTCTATCACACATACAGAGTGCCCTATGAAGCATCCTTGTCTTGAGGTTTGTCTTTGCTTAGTTCCACTTGGCTCACCTCTGCCTGTTTCAGGCATTTCAGTTTGCTGGGCATAACAACTACCAATGATGAGTCAGATTAATTATATACACTAGTAGTATGCACAATGCTGGGTTGAATATATGTACTGCTACAATGTTTAATAAGAAGGCAGAATAAACTACGTCATGCTATATTTCTGCAGTAGCAAGCTGCTGCTCTGTCAACCTCTGAGTTATGGTGGGACTATGTAGCCCATGTAGCCTATACCCAAGTTCATAGTGCAATGTAGTACTATGTATCCAAGCCCACTGCTACTGGTGACTACATATCAGGGACTTATCTACTACAGTGAGTGAAAAAATGTGTGCAATGTTTGGCTGTTTTGTACTAAGTCCAGTGTAGCACCATAAGGCATGGGAATCCTGCTTAGCCTTGGTGAGATGGATTGTAGTATTTACTCTTGGCTACAGAATGGTTCCAGGATCACATGATTTGGTGCAGTAGTCATTGAGATATGTCAATTATAAAACAGGTACATCATTGCACACATTTATTCACTTTTGGCCTGGCAGTAGAATCTGGGTGAAATGAAGGAATAATTGTGGCTGTTTGGTCCTACAAACAAAGATACACATGTAAACATTACCTCTGAGTTTGAATATGTTCACATGCTTCTTTATTCCCAACCTTTACCACCATGAGGTCTCTCTCTGCCACCCAAAGGAATACTATCCTGACTATGCTTGATTCTGGTCATTCTCTTGCCTCTATTGCCTCTAGTACTGGCCCACATTGCTCTACTATCTCTAGGCTTCATTCCAAGGAGTGTTCCAGCCTGCAAAAGTCCAGTGGAGGTCATCCATCCAAGCTCTCCCCTGCTAATGTCCACCATGCTATCCACCTCATCTCAACTCAGAAGGCAGAAAATGCTGTACAGGTGACCAAAACTCTGTCCAACATTATCAACCAACCCCTTCACCCAAATACTGTCCACTAGCACTTGAAAAAGACTGGTATGAAGGCTGTGGTAAAGAGAAAATGACCTATCCTCTCTGCCAAGCATTGCAAGGCAAGACTAGACTTTGCCTATGCTCATAAAGATTGGACTTTGGAGGACTGGAAGAGGGTGGTATGGTCTGATGAGACTAAAATCAATCGCCTGGGGTCAGATGGGCACAAACAGGCATGGAAAAAGCCAGGGGAGAAGCTGAATGATAGGCTAGTAGAGGGGACACTGAAGTTTGGAGGAGGTTCTCTGATGATGTGGGGCTGTATGGCTTGAGAGGGTGTTGGATATGCTACCAAGATTGATGGTAGGATGGATGGGGACCTCTACCTTCAAATTTTGGAGGATGAACTACAAGAGTCCCTTGAGTATTATGGTTTCCATCCTCCTGACATCATCTTCCAGCAGGACAATGACCCCAAGCATACCTGCAAGCAGGTCAAGGAATGGCTAGAAGACCAGGATTTTAGGACCATGGTATAGCCTCCACAGTCTCCTGACCTTAACCCTATAGAACATGCCTGGTGTTACCTCAAGAGGAGGCTTGCAGAGTATGAACACCCATCCAAGGGAATATTGGAGTTGTGGGAGAGGACTCAGGTGGAGTGGAACAATATACCAGCTGAAGAGTGTCAGAAGTTGATTGAGAGCATGCCTAGGAGGGTTGAGGCAGTGCTTAAAGCAAAAGGAGGCTATACCAAGTACTGATATCCCTTAGATACCCCTCACTTTTCAAAAGTGAATAAACATGTGCAATGATGTACCTGTTTTATAATTGACATATCTCAATGACTACTGCACCAAATCACATGATCCTGGGACCATTTCATAGCCAAGAGTAAATACTACAATCCATCTCACCAAGGCTAAGCAGGATTCCCATGCCTTATGGTGCTACACTGGACTTAGTACAAAACAGCCAAACATTGCACATGTTTTTTCACTCACTGTATACTACAGGCACCACATGGTCAAGTGTTTTTTTCCTGATAGTAGCTTACTAATACTTTACTAATACATATTCTGATTCATCTGTACTGCACTACAGAGGTATGTTACCTGGACATTGCTCTTGAATGCTCTCCATAGTATAAAAGCTTGTATACATACATTGTAGCACAGTTTGAATATTAAATGAGATACTCATCAATCTCACTCAGATCCATACTTCTCTGGATAGCTCCAACTCCCCAGGACTGTGCAAGGCTTAGTGTACATAGTTGTATGCTAACACTGCCACTCCAGACTTTGACTGGTCTTGACATGGATGTGTATGTGTGAATTTGCTGCCCACCCTAATCAGGAATGTGCCAGCTCATGTCTCACAAAACTCAACTATCCTATCTAGGGCCACATCCAGGGTTCATCCCAGCAACACCCAGAGTGGACTTTTGGCTTGACTTTTCCACTACTAGTAGCTTGCTATGCCCACTGCGGTCCACACTATACCATTATGCCAAATGAATATTCTAATGTACCTGGCCAACATCACCTATTGCAACCTACAGGTGATGCCCCCCTTGTGAACCGATACAAAACACCCCCATCAGCCAATGCCTTTGGCTTGGCATATAGATGTCGGTTAGTGTCTCTCTTTGAATATATTTTGGATAGCATCACTGGAATACGACTTGGGCCGCTCAAGTGCTGCAAGACCTCGGCATCAGCGTTTAACAGACAAGTAAGATAACGACTTACGGGCACCCAATGCCCGATCCCATATCAGTTGAGCAACAACTCCAAAGGCTCGAGAGACACCAAACAGCACTGTGTAGAACTGCATCTCCGTTAAGCCGTAATGCGTTAACAGAACACCCGAGTGCGCATCAACGTTAGGCCATGGATTCTTGGCCTTACCAGCCTGAAAATGGTTCTCAGTGGTAGAACAACGGACAAGAGATAGCACCTACCTCGAGAAGGATATTTGGAACGATGTTGTACACCTGGCCGACAAGCTTAAAGAGGGGATCATTAGGCAAGTGTTTCAATGCAAACTCCCGCTGGGCCGTGTAGCGAGGATCCGTCTTGCGAAGAACGGCATGACCGTAACCGGGAACAACTTGACCAGCCTTGAGCGTTGACCACACGTACTCTTTTACAGCGTCATCGCTGGCGTTCTCGCCAATCTTCGACTGCATCTTACGCAACCAACTGAGAACCTCCTGATTGGCGAGTCCATGAAGAGGTCCAGCCAAGCCATTCAAGGAGGCACCAAACGCGAGGAAGGGATCGGACAACGCCGATCCAACGAGTTTACCCGTATGAGCAGACACATTTCCGCCCTCATGGTCACTATGGGATGGGAAGATAAGCTAGTGACGTGATTCAAAGCCCAAAAACACTGTGCCTGTGAATGGTGATATATAGACGAAGCAGCTCGACAAACGCTTCATTATCTCCAAAGCCGAGAAGAGTCGCAAGATTATGCGAATAATCTTTTTCAAGGTCTATTGCAGGAACCTTGCCCTGACCGAACACGTTGCGATATATACGCCCAGCGATGTTCGGTAATTTTGCGATGCTAGAATACTTAAGCTAGGTGCTGGAAAGAGGGTAGGAAGAGGAGCCCACAGATCCATGGCATCGTCAAATGTCGGTTGCCAATAATCCTTCTTGGATATGCCTTCCTGGTAAGCTCTTGCGAAAGCGGAATCATGATTAAGCTTTGGGGTACATTATTCGAGTTTTGGCATGTGGAATGGAATACTGTCTCACCGCAGTCACAGCAAGACTAAACTGGCTCATGGGGTGCAGGGTCGGTGGACACCTGTCCAGAATTTCTTCAACAAATTCAGGGATAGTGGCACGGGCCGCCCAGTCCCTGGACAAGGCGCTGACTTGCTCTTGCGTTGGCACCTCACCAGTGACGAGGAGCCAGAAAAGGCCTTCAGGTAGAGGCTCTGAACCTCCTGGAGCCTTTGGAAGGAGGGCCTGACACTCGGGGATACTCTTCCCTCGGAACCGGATTCCCTCCTCTTCACACGATGAATAAACGTCATGGACAATAATGAAGAAGGGGTGTCATACCGGCGTCCAGAACAGAACCATCCCAGATCAAAGCTGGGAGACCACGCATACCACTAAACAAAACGGTTGAGGCGAGAGCAAAACCCCAACAAATTGTACGTACCCATAAACCTGATCTACCAACACGGGACCAAACGACTTCTTGCCATGGTCTGCACGTATCTGTTTTACCTGAATTTTGACTGAATAAGAAAATAACTGGGCGGACACATAAGCGCAACCTTGTCTATTTGGGAGGGTATGAGCTCCGCTAATCGCTCCTTCAGTGTCAGTGGCTTCGACCCAGTGGAAGCAAAGCGAAGGCCAGACCGAGTCAAGCGTGGTAAGAGTGAACGTGAACGAAAAACAACAGCCATGGCAGGACGAGATGTCAAGGTTCGGAAGACCACAAAAATTCGGAACGAAACGTTTAAGTACCCGAAGTCACGTGCCCCAAGCAAAATTCCGTCATCGACGTTGGACAAGAACCGCTGACCAGCCAACCCGATGGGCAAGCGCAAAAGATCTTCTCGCTCTGATCCGTCTCCAATCGTCGCAAACACTCTTCTCCCTCAAGTCTGTTTGCGCTTTTCCTTTCCTCCCCACTCTCATTCCTGATTCGTCGTAGAAAAAACACTACAGGCAACGCGCTCATGCTAATCCCTTCTCAGACCATGCCTTAGATTATCCAATATCTCCCCAGGCGATGGACTGGAGCGAGCACTTCCCTGCTTTTGCAAACACTGGCAAAACCCCGGAATTTGCTGACATTGGCTGTGGATTTGGTGGTCTGCTAACTACGCTGGCACCTCTCTTTCCTGATACGTTAATGCTGGGTGAGACGCCATATTGGACTCCCTGATCTCATCACGACGATGTTCACTTGAACGGTAGGCCTGGAAATTCGGGTGCAAGTTACCCAGTACGTGCAAGACCGTATCGCTGCACTGCGCATGACCTCTGCATCCCCCATACCTCCATCGACCTCCATCGCCACCGCACCATACCAAAACGTATCGGTAGTCCGTGCCAATGCGATGAAATTCCTTCCCAACTACTTCCCAAAGCATTCCCTCTCGGCTTTGTTTTTCCTGTTTCCCGACCCACACTTCAAAACGCGCAAGCATAAAGCCCGCATTATTTCCCCAGCGCTCCTCGCCGAGTACGCATACATTCTAAAGCCCGGGGGAATAGTCTACACTATTACGGACGTCCGCGACTTGCACGAGTGGATGACTAACCACTTGGAAAGCTTCCCTTTGTTCGAAAGTGTCAGTGAGGCTGATCTGAGAGAAGCGGGTAAGGGCCCCATATTGGATGCAGTGTACAACAGTACCGAAGAGGGTAAAAAAGTTGAGAGAAACTGTGGTGAGAAATGGCTGGCATGCTTTCGTCGGAAGGAAACCACCAGAACGTCAAAGTAGCCAGAATATGCTTACTTTGTCACTGCTCATAATTCATCTACGTCAAACACCGCTGCCTGCGTCGCTGGTCTGGAACCGCTACTCAACGCCACCACGAGAGTGCGAATTCGTCTTTGAAGCGCTGCCTTCATCTCCATGTGCAAAACCTTGCCCGCGTCAATGGCCAATTTGAAGATCTCTTCAAAGCTCTCAACATGTAAGCGAGTTTCCATTGTTACGAGTGCAACACGTTCCGTACGGGGCATAACAGCAACGGTGACATGAGGAACGTCGTTCTCCTCAAGCGTGTTGAGATCTAATAAAGAGGACGTTGAATGCACGCCACCTGTGACTGCACACACAAAGTCAGATAGCGGTATACCGGCGGCGGCGAGTGCCAATGTTGCGCCGTTGATACAGGCAGGAAGGAGACCGCCATCTTGTTGGATGACGTGAACGAAAATATCTATCTGAGACCTTGGGTAGAGATGCGTCTGGACGACAGGCTCAAAAGTTGATTTGATAGTGGAAGCGAGCTCTAGCAGTCGTCTGAGGTGCAAGTGCGCGCGTCAGTCCGCGACATTCTAGATGGGTATGCAGACCCACTTGTCACCTCTTGTGCGTCTTCGCCGCTCTCCCGAGCTGAACGCAGCGACATTTACCTCCACATTAATAATGGCGCGGTCGTGGGCAGTTTGTGAACGTATCCTGGCCTCATGGGGTCCCAGGACAGAAACGAGCACTTGTGTCAGTCCATACTGGAATGTGACTGAAGCATCCGCATATCCCTGCGAAGAAAATTCGATGGTGATGTCCCGCAGCTCGTACTGACGCCTGCCGTCAGATCGTAAACCACCATCGTTCAGGACTTCTATCCTGGAGGACTAGAGAACTATGTCAGTGAATGGATGAGCAATGCGGCAGTACCAACCATGTCTGTAGTGCGGAGTACTTGTCAACCAGTTACTTTTGATGCTTACTCAGTAAACTTTATTGAAATCGACACGTGATTCAAAAGCGGTTATCTTATCAGTTGAGGAGGCATGACGTTGAGCCCGGGACCATTCGCACCCGGTGACCCCCTAGTTTGTATCCTCGCTGTTGTACCATTCCACGCTGCCGATAATGGGCCAAGTCCAGTCAAATGCCTCGTACCGCCTCAAGTCCATACTTGATTCAGATCTTTACAAGGTATCTTCGAGCTGTCCTCGTCGGCGTCAATAGCTTACACGTGCCACCAGTTCACCATGCAGCAGGCTGTTAGACAACATTTCCCGAACGCGGAGGCTGTCTACCGGTTTACACACAGGGACAAGGATGTCTTCTTTTCCCGTAGATGCATCGATGCGTTTCATAGTTCTCTCGCCGGTACAGTCCAAATACCAACTCTCCAAGCCAAAATATACCTAACCGCATACCTCAGGTTTTCAGGACGTTTCTCTAACAAGCGACGAAAAGGCATGGTTAGTGGCCACATGCCCATATTTTACAACCGACTACCTTGATTTTCTCGAGCAATACCGCTTCAAAACAGAACAAGTGTCCGTTAAATTCATACCCGTCTCTGAGGATGGTCAGTGGGGAAACGTGGAGATTGAAGCTAGAGGTCTTTGGTTGGAGACCATATTATGGGAGGTGCCCATGATGGCATGTCTGAGCGAACTTCACTTCCGCATCGACAAGACGGACTGGAGTTACAGTGGCCAGAGAGGTAAGGCGTGGTGATATATGACCAAAGCAACATGTCATCGGTTTAATAGAGATGGCCCAGCGCAAGGCAGAGGCACTACTGCAGGCCGATTGCACATTCAGTGAATTTGGAACCCGACGCAGAAGGTCCTATCACACGCAGGATCTTGTCATATCTTCTATATTAAAGGCAGCAGCTAAATTTCCCGGGGTAGGGAAAGTCACGGGCACGAGCAACGTTAGACTTGTCTCTTACTAATTTCTCGCGAAGTTGTTGAACAATTGGGTAGATGTTTTTTGCCAAGAAATACGACATCCCTCCTGTAGGGACAATTGCTCAGTGAGTTAGTTCTTCCCATTTCCCACGGCGCCTCTTTATCGATGTTCTTCACAGCGAGTGGTTCATGGGTGTGAGCTTGTTACCATGACTTTTGAGATATTGCCATCGAGACGACTGCTTTCCAGGTCGCCGCTCTGACAGGCTACGATGACGCAAACATCCGAGCTCTGCGGCTTTGGGAGGAAATCTATTCCGACATGTTACTCGTTGCACTAACTGACACATTCTCCACCCAAGTCTTCTTCAAGGTACGACTGTTTTTCACATGAATCATGCTGGTTACGAACCTCGAAACCAGGAGTTTTCTCAAGACCGGCGACGTGTTGTTAAATGGCAGGGATTAAGACAAGACTCCGGCGATCCCCTACTGTTCGCGCCCGCGGCAAAGGCAATGTACGAAAGCGTTGGAGTTGACTACCGAAAGAAGAGCATTATATATTCCGATGCGGTCACTCTAGAAAAGGCTCTCGCACTGAAAAAGCAATGCGCTGACATCGGCTTCCCGTGTGCGTAATGTAACGTTTCCTTCGTCCATGAGATGCCATGAACTTTGGTACCAGGTTCGTTCGGAATTGGGACATTTCTTACTAACGATTTCCACACGAAGAGCAGCAAATATAATGACAAGAGTAAGGCTTTGAACATGGTTATCAAGCTATATTCGATCGATGGTCAGCCATGTGTTAAGATTAGTGATGATCTTGAAAAGGTATGTGATCTTGTATTCCGTAGCCATCCGCTACTCACAAAAACAGAACACGGGGGACCCTGGAACAGTCAAATTTGTGAAGAAGAAATACGGATTACCCACCTGAAACCCAGTTGTAGAGTAGACTCATAGAATGAGGTCTCTGTATGACCTCGAGCATGCCATAGCCCATAAACCTGAGAATTCTGAGTACCTGCTCGAGTCAACTCGGAGCTACTCCAGACAGGACAACTTCCAGGAAGGTCATACAGGCCTTATTTACGACTCGCGAAGTACTACTTAATAGAACAATAAGTTGTTCCGCTCACAACCTCACAGGCAGATTTTTGCTCCTGGCCCCTGCATCCTCAGTTCACTACGGCTGGGACATATATCAATGCATAACTATGTTTTTTCACATGTTTCACAGGGGAAGTTACATATTTCTCTTTGCGCGAAGCGTTTCGTTTCTGTGAAATCCCAGTAAATGCATTGAATGGCTTCCACGCTGACTGCAAGCATCCTACGCTTCAGACTATGCATTCTCGCTGTTTCCCTCTGCTGAGCCATTTTTATGACAAAGGTCGGCCAAGGCGTGTAGAAGTATAGGTTGTGTCACTTGCTGCAAGCCACTCCCATCACCTCAGAAGTTGGTAAAGGAGAGCGACTAGGAGACTTTGGCTTCACCCTCAGTCAGCTATATCCCAATCTTTCACGCCTAGGCTTGGTACGCCTGAATCATAGGAAGGCTTACCAGTAAGTCCGCAAGGGTTGAGTCGGGCGAACTTTCACTCATTTAATCACGGAGGACCCGGGTCCATCTCCCCGGATCCCACGGAGGAGCTGCTCTCTACGATAATTGCATCGAAGTTAACTGTTGGACATGATGTAGTTAGTACGAGCCCCAGATCTTGCCAAGTAGTCGCAACTACAATTTGAGGTTGCCATTGACTTTCATTTGTAAAGCACAGAATGGTGAAGAGTGCTCCTACATAGAAAATGATGGACAATACTTCGCTTCTGGAGCTCTGCTAAGAGGATTACTGTTCAGATGCTGCCCCAGAGCACCCCACCCGAAGTTCAGCGAGACACCATCGTCCGTCCGCTAAAGAAAGAAAAGCTAATACAAGTGCAGCACACCAACAAGGGAATGGACGCACGTGACGGTCTTTCTCTCCGTTGTTGTCGCTTCCATCTTTGCACGATTCAAAACTTTCTGGAATTCCGACACGCGATGTCTCATCCTGGAGTGCATGTACGCTTTGCAACATTTGATGTGGTAATGAAGGTAGTCACGAAAGAGTTGAATGTGCGAGATGGTGTTGAATGAAACGTCGCTCTTTGCAAAGTGTCGAGGGAACAGGACAAAGGTCACGTATCCTATGTCTTCGGAGTGGCGAAGACCGGGCAGATCGCGTATTTCAAGCGGAGGATCCCTATTAGAGTACAGAACCTGGGGGGCATTTTGGATGCTAGGAGGTGCGTTCTGAATCCCAGGCCGTCGGGCATCAACAAATTCCTGCAACACTTTCAGACAGTTGCCACGGACAAAACTGTACGTACACTTGCCTGCAAGAATAACTTGCCAAACACCCTGTCGGTTTCCTCCCGGAAAACAGTCGAGAATATGACAGTGACGCGATCCGAAGCTGCTTGAATGTAGATGGCTTCCTCATCGCGATAATGGATTTGCATGAGCTGCCCTTGAGAACCCCCTGAATCCTCCAATTTCTTCTGCTCTCTGAAAGCCGATTCGAAAGGCGCTCCAAGTACGTTCCGTTTCATCAGGGAAATAGATTTTAGGACTGCTTCACGGTCCTCTGGCGTGCAACTTAGCTGGCACTCAGGAACCAGCCTGGGCATGCTCACCTGCATCAGCGGGTAGCTGCTCAAGATCGATCTGAAGCGTTATGTTGTATTCGGGTTCGGTAGCTGCCTTGATCAACGACCCATACTCCCGTTTTAGGATATCAAGTGCACCGTATAGTGCAAGCTCATCCCAGCAACGGATGCTCATGGAAAGCTGTATCACGGTCTTCTTTTCCGGTGTTGACATGTGGAACCTGACACCATCGAAATCTACAAATACGACGTCCAGAGATGAAGGTCTTTTTGCGTTCGTTAGATCATACGCAGATGAATATAGGGAACTCACTTGGCCGCCTTTTCGGCCAGGGTGGTGTATATAACGACGTTGTGAGACTGTGAACGTCGTATGGATGAGCTCTGGACCACTCAGTCTGTAGAACTGACCTCAAGCAGAATCATGGCTGGTGCTGCAGTTACGTCCGATGTAGATGTCTGATATGACGAGCTGAGTGAGGTACAGGTAGCGTGGGAAACTCGGGCAGCTGTCGGGACGCTGTGCTCGCCAAGCTTTTGCGCCAATCGTCATCCCACTGCTCTCAGATCGTCCAAGCGAACAGTCCACTGCAGTAAAAAAAAATATCAAAAAAATCCAAATCATGGGTACGAAGCAATTCAGTTTATGTATAGATGGAGTATTTACTCTGAAGCAGCGCCGAAAAAAGCCAAGGCATCCAAGATGTCGCTCAACGAATTCCTGGGCGATAGCAGTATGCTTCCTGGTTGGACAGACCCTGACCTGTGTACTAATCTCGCATGCAGCTTTGGGTTCTTGGGCAGATGAAATGGATGCCCTCCCATCAGCTCGTAAGCGATTTTCGTCCCCCACAGCCTTGCATGTCTACTTATCGCTGTGCAAGCCTCCATCAAGACAGACGAAGACCGGCCCCCTCGTCATAATGATCGGTTCAGCCGGCGGGACGATGCTGGTCAGCGGTGTATGTATTACCGCTCAGCCTCTGCCTTCATGCCGATTCACACACGCTGCAGCCGATCGCCAGTTTATCTTACCCCGTGAAGATGTCCCGCTACCAACTCGTCCCCCTTACACGGCCTTTGTTGGCAATCTTACCTTCGACATTACCGAAAACGAACTAGAGACGTTCTTCGGCCCTCATGAGGTGCGTAAATGTTCACTAGCTTTTTAAGGTGCGATCTGGAAAACTCCTGTAGATCAAATCTGTCAAAATTATTAAAGATCGTGATGATAAACCCAAAGGCTTTGGCTACATCGAATTTACTGAATTAGACGCTTTGAAGGATGCCTTGACAAGGACGGGGACGGTAAGCGTGCCCAATAGGCAAGGATGCTTCACTCAAGGTTTGTGCTAGAACTTGTCCGGAAGGACCGTGCGAGTGAGCGTTGCGGAGCCGCGTAAGTAACATGTGTTCCATATACCCGTAATTTATTCTGCTTGTAGCCAAGGAACGGCCTGGTTTTGTTGGAGGGGAAGACGACGCAAAATTCTCTGGTAATTGGCGTCGAGAAGCTCCCCTGCCCACCTCCGGAGGAGCTCGGGACTCGTCACGACGGCGCTTTGACGGCCCCGCAGGTGAACGTATGCCCCCTCCGCCAAGTGTTTCCGATGAGGCTAGTGATTGGAGGTCATCGCGGTCTCTGGCAAAAGTACCTGAGCTAGCTGCACCTCTCAGTGGTCGAAGAGGCTCCGGGCTGTCCACTCCAGATGGTCAACCTTCTCCTGCTGATAGAGATGAGCACTGGTCAATGGGAAGCAAATTCAGGTCGAGCACACCTGACGAAGTGCCACCGAGTAGATTTGGCAGTTTGAGAGGCAGACATGAATCACTTCAAGGGAGGGATGATGAAGGCGACTGGCGAAGCGGGCGGGCAAGGACGCAGGGCTCGCGTAAGTGCGCCTTCTCTAATGTCAGTGCAGGCCTCTTAAACACCCATATAGCAACCATTTCAACTCCCCCTACCCCCCAGTTGAGCCGCAAAAAATTAGAACTACTTCCTCGCTCCTCCACTAGTTCTACCACTCCCTCCCCGCTGTCTTCGCCGAAAATGTCTTCTAATCCTGCCGTCCCAAAAGCAAACCCCTTCGGCGCTGCTAAGTTAGCTATCCTCCTCGTCTCCGTTTCCACTTCTAAACTTCTTGGTAGACCAGTTGACGTCTCCTCCAAGGAACGAGAAATTGCGGTTCGTCTCGACAGGGAACGTGAGGCAATTAAGGAGCGTGTACCGCAACACTCCATGTCACGCACGAGCTCCCGGCAAGCAACTGAACGATCCGCTGCAACAAGAACGCCACCCCAAGCCGTCGGGAGCCCTAACACATCTCATTCGCCTATTTCTACATCATCGAACGTAAGACCTTCATTTAGCTTCGCCAACGCAGCTAGTGCAAAAGTGCCGACAGCGAACAATGAAGACAACAGGGGTAGTGAGGGGGAACCAGTAACCACTACAGAACGAGTAGTACAGGATTCGGCCTAAGTCCGGAGTACCCTAACTGTATGCTTCCTCGTGTCAAAGCCCAATGATATTTTGGTATGGACCCGCCTGAGGCAATAGGAGGGTTAATTCGATAGACATCAGCTATTGTCGGCGATGCAATTCTGGATCGATAAATTGCATTCTTCCTCGCCCTGTTCCATTTTCAGTTTAACTGTTACTAACGTCCACTCATGCAACGTTGACGCACCTTTAAATCGTACACCTCCATCCTTCCTAGAAGTAACTTCACGGCTCAAGCGTTCTAATTCCCTGCGCTTCTCAGCTTCAATACGCTGTCGCTCCTCGCGCTCCAGTCGAGCATCATATTCTTCTTCTGTTTCTTTGCGAATATCTGCCTCGTTCTGACGGTCGTCTCCGACAATGCTTCCACTCTTTCTACGCTTGGATTTCTTGCGATGGCTTCTTCTATCCCGTTCTGATCCGCTCGAGTGTGATCGCGGTTTGCGGCGTTTGCTCGATTTCTCTGACTGCTTCACTTTGATGTCGGGAGATCAGTAAATAGCTAACATGTTCTGAACCCCCAAGACCTACGTTCGACATCAGACGACCGGCCGGCCCTTCTGAGTTCTAGTTCGCCACATTTCACGACCACAATTGGAAGTTGCGGTCTGTACTTCTCATCTACAGGAACGTTGGCCAGCTTTTTCACGACCTCTTCGTAACCCTTAATGACTCTTCCAAACACAACATGCTTGCCTTGGAAGCTGGTGAGTGCAAGAGTTCGTGCTGGGAACAAAGGGGACTTGCCATCCAGATGGGGACACTCTCGAAGGGTAATGAAGAATTGGGAACCATTGGTATCAGGCCCTCGATTGGCCATGCAAAGAAGTCTGTAGTAAGGTCAACGCAAGGAAGATACATAATTTATAAGGGGATAGGCGAACCCTTCCGCGTCGAGGGGTCGGGATAGGTCCTCGTCTGGGAAATTGGCACCGTAAATAGACTCCCCACCGGTCCCATTGCGCTTTGTGAAATCTGGTTGGACCTTCAGGGTTGAGAAAACGGCACAATGTGTTTGGACTGACCACCCCCTTGTATCATGAAGTCGCTGATGGAACGGTGGATGATGCTGTTCTTGTAATAGAGCGGACACTGAGACAGAGCGGATAGACCTTTCTCCCCCGTGCAAAGCGCTCGAAAACTGCCGTGATTCAGAGCTAAACTACAGCGCAATGCCGTGGAGGGTGCTCACTTTTCAGCTGTCTTCGGAACATCGTCGTTGAATAGTTCGAAAATAACCCTGCGAAGAGAGCTCGTGTCGAGAGATATATCCTGATGTGTCTGTAGAACGCATTACCTTCCAACTAATTCTGTTCCAATAGCAAAGTCGAAAAAGACTCGGGGTCGAACCATCTTGCGTGAAAGCAAGTGGAGCGCACGTCGTCGGTGTATAGCCACCGCCTCGGTCTTCTTCTGACAATTCAGTCAGCGTCTCACAAATTGTTTAATGTCTCGCACGCCGTCGTCCGCCAGCGAAGATGACACGGACTCGCTTTTCGGGTCACCCCCGCCCTGCCCGTCCATAGGTGTGAAGCTCTGAGCTATCTCTCGACGTAGTGTGTTCATTCCAGGAACTTGCAGAAACCACGGCACTAGCTGATAGAGAAGTCCCAAGCATTGCACTTCCTGGCACTCATATGTCGTGCTCTGGATTACCGACGCATTTCCCATCCCCCGTTCCCGCTATCCCTGGTGGTTCAAGCCGAGAAGCTGACCAACCCCACGGACATCGGGACAAAGCAACTGCAGAAACACTACATGGCCTTCAAAATCCTCCAAGACGTACAACGGACAAAGAGAAAACAAGAAAGAAGTTCAACGCTAGCTTGTCGACTGCCGCAACGACGCCATCGCGCGACGACGTTATCGAGCGAACACGGCAGCGACAACGGCAGTTGATAGCCGAAATCGAATGTGCCAAGGTAGAATTATGGGAAACGAGCATCGAGGGAGGCGTGTTAGTCCACCTCATTAGGGATCAGTCGAAGCACATAGTTCGGCCAAGCTCCTAAACTTGAAACCAATGCTGTATTCCATGCCCGAACACGATGTCTATAAAATAGCATTTTCTAACATAACACGGAACCTCACGAACGATTATCCACCCCCAGTGAACACTTCACCAGCGTTCCCTGCCACCACCATATCCACCATCATAACCACCGAACCGACCACCGCCACCGCCGCCACCAGCACCACCACCTCGGCCTCTGCCTCCACCGAACCGGTCTACAGCGATGTTAGAGAAAAATGTCCGGTAAATGAGGGGAGGTACTCACTACGTCCACCACCCCCACCACTGTACATCGCCATCTCTTCAAGTTGAGGGGGAACATTGGCCTTGGCTTCACGCAATATATTGACAAGCTCCCTTGCCGATTTGGCGTTCTCGGTGGTGAAGTAGGTATAAGACGTGCCTTTCATTCCGGCACGCTGCAACTTGCTAAGTCCATGGACGCCGGACCAAGAAAACAACTTACTCCTGTGCGACCAATGCGATGGATGTAATCCTCGCAATTATTAGGGAAGTCATAATTCTACAAAAAATAAAAACAATAACAAGTCCACACATCTGAGGGGCAAAGCGATAACCACTTACAATGACGTATCCAACATCCTTCACATCTGAGCAGTTCCAATACGACGAATGACGACCAAACCGGCGTGCAAAGAGATTTGCGGAGTACATGGAGCAGATAGATGATTAATACACCCCAAACCGATGGCACATAAGCGCATCTGCAGACAGGACAAAACGCCGAGATCCCTGTCGGAGCCCTTGCGGAGTCCCTGTCGGAGCGCTCACAGAGAGGAAACGGACGTACCTAAACCACGGGATGCAACGTCCGTGGCAATCAAAATTGGAGAACGACCAGCCTTGAATTCACCTAGTACCCAATCACGTTCGCGCCTAAAACATGTTTACAACAAGCACACAGATAAAGATAAGGAATCGACATACTGTTCCTTGTCACCGTGGATGGCAAGAGCAGGCCATCCATCTTGCCTAAGATACTTGGTAATGTCGTCTGCGACCCTTTTAGTGCCAACAAATATCAGAACCTTGGCATTCTCAGAGCTGATTTGGTCCAGGTGCTTGATGAGTTTGGCCCGCTTTTCGAAATCACTACACACGTCCACGACCTGTTGAATATCGGGGTTTGCAGTCAATTCCATCGAGCCAATGTTGACCTGGATCATTTCTCTCAAGAAATCCTTGTGAACGTGTCAGTGAAGGTGCGAGGAGTTGACACTGGATATAACGTACACTAGCCAACTTCTGCACATCCTTGGGCCACGTAGCACTAAACATCAGTGTCTGACGATCTGGACGAATCTGAGAGACAATCTTGCGTATCTGAGGTTCAAAACCCATGTCGAGCATGCGGTCAGCCTCATCCAACACAAGATAAGTCACACGGCGTAGATTCGTCTTTTGCGATTCAAGCATATCAATTAACCGCCCAGGAGTTGCGATTACAATTTCCACTCCACGCTGTAAATCGCGAATTTGAGGCCCTTTCGGTGCACCACCGTAAATAGCCTGTGTTCCGAATACGAGAACTCGCTCTGGAAAACATTCGCTGTTGAGCAGGGAGAATGCGCACACAAGCTAACAAAATTTACCCAAACTTGGTGCACTCTTGCTGAATCTGAACGGCTAGTTCACGCGTTGGAGCCAGCACCAACGCTATCGGGACCATCTCCTGGGGCCAGTAAGGGTTGCCTGGTTGGAGTGAGCAAAATACTAGGGTGGACACAAGGATGAGCAACATACGCATTGATATGAAGCATGGCTGGCAATGCGAAGGATATTGTTTTTCCACTGCCTGTCTGTGCGATGGCAACAACGTCCCTCCCACTGAGAGCCATTGGCCAAGCTTGACACTGAATAGGAGTCGGAGCAGAGAAACCTTGGGCGCGAATCGATGCCATGATGTATTCTGGGAAGCCCGCTTCGTCGAATGACTTGACTGGGCGAGGGACACCGCGACCTTGGACCTGGGGCGAGGTGAGAACGATGAATTTCGCTAGCAACGATAAAAGTCTTACCTTGATTTCTTTGGCACGCCTAAAATCTTCTATCCTCTCGGTCGGAGAGAGCAGATACGCGCTTGTCCTCTACGTAGAAATTTTTTTCGAAACCGTTCCAGTTTTTGGGTCGACCAGTCAATGGGACGAAGACCGCCACCGAGCCCACTCATCTTGTCCTGATCATAGAAGCCCCTATCAAATCGCTCTGGCCGTGGGTATGACCAGTCCGATGACCGTGAACCTCCATAGCTGCCCATTGTTTGTGGTGAAAGTCGTCGACAGGTATGCAAGAACGCTGTTCAGTCGTGGTATAAGGGAAGGCGTGGACGCAAAGCTTGGCCAAACAATCAAAAAAAATATATGCAGGATTATGTAATTGTCTCGTATTATGTCAGCTATCCTGTTCTCCTCTCTCTCTCTTCGGATGGACCTCCACCAGGCAACATTGAGTGTCCGCGTCACTCGTCAAGGGAAATTTCGGGTTTGGGTGAAGAAAGCACTGGAGTTCCTTCAAGTGCGTACGCGGAACACGATCGAGCCTGGTGACAAAACTTAACCTGGAAGCAGGCGAACCCAGAAAGTCCTCTGGTGCTTTACTCGAGCCCAAGTGAGGTCTCTGCTTCGGCCATCCCTAAGCTTATATCGGTGGTCGAGATAATCAAACGCGAGTACCTGAAAGAGCATCTGGTCGGATTGCATCAATTCAACCAGCTCTTGTTCGAAGAACGGTCTCGGGTACCTCTTGAAGGGGAAAGCAGAGCAAGCGCTGTGCTCCTTGCTCTAGAAGGCTCCTCGAAGTGCGTTCCTGCCGTTTGATTGACCGTGAAATGGCTGTTGATGGGCAAGACAGTCCGAAGCAGAAAGCTGGCGCCACACATGAAGATCACTCTTTGCGCGGACATCCATCCCTGAGAGACCTGGGGAGAGGGAGACGTAACTCACAACATAATACGCTGACACCCGCTCCTACTGATGCCTGCACCCCACAGATACCAGCCACCGAACGTGCGCAAGCTATCGAGGGCAGCCAAAGCCAGGATGAGGCAGCGAGCCAAAAGGCGTAGTAAATTAGAATAATTTGTGTAGGAATCTGCGATCGTTAATGGCAATTTTGTGGTCAATGTTATTATTTTGGATGGGCAAGTGTGGCGATGCAGGTAACTGGGCTGGAACGCCTCTCTGGTCCAACTTGGCGCGGTGAAGTGTGAGTTCGCGTCTTGAATGCGCTTGGAAGGACTCCTCCTGGGCCCCGTAAGTGATACAGCGACAGATCGTTGCAACTTGGTTCGTTAATTATATTGTCAAGTCAAGTCTTACTCCGTGTGTCTGTACGGGGTGCTACCTACAGCAAAATCTCTTTTCTGAGGCCCAAGTCACCGCTGGATCTTTTTTAAATTTATAGTCTTAACCGGGCTGCGCGTATGCCTCGCCGCACGTCCAACCGCGTCATTGGTGCCAACATATCAGTCTCCTGTCGCCGTCTCCCAGCCACCCGCAATCCTCTCTCGACCCCAACGTTTCTCAGCTCAGACGACAGTGGAAATGGGCTGCCTTCAGCCAGTTCTTTTTCACGTTCAACGCACTATTCGCCATGGCAGATGTCGCGCTCGTGGTCAGTGACCCACCTCATCCCAACCGCAAATGTGGTCGGCTGACTCTGCACTCCCTCAGGATGTCGAGAATGACCTTGCCTACTCCACAAACCTAGTCCTGTCCCGCGTAATGCAACGCTTGCTCACAGTTTTGACCCAAGACAGGAAAATAAGGTGATTCTATGACATATGGCTCTTTATCTCTGCTGATACTTCCAGTGTAGCGCTGATAACTGGCAGAACGCATTGCGCAAGCAGTATCTAAGGAGAAATCCAGATGCCAACCCCATCGGACCAATGGAGCTGCGCCGGTCTCATGCAGCCGAGTCATCACGCGCTTCTACCATTGCTCCTCACACCAACGGGTCCTCCGAAACGCTCGCTTGCGAAGGTCCACAGCAACACCCTCCGCTGGACGGGACACCTCCCGATTTCTCTGAGAGCCGCGGAACTCCTGAACCCGTAAAGGCTGAGGATGAAGAATCCGTTACCGACCAACCTCGACACGGCGGAAAACAGATAAATTGGTTGGAACTCCCTATGCTTACCAAACTCGAGTCCCTTCACACCTTGGTAGAATGGCAGTTCCAAAACCCCCTTCGCTTGCGCTCTCAGATGAAAGATGATGATGATGATGCGAACTGGGTGCGTAACTCGCCACAATGAAAACGTCAAAACGACTCATTCCTTCATCGTGAAGAGAATCGAGCCCATTGGCTATGATGCCAAAAGAAATGCTTACTGGCTGATCGGAGGTACGTTGAAGTCCTCCTAAAGGCATTATCACACTGAATGCCACCGCTCCAGCTGATCGCTTGTGGATCCAACGGGAACCACCAAAAGTCACCACCAAGCGGAAACGCAAATCGAACACAAGAAGTCCAAAGAAACCAACCGATGTCTCCCAAGAGCGAGTCACTTCATCCAAACGTCAGCGGTTGGACCCAGGTGTACCACCACGGCCTGCCAGTCAGAAGGTTGCGGGAAAACTCCCGAATTCAAGAGGAAGTCGTGCTGCTAAAGCTCGCGCAAATGAGAAACTTGATGCGCAAGCCAAGGACCTCGCCAAATTTGAACGCCATATAACCTCGTTGTCTCGCACCAAGGCCTCAAAAGCAAATTCTCTTCCCTATAACCAGCATCGACCGACGGGAGTTCGTGTCAGTGCGCGGCTCCGAGGGACAGCGGTCATAGAAGACGAATGGCAAGAGATTCCAGACGAATGGTTAAATACCCAAATTATGAGTCCCATCGACGAAAAGTCTCCACTCCCCTCGTCCCCGGCGAAAGCACAGTACAAAGACAGGTTTAGAGAGCGATGACGAGCCCGTCAGTGACCTAACGGAGCTTAGTGATATTGAATCGGAACCTGGACCTGGCGCGTCTGCGCCGGAAGTGGATGCGGGAGAGTCCGTCCTGTCCAAAGAAGATGCTGGTATGACAGAATGTGTCGGTGTTTCCGACATATATGACACCCAAGAAGAGAAAGAAGCGTCGCCGACTGCAGATCATTCCCTTCCTCCTGGTAATTTTGTCGAGTGGGAGACGGTTAGTTTGGTCGGGTACGGTTGCCCAGTCACTCAACCACTCCACAGATATGTACAACTCTCGAAGAGTGGGAGAACATTGCTCGATGCTTTGAAAACGCAACTCATTACGCAGAAAGAGCGTTGTATAAGGTCTTGTCCCAGAACATCGTCCCGATTATCACAGCAGAACTTCGGGTTAGTCGGCTGATCATTCCGATGCCAATGGATCTGCCGACCTGTCTTATTTTTATCGCAGGAAGCGGAAGAGAAACGCCGTATGGAGGAAGCCATTGTTCACCGCAAACGCTCATCCCGAATAGCGATGAAAGAATCAATAAAAGAGGAAGAGCGCTTGGCTAGGAGTAGACGCAATGAGGAGGACGAGAAGTTGAGCAGAGCTCGACGATTAGAAGCTCGTCAACGGAAGGAGGAGGCGGAACGATTGAAGAGAGAAAATGCACGGGAGCAACGGAGACGGGAGCGCGAGATGCGCGAGCAGCAATCAGCAGAGCAGGAAACAGTACCGAGGTGACTCCTCCACGCACTGTCGTTTGTTGTTCTTACCTTTCTTTAGGGAACAAACCAAACATGAGGAAGTCAACCAAGTTCCAAGCCCCTCTGCGCAACCCGGCCTGGCCTCTTCAAGCCTCAATTCTCTCAATGGTAGTGGCAGTGGATCCCGCACTCCTGCAGAGACTTGGGAGCTCGACTGCGAAGTTTGTCATCGTAATGGCCTCAACCAGGCAAGGATCCCCCTGTGCCTCCTCTGAACACTATTAGTGATCGTTGTTTAGGATGATGGCGTACCCATCGTGTGTTGTACCTCGTGTTCCAAATGGCAACACATCCCTTGTCATGACAGACAAGATGCTTTGATCCGCCGCCAGAAAAGAGATTGGGAGACGGAAGAATTCGTTTGCCAGCGGTGCCAGTTGAAGGATTCAAAGGCGTCGCCACCTAACCGCGGTCCTCTTTATCACCAGAGTGCTACCATGGATCATCCCACCACTAATTGCACGACTGGGACACAGCCCTACTACCCCTATCCTCGCAACTACTTAAATGGGGGTTACTATCCACCAGCTACTTTAAGTGGAAGGTACACTTATGAAAACCAATCTGAAATGCGGTCTTCCTCTTCGAACGCACCGCAGCATCAACAGCCACGAGCTGCAAATGTCACCTTTGCCCACTATCAGCCCCAGGGAGGCAGTTTCTCCACCTCCCGCCCAACGTATTCAGTTTCAGAGGCTACACAACTCAATCAGTATTCGCACCACTCCCTCCACCCGGTGCAAAACCCTGGAATACGACCCTATCCCCCTTCGTTGCAGGTATTTCCGTTTTGGCGTTGCTTTATGCACCCTACTAACAGTAGCTAAGGCTCAGTCCACTGCACCTATGCCACCGATGCATAATCCCGGGCAATGGCAACCTGTCTCATACCCCCACAATGATAGCGCACAGGCCATGACCGTTTCACCGCCGCATAACACAAACGGCACCCAACTACACTACTCCGGCCAAGTACTTCATAGCAATCTACAAGTACAATACTCTCAGATGAGAGACAGCAGTCGGGCATCGGGCTACGGTGCAGTACCGCAGCACCGTCGTTCATATCATCCTGACTAGGAAGCCTTGGAAGTGTATCCACGCTTGGCTTGTCGCTCGTCAAAATTGTTATTATCCCGTGCACTGCAGACTCATGGATTCAGCTTACTGGCCAATAGACAATTGATTTACGTATATATTGTTATTCATGACTGTAGAATACAGGGTAATACGGTGCAAAGTTATCAGCTATCGAAGGGATTCGTACATCTTGAATGCAGGCGTAACGAATGGAAATGGATCATCTTCTGCAGCATTATCACTGGAAAGTGGCTCAGCAATTTACTGAAAGAGAAATTTGGCGAAACAGCACACTCGATGGGCCCTAACACTCTGAGTCCACGAATGTGGGTGTCCTTCCCACTCATGTGGTTGGCAACGACAATGATTTGAAGTACGTATGCATGAACCGGTTTGCTGTGCCCAAAATCTCAGTTACATCTAATCGTATGTATTCACTGGTGGCTTACAATGATGTTGCATCCTCATCAAGTTCGGAAGAAACGTCGAAAGTTATCCAGCCATCCGGTTTGTCCAGAGTGGCCACCCTAACATCCTGCAGGTCACTCGGGCCAGTCCCGGCACGAATGGCAAGGGTGGATGGCGTGTAGGAATCATCTTGAGGCCAGCTGAGGTAGATACTGATTTTCTTGGTATTTCGTGAAAAATGACTTTGCCCGACCCACCCCAATCTCACTTACCTGTATGGCGACTTTGCGAGGGAACTCTATTGTAATGAAGTGGGGTTGTGGTCCGTCGGAGCTGTCCCTAGTTTACTTCACGCTTTCAGAAGCCATAATCGTACGCACTGCCAGAACGTGTCTGGGTCGCCATCCCTCAGACACTCTGCCCCGAATCCAAATTTGTATGAAGATACGGACCATTTCGCAATATGCCCGATGTCTGGCCACGGAAGTACTGGTGGCAATCGTCCTACTCTACGTCAGATAATCAGAGGATGTTCGCAATCCGCTGCGAACCTGAATGCATCATTGCACCATCTTTCGGATGGGCCACTCCAGAGTCTGACGGTTCGTTGGCTGCAGGCAATTCATCAGCGCTGCTTGGTGTAGTGGTTGACATGGACGGGAAGCAGGGTAATGTGATTATGTAATGCGAAAATAGGAGCTACATAAAGATTTGGCGGATACTTGCCCCAGGTCGTTAATTGTGATGGACCCTGAACCGACGGAAGGTAGACCGCTTCACACAAGTGATTACCTTCGGTACGGCAGGCAGATGATTTTGGATGGTTTCGGTCTTGAAGGTCGTTCTCGGTAACCCCTCGCTCGAGCTTCTTGCTGATAGCTTGAAAGCTTTTAGGTCAGATCAAGCTAAAGCGGTCGTCAGTTGTCGTTGTCGGTGCAGGTGGGCTTGGCTGCCCAGCCCTTCAATATCTTGCCGCTGCCGGCGTTGGTATGAAATTCACCATACGGTCGATAAGACTCGGTATTGACTAGACTTTTACAGGACACATTGGCATAATCGACCACGACACGGTCGAGTTGTCCAACCTTCAGAGGCAAGTCTTGCATAGCGAAGAGACTATTGGGAAGCAAAAGGCTCATTCAGCTGCGGAAGCCATACGAAGGTGAATGCCAATCTAATTTACTGTGCTATACTAGTGCATCATAGCGGTCACAGGATAAACTCCACCATCCAAGTTAATCCAGTGATCGAGATGCTGAACCCTTCCAACGCAATGTCGTTGCTACAACCTTACGATGTCATCTTGGATTGCACGGACAACGCACCCACGCGGTATTTGCTGTCCGACACTTCGGTACGGCTTGGAAAACCCTTAGTCAGTGGTGCTGCACAAAAGTATGAAGGCCAACTTTACATCTACAATCTTGGAAAAGATGGGCCTTGTTACCGATGCATATTTCCTAAACCTCCTGCGCCACAGACAGCCGGTACTTGTGAAGAGACAGGCATACTAGGTGTCGTAACAGGTATCATCGGCAACATGCAAGCGCTGGAGACCATCAAGTTGATCACAGGTTTGCAGGGTACGTGTCCTTGATTAGGATCTGCAGCCCTCGTCCGACATTGTCAACGGTAGATGGAAATGCCACTCTTTTACTTTTCTCTGCAATCTGCAGTCCAGCTTTCCGTACTATAAAACTCCGTGCGCGGAAACCGACGTGTCCTGCATGCGGGCAGGGAGCGAAATCTGACGTTATCGAGGAGACGGATTATGTTACCTTTTGCGGAGGTGCAAGGCCCAATTGGGTCGAGCAAGGATTGATACCAGGAAGTCCTGACGAGCGGATCGGAGTAGAAGTATTAGATTTTCTTGTCAACCAAACTGATTGCCGATTTTTCGAACTCCAGGAGCTGCGACGGGATATGGATTTACAAGAACGACACTTATTAATTGACGTGCGACCCAGGACGGAATTTGGGATCTGTCGTCTCCCAGGATCCAAAAGTAACAAGCCATCCTTTAGTAGCGCATCATATAAACTTGCTCACAAATTTTTAGGCGTTCCACTTTCAGAGCTACTCGCTGATCCCGCTGTTCATATACCTACAATTCGCACAACTAAGATTATTGTGCTTTGTCGACTTGGTAATGATTCCCAGATTGCCGCTCAGGCACTTCGCGAACTTGACCCCAGCCTGAATGTCAGAGACGTCGTTGGAGGTCTAAGAGCATGGTCTCAACATATTGATCCACAGTTTCCCATCTATTGACACGCCCTCTACTGTTACATCAAGTATAATATTTGTATGCTCGAAAACAATGCGTATGAATGTAGGGATGCATATTTTACAATGATCATTTCTCTAGCGGCGACTGGTTATGGACTCAATTAGTATGATAGGACGTGATGCACTCACTCTGTGCTAATTTCAGCCATTTGGGCACCTTCTTCTCCTTACGAGGTGTAGTTTTCGTGTTGATCGGTGTGGTACTCCATGGAGCCCTTGCATCCTCCCCAAAGGAGGGAGGGGTTGGCAAATCAATGGCTTGCGCCATTAGAGTCGGTAACAGTGGTGCCGGGACGTCACTTCCTACAAGTATGATTAAACCCTCTCGATTACCCTACGAAGGAAAAGTGGACATACTATTGAGCGAACCGTCCTCGAAACGCACCAAAAGTACGGAAGACGGGGCTAATTGCAGCTCTGCAAGGGTCATTTCTCGTATCTTCGGATCAGATACCCTGAATTCACGTTTAGGAGGAGACTGATCTGAATAAGTGGTAAAAGAAAGTTGTTTTGTGATTCGATGACGGTGACATACATAGTATGAAGTTGACTGGCTTCACGTCATCGCGGAGAGACGAATGAACGAAGGTATATACAGACTTTATGTGCTCGGTTGAAGGGAACGTCTTCTCCAGCTGAGTTCGATCGCTAAATCTGACGCGGATGGTGGTCTGTGGTAATGGAAATATGTTGGTCAGTATTCTAGCGACGCGACGTGTCTACAGACATTCGGCCATCTGTCTTTCTTGGCCTTCTCTGCGGCCTCCCTTGTTGCACGCAGCTGAAGTGGTGCGTTCGTGAGGGCCTGAGTACGGGCCATCAGAGTCGCCTGCGCAGCTTTAAGGTCTTCCGCAGTGGGTGTGAAAAATGAGTCAGGGAGTTCTCCCACTTCACCCATCAGGCGTAAGTTCTTGCATCTCGACACAGGGCAACAGCGGCGTAGACGCACGTTTGGGGGACACTGCTGACGTAGGGGGCTTCAGGACTTTACATTCTGAATGACCGGTTTCTGAGGATGACGACGCTGCGCCTGGCGCCAGGAGGCTCGGGGAATGGGACATCATAAGCCAAACTAACCAACATATTCATTGCCGCTGGGTAAAGAAATGAGAGACCCTCACATCCTTATCTGTCTGTGTCACTGAAGAAATTGGTTAGCGGCTGAGTGAAACACCACTATCAGAAAGGACGATATCAGAAGTTGAAAATGATTGTCTCAGCTCGCGGACCTCAGGATGTGCCGGCGAGCACATCTTTTGGTGCAAGACCCGCGTATCGAACGCAAATTACTAGACATCATACATACTACAATGTAGTCCAGACACTCACAAGTGAGAATTATTTGGTGTTGGCGGGTGGTGGAGCAGAGATGGAGTACGACCAAACAACACGCCAAATACGATAGCGACGAGGGGCTTGACCCTTTATCACACCGACAACCACTGCGTAAGTCAACAGTGACAGGATGCCGCACGACCACCACGACGATTGTTGCAGTCATGGTGACCATGTCCACGACCACGATGGAGATGACGTCGGTCCCAACGACAATCTCTTCCCTTACATTGATCGCCCCAACGTTGTCGCTTTAAACGCGACAGCGCAAGGATCTGATGTTATAAAACCGTGGCATGAACGCAGGAATGAAGATGTGGTACGCTGGTCCACTTGAGACAGTACGCCGCCAAGTTCCTTCTGATGTTGCGCCTCGTCGTCCAGTTTCTGGAATCTGATGCAGATGAACAACTGTAAGACCTGAAACCTTCACAGAACCAGACTAAGTGCTTTGAATTGGAGAATCATACGTGTTCCCTTCAACGGGTCTGTCAAACTTAGGACGCTGCTGCTCAAAACAGGACCTGGCGATCAGACAGCAGAGAAAGTGTTCCTGGTAAGGCCGTCCCGGATTGAATCCCGTATTCAGAACAGTCGCACATTAGTGAATACGGTAGTATGCAAATGCACCAAGCTTGGACTTCAGCGATGTCCAGGACATGACCCCAACCCAAGAATTCGAGGTTCCGGTCTCATCTGACAGTTTGCGAGTACCCGGTCAAGTGAGTACTCTTCGCGAGTGAGTTCTCTGCTTGCTAACATACTGTCAGGGCGGCGAAATTCAGTAGCTTGTCATCCGTGACCATATTTATCCCTTCCAATCAAGGAGCAGACACGACTAAATTGTTCTATATTGGTTTCCTCGGGCATTGGAGTCAGGTACATCAGTTCGGCTACCATGGCAGCACTATCTGAGATTCGCTTCCAGCGCAAAGACAACCCCGTGGTCACCGTCTACGAGGCACAGGCAAACTTGGCAGATCACGAAAAGATTCAAGGAACGGATGGCAACTTTAATACTACCCAATCATAGTCTTTATCCTGTGCTCATATGTATGTACGAGGTGTAAGTACTTGTAGAGATTGCAGTCTTGGCTGTCAGAATCAAGCATAGTCTGATCCTGGAGCAGTCAACCAGGGTTAGTACTTTGTGATGATGCCGCAGCGTTGCGCTGCATGAATGACTGCAGCATTTCCATGTTTACCGTCCCGCCACCGTTCCCGTACATTCCGCCACCCCCGGGTCTTGAAACACCAGATACATTGGGCTGAAGCGAAAGTGCTGAGATTGATTTTGACGACTATCAGTACTGGAATGCTCACAGGAAGAGCCATGGACATATTCCCGACAGGGGGAGCCATCGCGTTGGCGTTCAACGTCCCGAGTGTGGCATCTTGCGTGGAAAGCACCTGCATAGACTGTGGTTGCGATTGCTGCTGTTGCAGTGGAAGCTGCACCCGCATCATATATTGTTTGATGAACTGTTCTCGCTTGACAGGATCCAAGGCCTGAAGATGCGTAGCGGCGACTGGAGGGAAGCAACTTAGATCTCGAACAACATGCGGTCCACTTGCAGGTTGTACGGCCTCCAGAGTGTTCCCACTTCCCGGAAGGTCAGGTAAACCAGTTACAGGGAAAACTGCACCGCCCAAAAAGGTGCCCATCGGAAATATCACAATATTGTTAGCAAAATGTCCATTCGGCAGCTTCCACGCTGCATACGCGTACTGGTATGTAAACTCAGTGATCAGTTTGGTCGCCATGAACGACAAAACCCACAATGTGATGTTGGCTCATTAAATTTATGAGTGACTGAAAGCTTTGGGAGTTGTTCGACGCAGGATCATTTGCCCCAGAGCTTCGCACGAACCGTACCGTCATCAATAGTGGTTGGTGGCTTTTTAACCAATTCATAATTTCTGCGGGTTCTTTGAGCGGTTCCTTGCAGAAAGTTAGGGCCATGTTTTTAGGCCACGTATGTGCATGACTGACAGTTCAATATCTTCCGCTCTAAGTAAGCGAAGGGTACGTACAGACGCGTAGAAATATGTGGGTTGGCGACACCTGAGACGTGCACTTGCATTTCCTGGGGTCCTTGACCGTTCCCCTGAGGGGCCACCCAGCTGAATGCCCCTTCCCAGACATGCGAGACAGTTTTTTGGTTACTTGTCGTGCCCGGATTCGCGTTGGCTTCCTGGGATGTTGTCATTGATGCAGACTGAGGGACAAGAAAAGGCGATGGCCTAAATCCCGTCTTCTCGACCAATCTCTTCATCTGCTCGGCGACCTCCGAAGACATTTGCGACTGGTTAGGGCCTACTGAGTGAATGTTTGTCCCATTTACAGAGCCTCCCTGAGATTGCCATAATTGGACCATAGCTTGCGCACTCGACGTTTGAAGCTTCTGCTCCTCAACTCCTCCACTGGCAGATCTATTGCCTTGTGGACCGAGCATGCCGAGTGTGGTTAGAGAAGAAGATGCAGTGCCCGAATCACCTTGGGTAGCGGGTTGTGTAGGCCTCGGTGCATCTGCATTGGTCGCAAGGGGAATAGCCGCCTGTCGAGAGAAGCTTGCTTGCATAGCTTGTACTTGGTTTCGAAGATTCTGTGTGATGGTTGTCCTCCGCTGGACTTTTTCCGCACGTTCCCTCTGAAGCTCGGCTGCGACTGTCATCTGACCCTGCTGTTGAGCAGCACCGATTCGCATGTCCATGTTTTTGATGTCGAGGTCCAATTGTCCGAGCAGTTGTTTGAACCTTTCCACGAACGCAGACTGGTGGAGAAGGTTTGGCTGCGGCGTGACGGCGGCGGCGGTCGACTGTGGTACTGTATGCTGAGGTTGATTCGCTTGAGACGGTTGTGTGAAAGGTGGAATTTGAGTGCTCGTTGACTGAGACTGTAAGCTAACTGATGGTGCTTGGGAATGGGGGGGTTGAACAGATGGAGGACGCATAGGCTTTGATGCAGCTGCCAAGGCCGGGGACCCAGACAATGATTTCTGGGAGGGGTCGCCACTGGTAATCCTCTGTCGCTTTGCCTCTGAGTTACGATCAGACTGCGGGGGTTCGGTTGGCCGTTTCATCACCGTTTTCGACGGAGCGGGAAATCCTGACAAGGTTATGACATGGGGTGGTTGAACGTTAAACCATGGAGATTGGACCCCGTTGCCGACGACCTGCTCGAAAGCTTAGTTTTGAGCAAAGAGTCTCGATACAAGACACACAGCCAACTGCAGTTCTTGAAACTGTTGAACCTTGCGCAGACTAATGAGACTCAGGTGTATCTTCCTCTGCAGCACGGGACATGAAAAAAGGAAAGCGTCGACGCCGCGAACCCACTGACCTTTCTTAGTTCGGTGGGGAGAGTCTCCCACGTAACAGAGTCCAGGTGTTGTAATGTATTACACTGGGGCCTTTGAGTATGGTCAGGTGGGCAGGCTGCAATGTGAATGAGATGGGACACGGGTGGTCGGTATTCCTTCTGGTGGTTGGTAGACGCCATCAAGACATCGAAAAGCTAGACGAAATGTCTTGTACAGACGGACAAAACGGCCGGAAGAGGGGTGAGCGAGCCTACCTCGATGGCTGCCACAAGTCCTTCCAGAGCGGACAAACCGCGAGTCCCACCGCATGATGTCTGCCCGATACCAAACTTTGCAGGGTCGTCGCGGAGCTCCTTGGTGACATGGGAGAGGGGGGAGAAGAATATCTTCGATACCAGAGGAGACGGCCGCGTATCTGCAGCACCATACGCAACGAACGCCAGACGAAACTGCGTCAGGTTAGCAGGACGTTACTACATCTGAACGAAATCACCTGGTGGGTAGGATGGAGCTCGTGCAGGCGTTTGAGGAGGGGGAATATGTACTCGGCGAGGATGCGCGACCACTCAGCGGCAAGGGCGATGGACGCTTCGACGACGCATGCCACTGCCAGTAAGTCCTGACCCGGCTCTGTCGTCGACGACATACTGATCAGAGGGTGAGAGGCGCTCCGTGGCCGTACTGGTGTATATGTACCACCAAGAATTCGACTACTACTAACTAGTAGTAGTACGGAGGATCCCACTAGCTATCCCAATAACCTTTCAGTCTCATCCTCAGTCCTTCTTTTGCAACAACCTGCCACTCTCAAGCCAACCGCCTTCACGCCATCCACAACGCCACTGACTAGCCAGCTCCTTGCCCTCCAAACTGCGTGCTCTCTAACATCCACCCTATCGGGACGCACACGATGGTCATTGTCCACCACCGTGGCAAGGGAGACCATGGTTGTCACGATCGAAGCGAGAGCAGTGGAAGCCGAAATCATGAACATGATGATCATCTGTAGCTTTGCTGCTTGCGAAACCGAGGAGCCTCCAAGGATGGCACCCGTCATCATGCCAGGGATAGATATAATGCCAATCACACTGGATTGATGAGTGGGTCATTAGAGGCATCGTTTCAGTAGACACGAACCTCATTTGACTGATCGTTGGCGTTAGCGCGAGACGAAGGGCTTCTCGGGCAATGGGCGTGCATGCTTCGAACCGTGATGCACCGAAGGCGAGATATGTCTCGATCTTGTCGTGGTTATCACTGGAAGTTCCGGTGGAATCATGTATGGGACGTGCACAAAGAAAGACACGCACTATAGTTCTGTTAAAACGTACGCAGTGGCCACGACTACGCCAGAGACCGTGTTACCGCAGAGCATACCCACGATAGGAACTTTTCCGCAAAGGTGAGTCTAACCATTAAGCAAGACTGTCGGGAGGGAAGGCGCTCACTGTACTGCTCCGGTTTCCAGAATGGTTCCACTGCCATGGCATATCGTGTTCCGATGATGGAAACGGGAACGGTCGAGCCCAGCATTGATACAAGAACCGAGACGAACTGGGGATGATGTCAGGACACCTGGGTGTCGAATCGGGCGCAAAGGAGGGCTGGCACCATGTGGTCAAACCGTTTCTTGGATTTGTTCGCGACTGTTGAAATGAAGCTGAGGGGACGGGGTTCACTGGCATCCGCTAATATCACTCACCGGCTTCGACGGTGCCCAAGAAATTCAGCAAGACTTTGTCCACGTAAACTAGTCACTATTGATACATTTACGAACGAGAGATGGAGCGTACAAGCTATCCCTGCGACTGCCCATGGATTATTTGTCTCGAATACGCGTTGCAGGAGCAGTCCAACGATCGCAAGCTGTACGATACACCGTAGGGCAGCGGAAATGAGGGAATTCCCTACGCCAAGGTTGAACGAGGTGGACACGACGGCGTTGAAGATGATGAATGAAAATCCAAGGGCAACGTTTGCCCAGGTGAGATGAGTAGATTGTTCAGGGGGTGACCCGTCCATGGTGGGCGTTGAGCTCAAGAACAACAATGGTTTGACTGCTGGGTGACGTCAGGCATGTGAACACCGAATATTATTATACCCCGTTCCTGGACATTAAACATATGTATGTGTTGATCGAGAGCACAACAGTTGTGTGTATGGAAAGTGTTCTATGTAGTGGAAGAAGTCCCAGGTGGGTATGTGACCTGGATGGACCAGCTGTCCATGTTCAAGGAGAGTATCAAGATATGATAATCCATGTACCGCTGGCCAGTCCAGTCATGACCATCACTATGAGGCAATACCAGCCAGTGGCTATCGACAGGGATACATGGGTAGCGGCATTTGCCGCTACGGTGTTGGTACCGACCATCGCCAACCACGATGAATAATTGAGGATCGTTCCCGTCGTTGTCGGGGTGGGTAGCACAGTCGCTGGCCCCGTTGGCGTAAAAATGCCTTCGACAACTGTAGTCTCGCCAAGAGCATTAGTGGTGGTATATGTGTAGGGAGTAGGGCCGCCTGGTGTAAGTGCCTGCGAAGCCGGTTGCTCCACTACACCTCCCCCTCCTCCCGCTGTTGTAGAAGACGTCGATGCAGTTGTTTGTGTCAGTTGATTTAGTAGCGAGTTCGTCGTCGACGGCAAGAGGGTGGAGCTGTTCCAACCGGTCAGGGTCACAACATTGGAAGGGTGTTATGAAGATCGTACAGAATCGCTGTCGTTATTGCACCCCGTACATCCGTCGTCAGGACCTCCACGACCGTAACACCTGCCCTACTGACGTTTAGCAAAACATACCCGGACCAAGGCTTCTTAGATTTACGCGTTTGGGACTGTCAGGATCTGTGCGGCTGACCAGGCAACCCACAGGAGAAAGTTGAGGAGCTGCAAGACCCTCATCGTCAGTGTTAGTTGTGCTGCGACTTGGAGCAGCGAGGACAAGGATCTTCTGATTACGTAATATTGCTAACCCTATAAAAAATTAAAAAATTAAATCTTTTTCTTTATGGTTGATCGATGGCTGCTCCGTATTCCGCATCCGTTGTCGACCTTTGCGCTGACACGACCGTTCTCGGCCTCGGCACACCTTCAAGCAAAGAGGAAGATGCCCCCAAAGAAGGCCCCTGCTCAAGAAAAAAAAGTCCTTCTGGGTCGCCCAAGTAATAACCTCAAAATCGGCATCGTAGGTATGTCCTCCTCTGTCGTGTAGCGTCGCCTTCCAACATCTACCCCCGAAGGATTACCAAACGTCGGAAAGTCGTCTTTCTTCAATGCCCTCTCCAATACCGGTTCGTCTATCCTCGCCTCGTTATTTCAAGGCTTGTTTCAAATTTTCTCGTAGATCTCGGGAAAGCTGCCAACTTTCCTTACGCGACCATAAATCCAGAGGAGGCGCGTATCCCGGTCCCAGACACTCGCTTCGACTGGCTATGTGACCTCTACAAGCCTGTTTCTCGGGTTCCCGCCTTCCTTACCTGCATCGATATCGCCGGATTGACAGCCGTGCGTGACCCGTCATAGCGCCCCTTGCTCGTAGCTGAGCTCGTTACAGGGTGCCTCTACGGGCGCTGGCCTCGGAAATGCTTTCTTGTCACACGTCCGTGCTGTCGATGGCATCTTCCAAGTCGTACGAGCCTTTGACGATGCCGAAGTCATCCATGTGGAGGGTGACGTGAACCCTATCCGTGACATGGAAATCATCCAGACAGAGCTGCGCCTAAAAGACATCGAATGGGTCGAGAAGCAATTGGATAACCTCAAGAGAGCTGGTCGCTCTTTGGGCAACAACAGTTTAGCTGATAAAGCTAAGAAAGAGGAAATTGTACGCTACGTTCATTTTTTTTATGCCCGATGCATTGCCTTACCAAACGAGCCGTAAGGCAACCGTAGAGAAAGTTTTAAAGACATTGAACGTCGACAGCAAGGATGTCCGCAAAGGCGAATGGACGAACAAAGAGGCTAGTCTTTCTTCCACATTTATTTATCTTTTTTTTCTTTGATGAACAAGAGCTACTGCTCGATTAACCCAGCTCATTGAGACAGGAGTAACGCCCTATATTTTCAGTGATATGATTGTTTCCTCTGAACCTTTCTGCTACCATTGATGGAAGGATCTAACCTGTCGGATTTCATTTCTTAGATCGAGGTTGTGAACGGGCTCTCTCTCCTAACTGCCAAGCCGGTGACATACCTCGTCAACTTGAGCGAAAGGGATTACTCACGGAAGAAGAACAAATGGTTTGCATTTACGCTCTTGTTCATGTGCGCGTGCGCGACTCAACACGGACTCCAGGTTACCAAAGATCAAGGCTTGGATTGATACCAACAATCCTGGTGATGCTCTGATACCTTTCTCCGTTGCTCTTGAAGAGCGTCTGTCTTCCCTTGGCGATGAAGAAAAGGCTGAAGCACAAAAGGAAGGCGCTCAGAGTGCGCTCGGCAAGATCACTCAGGCGGGCTATGCTAGTTTGGATGTCCGTCGCCTTTCTATCATGCGGCGTAAGAAGTTATTGACACTTGACAGTAGTTGATTCGGTATTTCACCTGTGGTCCCGACGAAGTTCGCGCTTGGACTATCCGAAGGGGAACCAAGGCACCTCAAGCAGCTGGAGTCATTCAGTTAGTTCTTCCCTTTCTCAAACGTCGTCCCCTCTTGACTTTGCTTCAGCTCCGACTTTGAGAACAAATTTGTCTGCGGTGAGATCATGACGTTTGATGATCTCAAGGAACATGGCAGCGAAGCTGCTGTCAAAGCCGCTGGAAAATTGAGACAGCAAGGCAAACCATACGAGAGTGAGAGCCCCCATTAGACATGTGTCCAAGGTCGATCTGACTTGTTTTCTAGTGGTGGACGGAGATATTGCGTACTGGAAGGCTGGCGCTTAAATATGTCGAACGTTTATAGAAGTAAAGCAGAAGGCTATTGTATGAAGTTTGCGAGTGTAAGAAACTGTCCCGCTGAACGCACTGATGTGCGACTTCTCAAAGTGGAGTGTAATCAGGCCCAGATAATCGAGCCAACAGGTTTAAGTTGTACAATATGTATGCTCTGAGCAGCAAGAGACTTGGCGCCGCATCTTAATGGTCCCCGCTTTCCTCTCTACTAGAGTCCTCTGAATTGTTGGATTCGCCGTTGACATGCTGCTCGAAAGGGTTGTAGATGATCGATTCCAAATGCTCGAGAGCCGCCTGCAGGGTTGTCTAGTATGGTGCATAACGATGATCGTTGACGAAATTGCTGCGCACCCGCCCTACTTCGCTTAGTTCTTTCTCATCGTCTCCCGTGAAAGTCTCGAAATTATTGCGAGCTAAGAAAGCATCGTCGTCGTCGTCGTCCTCCGGCATGTTTGGGTCCGGATGTAATGACGCACAGTGCGACAATGATTCGAAAATGGGTTCCACTGCAGGGTAACGTGTTAGCCTCTGACCTAGTCAAAGGGCGGGGTACTTGCGTGAAGCGGGATTTTTGGGAGTGATGGTGAGCTCTCGCATATCTACATCTTCAACGTCATCGCTAGCATCGTTTGTGCCTTCGTCGAGTTGGCAATACATGAATGGGCTGGATCCTTGTGGACGCGATATCGCATGCAAGGTGATCGTAGGGTAAGGGATCTGGAAACCGCGGCCTGTCGAAGACATGAAGACGAGTGTGCTGTTACAGTGCGTCAGCCCATAGACTGGGAGGGGAGAGTTATATTACCTGTCTATCACATACAGCGTGCCGTTCTTGCCATCTTCTGTAGTGAATTGCTCGAGGGTGGGTTCGAATGTGACGGAGACATCGTCTTCCTTGTGTCGAAGGACTGGTGGGATGTCGCTGAACGAGCCAGGAGTTGCTCTGACGATGTCACTGTGCTGTTCTGGGGTCACGAACGATGGCACAGACGTGATAATGGTTGCCGATACCATCGTGTATTCGATCCAAGGGCGGTGCTCGCCACTGCGGACCGTGTGATCACTCAAAGAACCCCAAGAGCCAAGTCCAACAACACCTCCTCATCACCACGAACACCATGGCAGCTCCGTCTGACCACCAAGCTTCTGCGCTCCTTGCTCATGTAGCCAGTCAGATGCAACTCAATGTCGCATTTCTCGAATCACAGAACTACCTATCCGCCCAAGATGCTGCTACCATGAATGAGATCATCATGCGACTGCCGGTATCTACGAGTGTCAGGGTGGAACCCAAAGTTCCGCCAGCGAGCACAGCCGTACGGGCTGTCCCAACTCTCCCAGAAAGGGCTGAGCCTCCCAAGGCCGAACCCGTACCCGTGTACGCCAGGGCACTGTGGGCGTACAATGAAGATGGCGCTGTATGTATAACGTCATTTTACCGGTCATCCCAGGTCATTGACGGCCTTGCAAGGAACCAAACGATCTTTCCTTTGCAGCTGGGGAGACAATCGAAGTTGTCTCCGAGACCAACGAGGATTGGTGGTTAGGGAGAGCACGCGGGCGTGAAGCCCTCTTTCCAGCCAACTACGTTGAGAAACACTCTGTCGCGCCGGCTGGTGCATCGACCAAGGCCTATCGTCCGTTCGGTGCTGCCTTACATGGAACCGACACGCCACCCCCTGCAGGGAATGGCGTGAATTCGATAGGACTACAACAATCTACGGGACAGACGGAGAAGAAGGACAAGTTTGGCAAGTACGGAAACACGGTGAATGGGATGCTCATTCTGGTGGCTAACGCCTGCTAACCACCAGAGATCTAGATGGCACATTCGGCTGCTGGTGGTCTTGGTTTCGGTACTGGTAGGTCCCATCTTGCCGCGTCTCGCTGGTACTTTGATAACCCGTCTTATTTTACCAGGTGCTGCCATCGGTGGAGGCTTGGTGAGGGCCATCTTTTGAGCTAATACGGTAGTGTATGACGTAATCACCATGTCACGTGATCACCACCGCCTCGTGCCAATATATATAATGAAATGGGGGTGCTGGGCGTAGAAAAAGAACGTATATGTGAGAGAGCGTGCTCGTCCCCGTTGGCTGGCTGCGGATTCGACATTTTCCTGTGTTGCTAGTGCTGCTGCGTATATAGGACCCTCGCTATCAAGACGAACACCCTCACGACGATGTCTTTCATGGACACTTTGCAGAACTGGCTGGACCGCATCTTGCCGCAACGAGGATTAAGGCCAGCTTCCGGTGGAATTGGCAACGGAGCGGTTCGATATGAAGACGATGTGAGCCCTCCTTTCACATTAAAAAATTATTCCCCTTCGTCGACTACGAGCCTGGCGACCATCCCCCAATGCATTTTTACGTAATCACTGTGTTGTCCTCTCCATGTCTGAATGGACCAGTCTGGCACGCTGGTCCTCCTCCTGATCGTCCCCTTGCTATGGGTCGTATGGCTTGCGGTCATTTTCTGTCGTATTCTCGTGTGTCTGCAATGGTACTGACTTTCATAGATGATAATATCCAAACCTGCCATCATCTTCCACACCTCTCAAGCATTCTTCAACTTCCTTTCCATGGCTTGTTTTGCCAGTGTGGCTAGTTTCCAGGCAAAATGGGGTGTCGGCCCATGTATGTCCAAACCGCTTTCTTGTCCGATATTTCCCCTCCAACCATCCCTCACCTCCCAGCTGGACTTTCCGGTTTCGCGATCTTCGTATCTGTTTCTGGAATATTCCTCTCGCTTTTCATGCTATTCGTTCCCGTCGTATACGAAAAATACGACAAGCTCGTTAAATTGGCAACAGCCCTCAAGGAGGTCCGCGTAGGGTTCATTCTCACTGGCGTCGGATGTACCTTTAGCTTACTCATTGCGTGCGTACCGTTCACTCCCTCCCACGCCTTGACCGCGAACGCGTTTTCCATCCAGATTCGTGACTACTATTTCTGCGTGGACGGAGGCTGGGTGTAAAAATGCCAGCAACGACCCCCATGCGAGTCTCGGTGACGACTTCGTTGCCGCCTTACCTGGTTGGTGCAGTACGAAAAAGGCAGGATGCATATTTTTCTGGCTAGCTTTCGGTAGAGTGCTCATTGATTCCATGTCCTCCCTTGGCTGACGAGTCACAGGCTTCTGGCTTGCATCTCTCGTCCTCTTGATTATCAACTGGAGATCTGGTAATCTTACACAACGCCCAAAGGACCCGCCATTTACACGACCCGATGTGGAGGAAGTCGAAGGAGCAGAGGAAGACGAACCAGAATCCACTGCCTATCGGCCAGTGGGTTCGGTTGCACCACCGCCCGCCGCAGCCGTTTCTCAAACTACCACGGCTATTCCGCCCGTTGTCACGGCAGTTTCTCGCCGGTCCACATATGATAATTCCAACGCCACCGCCAACTCTCCCTTTGCGGACGCAAACCGATTTTCCGGCGTTTCCACGACGACCACTGCTCCTGTAAACAGTGGTTATTCGAGTGGTGCTTACCGGGACAGCGGGTATAGTGGTTATGCGACACCTCCCGCCGCAACTTCGCGCCATTCCTTGGATGCTTATGGCGCGTTCTCAGACCCTGCACCGACTGGCTTTGGTGGCGTTTCAAGTTCGTTTGCCACTCCCTCGACTCCCGATGCGAATGCCCCACGAGTAAGCCGGACGATGCAGTACGCTGACCCGTATGCAGCCGTACGCGCATCCCTCACTTCCGGCAGTAGTGCAGGTCCACCCCCGTCCTACACGTCGTACACGGGCTATTGATGACTGTACACGTTCACTGTCTTATCGTAATGTTCTGTACATTGGGACTTCACTTCGACAACCACCCTCACACGCTTTACTTACCCGCGGATCAACCTTGCAACGACCGACGATCTCCCTATACCCGTTGCCCAGCAGGTGTCATCTCATACTTACATAGCCTGATGTGGTCTGACTGCACACTATACTACTTTTTTTTTTTTTTGTACGTTACGACTCTGCACCGCGTCTAATTTATTTGGACAGTCCTTGTAGTTGTCGTTTAAGAGTTGTGTGGGTCTGTTGATCCACGCGCGTTATCCGCGTTGACAAGTCGCTGTTCAACAATTAAACCCGCCCACACACGCACATGGCACGCGATGCTGTCCGTCAGAGGTCCAAATGCAAGGAGAATTCAGGTCTCTTCTCTAGCGTGTTCAGCTTCGTGTCTCGAGAACTGGAGTCGTTCGTCGTGAATGCCACGGGTGGTCAAGTAAGTCGGGTGTCGGAACTCACTCAACACAAGTCTGAACATGTTCGTAGGTGAACATTGCATCTGGTTCTACGGCCAAATCGGAAAAGCCTTCGAGCAGGAGGAGAAAACACGAACGGCGTGCGCGCGAGATACATCTGAGCGAGGACGAGGCACACCTGAACTTGAACCAGCATCGGAAACGCAGGAGATCCAGCAAAACTAATACCAAGTCCCGTTCTAAGTCAGCCGATGCTACAAGAAAGCCCCACCGCAAACATATCTCGGGACCATATGTCGAGGATGCCGACGAAGGTGGGTGAAGTGCGTATGTTGCGGTTCTCCGGCGAATACTCAATTATTGGCGCTCGCAGAGTTGTCAGCGAGTGACCATCCTCAGCCCCAGCCACCCCCTCCGCAACACGAGCAACTCAAACCACCCTCTGATCAAACCATATCTGCGCCTCTGCCTACGTTGAGGAAGAAGCCGTCCATTACCATGCCAGGCTCACTCTTCTCTCGCACCTCATCTCTCGAACCAGAAGATTTGACACCCCAACATGGCAGCACGAGCAGCACGACTAACCCAGTAGATGGCGAAACAACCCGGCCGGCAGGGGGTTCGTTGGATGCCTATGTTTCTCCCTGGCGTACTCGACCCGTTGCCTCTGTCCAGGATGCCGTGCAGCGTTTCAATGTCACTTCTGGCGACGAGGCCGAGTTCTCCCTCCGAATACCCAGCCCGCAACCTTCGCCCGTCAACTCCCGCATAGCTCCACTTCCTAGCGCCGAAACACTCCCTCCACTTCCAAGACCACAGGTTTCTACTAAAGGCAAAGAACGCATGCAGGACGATGATTTAATGTTTATAGTAGGGAAAACTTCAGATAATGTGCAAGTAGAAGCCAAGGAGCGCGAGCTAGCGACTGCAAAGGAAGAACAACGTCAACGAGAGAAGCGGTCCTGCGAAGACAGTAGTAGTGGTGCCTCTGACGAGCGCGAACGGGACAAGCAACGCATCAAAATGCTCGAAGAGGAAGTCAAACGCCTTCGAGAAGAGGTAAGTCCAACGTACTCAGTCGTGCGGCGGTGTCTCATACTCTCCTGCAGCTCTCCAGGAGTCAGGGTCGATCATCTGCACCTGGCCCTCCACCGCCACCGCCCCCTCCGCCGCTCCCTCTCCCAGCTCCTCTTCCCATCCGCATAGACACCAGATCGTCAAATCCAGATGCTTTGTTCGCCAGCGCGCGCGCCGCACTCCGTCACACCTCTCATCCGGTCGAGGCGCCAATCAACCACAGTGTGCTAGGCCGGTCGGGACCAAAGAGACAGGGGAAACCCACCGTGAATGTACCCTCCGAACAGATGGCAGCGTTCCTCAACGAAATAAAGACTGTCCGTCTGAGAAAGGTGGGTACGAGCACAACCGGTGTCGTCACTACCTTCGACCCGCCAAGCACCGGAATCCTCCACTCTAAGCAAGAGCACGAGTGCGCTCAGTTGGGCATCGGGTCCAATACGACCGGCGACTCAGGAGCTTACGCGCCGGCGGTCACTTGCTAATCTTCGAGATGCAGGCCCCAACTTGCTGGCGAAAGAAATCCTCCTCAAGGCAGGACAGAAGCGTAAGGCTGATGTCATGGAACGTGATGAACTCAACCTGTCTCGTATGTCGCCGTTTGTCGTATACTTTTTGGTATTTTGGATTGATGATGGCTTCCATAGGTGGGCCCAAGCGTCGATTGGTGCAGTCCTTTGATACCACGTCCAAATTACATCAACCAGATTTCGGAAAGCAGAACTGGCCATCATTATCCACGAATGAAATAGACCTCACCACCCCCTCGCTCTGCTCAGACAACGAGCGCGATGGAGATGGGAGCTTGGAGGATCAAACACCCTCAACCCCTCCAGGACCCCAGCCGGCCGTCGCCGAGCGAAGACCCGACTTACGCGAACCGGACATCATTGATGTTGACTTGGAGCTTGAGGATGTCGACGGCGACGCCAGGTCACGCGCGATCAGCCCCAGTCCTCGTTCTTCCCGGTTGCGCAAAGGTGATATATTCGAGAAAAGACCACCAATGTCCCCTATTCCTGATTCGACGCCACGCAAACCATTGGCGCCTGCACGTGTGCGCCGGGTTTCAACACCTAAACCGAAACATGTCCCTCCCGCTTCCGACTCGGACAGTGATACCAATAGCCGAAACATAGATACTGTTCCATTTATATCCCTCATTCCACTGTCTCGAGAGAAATCTACAACATCCGGGAAAAGACCGTCTGTACGCCGGAGTCAATTCACCAAGCCTGGCAGGTCCAAGGACGATCGTGGACCTCCAACCCTTGACGAGGAACTGAGGACTGCTCAATCGACTGCCGATTCGGGATCGGCCGAGTTACCTGAGGACTGTGTATTCGCTGCTACGGGCACGAAGAGCAGCCGGAAAGGATTTCTGGCGCATGGCGGCGGCGGCGGGCCACCTGTATTCATGGGTGTGGGGTATGTACAAGGTGCAGAAGAAAGCGACACGGAGGTGCGAAGAAAACGGACATCTCGCAAAGCACCCATGAGGTCTACCAGCCAGCGATCGTTAATCCCTCGATTGGGGGGCGGGTCGTGAGCAAGTTTTCATCTCTTCTATCTTTATCCGTATTTCATTTTTCATGTAATATCGGAGCGTTCGTCTTCGGAAATTTGTCTTACACTGATTGTAATATGTAAGTAGTAGACAAGGTCAGGACAACTTTTCGTAGTCGGAACGCATGTTAGTTGGGCTTGTCGGAGATGGCCACCGAGGTGTCCAGGTTGGGCGCAACTGCTGAAACGCTCTCGGAGAAGACAAAGTCCTGCGTTGAACGGCTTCTTCGTGCTGAATACGAGATCGAAAGACCAGACCTGTGCGTGTTAATTTCGTTCCGGCCGCTCTTGGACTTATATGACGACGGGAACAGATCCAACCAACCAAAGGAAAAGCTTGCAGCTGTACTCGTCCTGCTCTTCGAGCAAGCAGGGGAGCTAAGGGTGATCCTTACGACCCGTTCAAAGCTCCTCCGAACACACCCAGGGCAGACAGCACTTCCCGGAGGAAAAGTAGACGAGAGCGACCCAAGTCTCATCGACACCGCCGTAAGCACGAACAGTCATTGATCCTCCTGGGGGTATAAACATGGTACTGGTAGTTCAGAGAAGCTCACGAAGAAGTTGGCCTTCCTCTCGACTGCACGCACGTTCACAAGCTCTGTGTTCTTCAACCGTTCCTCTCGGCTTCCGGGCTGCTTGTCACACCTGTGGTCGCATTGCTGACGGATGTCGGTTTGCTCGCTGATTTGACCCCATGCGTCGGAGAAGTCGATCGTATTTTCAGTCATTCACTCGAAGCAATCTTGGATCCGCATTTGGCGGGCAACGAGCCGCTGGTGGCCAAGGGCAGTGAACACTGGCCCTATTCGCAAGACTTCCATGTACGTCAACAGCTTTTCTTTCGGAGGAGGCGGCTGGTCTATCCCGCGTGCAGAGTATGAGTGACGTTGTCGTCGAGGCGGATACAAGCGCCGTCTACCGCATGCACCGTTTCAGATCTTGCGCATCTCCCATCAAGGGTCTAACTGCCGACATCCTGGTGAGCTTGTCATATTTGCCGGTTAGGTTGTACACATAGGCTTATCGCGTATGACAGATTCGTGTTGCGGAACTCGCATACCACAAGAAGACGTCATATGAAAGACATCCGCTTGGGCATGCTGGCCTTCACATGGGTTAGGTGTAGGTCATATATCTATTACCGATGCTGTCGACTACAAGTTGTGAGGTTGACCAGCAGTCGAAGCTGCGTGGCTAAATGTTCCTCCCCATCTATTTTGCCGGAGTAGGTAAACAACTGGGACTGACCCTTGCTGTGGGGGGCCTGGGTGTCAAGCGTGTTTTGATGTTACGTTTCGAACATGCTGAATATTAGGTCAACTAGTCTGTCCCTCTGCCGTTGGCCGTTTTTCTACCTGTAGCTTGTGACTTGTTAGAGCGTGTTGGGGTTTGTGTTGCATCGGCTTCCGATCCTAACAAGGCCAAACAAAGGCCAGGTGGTGTCCTCAAGGCAAACACGTGTCAGAGGGAATATCAGGCGCCGGCTGTGATGAGACTCAGGTCAGCAGCGTCCCGCCACACAGATACCCTTGTTCACTTGTCCTCCGCTGCGTTATCGCCTGGTGCGCCTTCCTTTGCACGCACGAACTCAGCCCAGTAATGTACGCGTTATCGAGCAACGACGAACCCTTCCGTGCTGTCTCGCTCAGAGATACTCGTGGCATTCCCACTCTTCTCTCGCCGTGGGAGTACCTCGAGGACTACGGAATCGTGCATCCATCTGGATGTGACACTTGTTCGTCCTACATGAAACATGTTGCTGACGCGAGCTACTCGTCGCACCAGCCAGCGTTCCAGATCGCTTTCCAAGATCGGAAGCGTTCCCGCGAGGATATGTACAACAAGGGCATCTCGGAGGGCGCTCGCCGTCAGAAGGAGGAAGAGAGAGATCTCATAGATGAGCTCGAACGCTACCGCGCTGAGCGCAATCAGGCTCGCGAGGAACTCTTCACCTTGCGCGCGCAGCTGGAGTCCACTCGTACGGAACGTGACCGGCTGCACGAACAGCTTCGGCAGTCCCACGCAGCCATTTCAGACATTGACGCTGTTGTACCTGCAACTCTCTCCAGTAAATCATCCCCACACGCCATCCCTATAGTCCCCAGCGTCGTTCCGGTAGAGCCTTCCCGGCTGTCGGATGCACAACATGACGATAGCCCAGTCGAGCAACCACCTACTATCGATCTGTCGTCGTCACTCTTTCCCCAACATGTTTCCCCCCCTATGGTGACTCCGGCCTCGCCGCAGGCACAGCTCCCGGATTGCGTTGCTGCCCGCTCTTTCGCAGCCGTCCTTTCTGCTGGTCAGCCGTCCGTTGACGATGACCCTTTCCCTCAGCCTTTTTCCGATGAACCAGGCGTGACACAGAATTGGCAGTTTGCTACGGGATCCCACAGATCCACTAAGCCGCCCAAAAGTATCAAACAGATCCAGTCGCTTATTAAAGCCGCTCATCAGCCAGGAAACTACCAAGCTCTGACGAAAGTCAAAGCTCTGTGCTCGGAAGCTCACAAAACGCCAAGAGAGCAGAAGACCGAGGTCCAGCGATTCTTGCTGTCGACCTGGCGTACCCCGGATTGGGAGCATCCCAGCTCCGTACCCAAAGTACCCGCTCCCATGAATAACCCTCGCCTCGAGGATCCCGTCGAGGTGTGGGTGGCCTATTACACAGCAAATCCAAGCTCTTGTCCCAAAGGCGTCAGGCGAGATGCAGAGGGGAGACCAAACATCTATGACATGAGGGCAAGTCGAAGAGTCGCTCGACTTCGGCCGCAAGTGCATCCCAACGACCCAGAGTCTCGTGAAGCGCGTCAACAGTTCATGACGGTCGTCACGGACCTCTTCCGTGAACAAGGAGCATACGAGAACATTTTGAGGAGAGGGGCTTTTAGCGTCTCTCCTCACGTCGATTTTGTGCCGTACGTCGGCATCGCAGAGGGAATTACCAGAGAAAGCGTCGCCAGACACTTTGCCGCGTGCGGCGTCACTATCACTGTAGCCGACAACGAGCTAGGACCTTGGGCCCAGCAATACATTCGCGATGTAGGTTATTGACTTGTTGCATCCTCTCCTCCCGTACTATAATGATCTACTTTAATATACTCATGGAGACATCTGGACATGTTTTCAATGTAGATCTCATTCTTACGATACAGTCGGCTGTGGGGTGCACGCGGTGTACTGTCGGCCTTGTCGGTCGTGAGAGTGGATGTGACTTCGTAAAAAAAAAGTATGGCAGTCCGATCATCCTCGTCTCCTGTAACAGTTTTCGTATGAGCCATCTCTATCGGCATCTTCGCATTCACCAAGTCTTCGGTGCCAACACGGATGTAGGGAAAACTATTATCACGACGGCTCTCGTGCGCGCGTCTGCCCTGAAAAATAATGATGTCTTCTACCTCAAGCCAATAAGTACAGGTCCACTTCGCGATGCCGACGACGAGTGCGTTGTACACCGTGATTCTGTGATGCGTGGTTGATCGTGCAGTAGACATATTAAACGATTTGCTGGTCCGAACCAGTCTCTCGTCGAGACACGGTCTCTCTTTCGCTACGACGCGCCGGTAAGCCCTCACCTTGCAGTGAAGATGTCATCCGGAGCCCCAGAAAATGCGGTGAGGGCGTTGGCAATTTCGATGATAGTTCTTCACTACCCAGCTGCCTTAGGTCAATGCCCCGTCCGACCGAACTTTCCTGAACAGCATAGCGCAATATATTCGATCGCGCGCTCGCAAGTGCCCAGCAGGCCACATGTACATCGAAACAGCCGGAGGTAAAATATATATATTTGGTTGAGCAATTTTTAAACTCACGCGACCTAAAGGTGTTCACAGTCCTACCTTGACCGGGACCACTCAGGTGGACTGTTATCGACCGTTACTTTTCCCAACCATACTCGTCGGAGATTCGAAACTTGGTGGTATATCATCAACCATCTCATCGTACGAGTCGCTACTTCTGCGCGGATACATCGTCGACGCGGTTATTCTTTTCCGAGATCATTATTACCGGAACTACGAATACCTATCGTCATATTTCGCTACGCGCGGCTTGCGCGTACTCTCAGTAGATCCACCCCCTCCGCGTCTTGACAGCCATGCCCAAAACGCAGAAAATACTGAAGCCTACTACGCGAGAATAGTACCCAGCGGGCTAGACGGTGATATTTTTGAAGCTGTCCATCACTTGGACGACTGCCATACACGTCGTATTGAAGAACTTGACACCATGCCTCGTCGGACGTTGGATACCGTCTGGTGGCCTTTCGTGCAACATGGACTAGTAAACTCGGAAAAGGATGTCACGGTTATCGACAGTGCTTGGGGAGACTTCTTTAGTGTTTACGAACGTGCTCGTGAATCCCCGTCAAAGACCGACAAATCTCTACTCTCTCCACAGTTCGATAGCTCAGCATCATGGTGGACCCAAACTCTCGGCCATTCCACACCATCCCTTGCGTTAGCGGCTGCTAGCGCTGCTGGACGATATGGCCACGTAATATTTCCAAAGGCGACCCACCTTCCAGCTTTGAGGTTAGCGGAGCGCCTTGTTCACGAAGGTCCTGGTAAAGGATGGGCTTCGCGCGCTTTTTTTTCCGACAACGGCTCCACCGGAACTGAAGTCGCACTGAAAATGGCTCTGCGAGCGTTTTCCGTCGAAGCTGTTCCAGCACTGACGCCAGCCGAAAGACAAGATCTTGGGGTAATTGGCCTGAAGGGTTCTTACCACGGGGACACGATAGGGGCTATGGACGCCACCAAAGAGAGTGTTTATAGCTGTGAGTGGCATCGGCCCAAAGGCTTCTGGTTCGATCCGCCTACGGTTTCCATCAAGAGAGGAAAGCTCGCAGTTTCAGTCCCAAATTCGATACCCACCCCAGTGTCTTCCATTCACCATTTCGATAGTCTGGACGCTTTGTATGATGTTGAGGGCCGCCTCACCTCCTCACTTGCTGAGACATATCGATTGTTTATTAGGCAGACGCTCCAAACCTTTAACCGCACTAAAGAACACAAGCTGGCCGCCCTGGTGCTGGAACCGATCGTGATGGGAGCCGGTGGCATGGTTTTCGTGGACCCACTTTTCCAGCGAATCCTCGTCGACCTCGTTCGTGACGCATCATTATTTTCGAATCCTCTCCCGGTCATTTACGATGAGGTCTTCACTGGGTTATATCGCCTTGGATTTGAAAGTGCGATCCCTTTACTACGAGCGAATCCCGACATATCAGTCTATGCGAAAATGCTTACCGGGGGGACGTTGCCACTTGCAGTGACACTTGCCTCTGACCGTGTATTCCAGGCCTTCAGCAGCCAATCCAAAGCAGACGCATTTTTGCATGGCCACAGTTATACGGCACATCCCATCGGGTGTCAAGTTGCAAACGAGACACTGAATCTGATCAGCGGTCTGCTGCAGAAGGCACCATGGAAGGCTGCGCAAGTTAGGTGGGCTGCTGATGGAAAATCTAGATCAACGATGTGGAGCTTCTGGGAACCTTCTTTTGTACACGCTATGTCCCATCTTGATATTGTCGAGGAAGTCATGGCTTTAGGCACCGTGTTTACTGTCAAATTTAATGGGGACAATACAGGTAGGCTTTTGAAGCGGCACGAACACCGCTGTCTGATATCCTCATAGGTTATATCTCACACTGCGCTAATGAATTACTTCGGTCCATTCAAGGCGTCGCGAATGACGGGTCGGGGTCGTTGACGACTGCAGGTGATCCTTTTGGAATCCACTTCAGAACCCTAGGAAATGCCGCATATTTCATGACAAGTTTGAACACGCCCCACAAAATCATCGAGGAAGTTGAAAACCGGATCTGGGTGACACTTAACACACAAAACAAAGAGTCACTGTGATGGTTTGATATTCTACCTTGCCACTAATGAGTACATCTGTACTTTGTGGCTTATTATTGTATCCAAGTTGCTCTTCTTCTCCTTATCTTGCATCGTGACCAGAACGGCCAATGCATTGCACACGGCTGCTTACATGGCATCATATGGGTTGTGTGCCGCGGTGAAAACACAAACACAGTACGAATACTACTTTACGACATGAGACCAAGCATCGACGTTTTTACCCCGTACCTCAGTCTTCGTCCATCATGAAGGCTAAGGTGCAATCGCCTGTGTTACTGCCTGTAAATTTTTTAGAGATCAACACAACTCTATTGGCACGAAGTACAATACGAATCCTCTAGCGGTCAAAGGTACGGTAAGGTAAAGTGTGTTACGGGCTCGCACGAAATCATTATGCTGACGCTGCGGTGGTATACTACTAGAATCTCTTCTACATGCCGCGGAAAGTTGGAGGAAATCATATCGTCGATGTACCGCTATATTGATAAGACAAATCAGCAACTGCACCCGCAAACTAGTCGAAGCGTATCACTTACCACTACGAGCATTCCTTATTCTAGCCCGTGCCTCTTCCGCAAGTGACCATTCAAGGTGTTCTTGCGCGAGAATATTTCCCCGCAATAGGCGCATGGATACCTGTACTGCAGGTGCGCTTCTGCGACATGCCGCCCGACGCTCTCCTTGTTCATTTGCAACCCACATCCTACCCATTCGCACCTGAACTTGGCTTTGTCGTTACCGCAGACCCCATGACATTCCCTCAAGTGTACCGGGAACGAATCTCCAGGGAGGAACGTATTACAAACATCGCCATTAACCATCCAGCCGCACGGATAGGGCTTTTGATCAGAAGGAAGCGTGGCGTAGTGCAACAACGTCTGCTGGTCCTAGGCAGGGTGTCACTTGGGCGTGTCTTACAGATAAATGGGAATTACCCGTTCGTCGAAATCATAATTATAAGAGTACGAGGCTGCCATGGTTTGGGTGAGTGAGCGCAAGATGGTAGACGGAATCCTGCGTAGGAGAAAGGCCAGGAGCTGCTTCCCTTCCATGATACATACCGATTATTTATGCGTCCGCTGGCGTCACATTCGGGTCGTCTGGTGTGGGACTCCAGCCTCCCGGTGGATGAGTGAACCGAAACGGCACCACACCTAAAGACCCGCCACTCAACCATCCACTGCGTCAGGACCACTGGATGGCACCGAATAGCATTTAGGAACCAAACATACTGGCAAATCAATATGACACATGGCTGCGAAAGTTTCCACGTACCTGAGGCCATTCAGCTGCCATTAGGGCAACGATTGCCGCCTGGCCTATCATTTTCTGTTTTGAGGACAATGTAACGGACTCACTTCCTGTAGAGTACGCCCAGCCTGAGCCGAGGCTGAGAAGCCATTGGAGTAATAGTAGTCATGGATGGCATGGGGGCATGAACTTACCTAAGACTCACGGATTCGACCAATCGGGAGGTCGGGCGCCTGGAGGGCTCTCAGCCAAGGTTTATCTCCCGGGGTCGCATGCCCTCCTATACGACAGCCAGACTCAGGCAAGTCGCGTGGCGGTGGCGTGCTATTAATGGGGATCTTAACGTTCCGCAGATTGTTCAGCCATGCGCCGACAATGCAAGATCGTAGTACGGTATACAGCAAGATGAGTTTGGTGCGAGGCCAGTACTATTACTTGTACCCATCGTCAATCCACGTTCAAGTGTCAGGAACGGTCAAGTTTCCAGAGATTTTGGTGATTGTATCTTCATAGGAGTGGGTTGTTATGGTTTCATTTTTCAAGTGCATGACTACCAGTCACCCCATACTTGGCTGGCAAGGCATCCCGCGTGTCTTCCGTGTCTTCCGAATTGGGTATTGGCTGACAAGCACTTACGTTGTTTCTAGTATTCTACATGGCCGACCACCGCTGCCACGTCGTGGAAAAAACTAGCTCCTCCAGTACTGTGCCAAGTCATGTATCCGATCGAGAACGACCGTGAAGTACGATGTTTCGTTGAGCAGTGCTTCAAAATGTTTTATAGCCTCCTCTTCCGTAAGATCTAGCCGGAACTTTTCCTGGATTTGCTCGTGTACATCACGGTGTTTGACATCTGGAATGTTGGCATCGACCATCAGGGCGACCAAGTTGAGGATCAAGTTGGCACTCTTGCGCAGGATGGTGAATGCCGTAAAACAAAAATTCTTGAATCGTACGTAGTGTGCAGATTGTGCGCCGCCCATCCCGTCCACCATTTCCTTGCAAACCTTAACAGGTGGTGGAAACGGCTTCGGATCTCGCCCGAGTATGTAACCAAAGTCCACTGGAAGGCAACATCAGTGAACAAGCTGCCAGAATGCTGTGTAGCGCGCACCGTGGAAGAAATGGCCTACAGCAACCAACTCAGCAGCAGAACAGCATGGATTATTAAATCCACTCACCATCCGGCGTAAGTAACAGATTATCCAAGTGTCTATCTCCGACACCGAGTAGATAGGTAACAACGCAATAACCCGCTACAGCTTGGTCAGCACGCATTGCCTGTTGGGACTTGTATACTTTGACATTACCACAACTTCGGACAAAGGTATCAATGACACTTGGTTCTACACCGTACGTGCCAACGCTCCCATCGTCGGGATGATTTGCACGTAAGTAATTGAGAACCGTCCCGTGCTCGCTCACTACGGTTGCGATAGTCTTACTCGGGATGAATTGCATCATGCCTTGCTGCGGCCCGGTTGCTAGTACGTCGTACGGGCTCAGCTTCAAATCCAAATTTTCCTTTCGCAGAAGTCGGTCCATCAATGTGAACAGCTGCAACACCAATTGGTCCTGTCGCATATCGTCACCATCCTTGAAGATGATGGGATATTCCGCTTCGTCGGTGCATTTGAAGTAAAGTAAGAACGGGTACTGGTTAGATTTGAATACAGACGACTTCTCCGCGTTGATTCCGGTGATCTGAACCCGCGCATTGAGAGGTAAAGGAAGAGCAGGAATATCAACAAGGCCGTTCTTCGGGTCATTTATGAACGAACGAAGCTTCTCGATCTTCTTCTGTCGAGAATCCTTGGATGTTCTGATATCCCTCGCGCGCTTTCCAAGGGTTTCTACCAATAGTCCTTGTCGTCGCATCAACTCACGACGTTCACTACCACCTTCCGACTGCAAACACGTTAGGATGTAGATGAGAATGAGTAAGACTCTCAGACCTCGAGGATCTTGTTGAGAAATTTGTAAACGACACGACCATACATCTTCGCGACGACCTTGTCTTCGAGGGCGACCTCCACCATAAGATACCAGTACAGGCGGTTTCCAAGAACAAAGTTTTGTACGCCACGGGTGACGAGGAAATCCGTTAATCCACTATCGTCGTACGATATCGCGCTAGTCGTGGACCGCGAGGAGCGCTGTTCGCTAGCTGCACTTTCAAATTTGAGGGCTTGCACGAGTTGCAATAAGTATAGCATGAGCTCCTGCATTGGTTTCTCAGTGGATGAGCCCGCGTCGTAACATCCATAATGAAATACCTCATCATCTGCCCTGCTGAGCTGCTTAACTGCAAAGGCTCTGACGCGTGAATCGACTGTACTTGGTCCCAATAATTCAAGAGCATCATCTGTATCGATCTCGGTCCACATAGGTAAAAGCTCCTCCACGGCTTGCTTCACTTCTGTCGGGTCTCTCCAAGTTACAGACTTGAGGAACTTAGTAAGACCTCGCCTGTCACGAGCGAGGTAGAAACGGAATTTCCATATCATATCCTTCTCCTCAGAGGTGAGGGGTTGCGAAGGAGGGTAATTCAACACTTCCTAAATTCCACTGTGTTAGTATCCGCAGAAGTGATTCATCACGGATGCTTACCCCCAGTTCGTCTCTTATCTTCGCATTTGGCTTCAACTCTCTATCGTATGGGCTACTGCGGTGACTTCGGACCAACCGCCGGTGCTTGTCCTCCACAGGATTCTCGCGCAACATGTCGGGATCGGAGACAGCCCAGAGGTGAGGATCGGTCGCAAAGGAAGGTGGCAAGATGGGTGCCATTGGCAACTGCGTAACAGTGGTCTGTGGTGCAGGTGTTGAAGGAATGCTCTGGGTCTCCTGTTTAGTCTCAAGGCTGTTAGCCAGAAGTCTACGACCTGCCAACATAACCCACAGGTTCACTAAAAATGACCGGAAAATCGAAACGTGGGATGTCTATGTACAAAAACATATTGTTAGACTTTGCGGTCTCAGCCTGCTCACCCAATTGAGCGACCTTCAGTTGCCGGGATGATTGGGTAGAAGCTTACTGAGTGTATTTCCTCCATCTTCCGGAAAGCCATGTTATCAAGCCAATCTGACTTGGGCAAATCCCCGCGTTCGTGTTTCTTGACTAGCTGTATGGAAGAAGGGTATATTGACAAGAGGATAAGATCACATCGATTCTGCTAACCTTTTCTAACCGACCCATTTCGTCTCTCGTGCCCGGTTTGCTAGGTGTCTTCGATTCCATAGAACCGTCTGCCTCTTGATCTAGCCACAACAATAACCGGTGCTTCCCCCTTCGCAAGGTCCTACTTACACATGCATGCTCTTCTTGACTGAACCATCAAAGAAATGTACTCACCCCTTCTTCCCAAACATCCTGAATGTCGAACCACCGACCGGAACTGCCGTACGTGGGCTTCCAATATCCCACACTGTAAATGTGATCTGCGAGCTTAGCGGTAGGTCGCAGTACCGTATGGGAAACGTTATCCATTCGTTCCAACTAGATATAGAATAACATGAGCAACAATATCCTGCGAAAGATAACGACGACGGCAAGGAACATACACATAGTTGTTCTTGAAGGCCTTAAAGGACGTTCTGAACGGAATCGTTAATGGTTTGTTCTCAGCTACCAGTTGGCAGGTGACGTATAAGTCTGAAAGGGCTCTGCCTCGTGAATGAGCGGGGAAGTGTAGCAAGTAAAGAGGTCCACATACGAAGACTGTGCGCCGTAGTGTCTCAGTTCTGGGTTTTCCAACACCTCCAGCACAGACTTCCGTTGTCGGGTGCCCTCGAGTTGTGAACTGGGTAGGTCATGATCAAAACCTCGCCACCCAGGGGTAAGAATAATACCAAGTGCGTACACACGAAAAGTTACGGGTAACTTCAGGTCTGAAAGCTTTGCGAACGTGAAGTCGTCGCGGTTATCCTTGTCCATGATCAGGTTGGAATTATTGGACAAGCTGGACCAAGACGTGAGCCCGTGCCAACTAATAACCCAGAAGTGGGCAGTTCACGCTTCCCAGCAGTGGCAAAATACCGCCCATCCCACCGCAACCATTGTACTGCCAGAACACGATGTCTATTCTGTTATACCGTATATGCCTAAGTAATTACCTGCACCGCAGTGCTTTTGAACCCAGCCAAGTAAGAAGACGCGCGAAGTAGCTCAGCCATACGAAGATACCATTCTCGCCGTCTTTTTACTCACTCTTGTAGTCCGGGCGAAGAGAACGGACCGTTTTGCCTGGGATAAAAGAGATAAATTGTTTGACCTTCGTTAGATCACGAGGATCTCCTCACCGGCTCTCCAGATCTCTTGGTCGTCAATCTCCTTCAACTCCTTGGCAAGGTCTTGTCGGTATGTCGAGCGGCCATTGAATTCGAGTGCCTTGCGAGTCTCCGTACCGTTTCGTACACTCTCATATAACTGCTCGAAGATGGGGAGGTTTGCCTTCTCAAAGACAGGTGCCCAGTCAAGAGCGCCACGACGAGCAGTGGTAGAACAGGCATTGTACATGTAGTCCATGCTTTCAGAAAGAGCGGTCAGGTTGGAAAATATGAACCCGGGAGCCGACTCACCCCTTCTCGCCGATCAAGGGGTATAACGATTGAGTCGCCTCCTCGACGGTCTCGTTGAAAGCCTCCGAGGGGGTGTGGCCATTGGCACGAAGAACCTTGTACTGCGCGCAAAACAAGCCCTCTACTCAAGGCGTCAGCATGGGAAAACACGTCATGATTCCTACACTTACGGATGGCACCCATGAGCTAAGGAAGCATCAAGTAAAATCAGATCAAGTCTTGTTGAAAGGGACAACACGGCAAAACGTACCACGCCCCGTTCACCGTACAAATCCGAGTACACCTCTCTCTCAAATGAGGTCTCGTACATGTATCCTGAGCCGACGCCAACACCCAAAGCGACGGCCTTCTCCAGTGCCTTGCCCGTCACGTCTTGGAACACAGCGACGCTAGAGTTGATGCCACGACCCTCCTTGAAGAGGGTGCGGACGGTGCGACCCGAACCCTTGGGTGCTACGAGAATGACATCGACGTCCTTGGGGGGCACGACGTGGGTGAGATCTTTGTAAACAATGGAGAAGCCGTGGGAGAAGTAGAGGGTCTTGTCCTTGGTTATAAGTGGTGCAACCGTCGGCCACGTCGAGGATTGGGCAGCATCAGAGAGCAAGTTCATAATGATCGTTCCCCGGTTGATGGCTTCTTCGATCGGGAAGAGGGTTTCGCCTGGTACCTAGTGATCGTGATGAATCCGTGAACGCTTTCGGCAGTACAATAGAGACCACGAACCCAACCGTCTTCTATGGCATGCTTCCAGCTCTCACCGTTCTCGCGGACGCCGACGATGACATTGAGACCATTGTCGCGAGCGTTCAAACCCTGACCATGGCCCTGCGAGCCATACCCAATTAAAGCGAGGGTATCATTTTTGAAATAGTCCTGGAGCTTGGCCAAGGGCCAGTCATTCCGCTCGTAGACGACCTCTTTGGTACCGGCGAAGTCGAGGGTCTTCGCGCCACGGGTAGGGACCACCTTTCGGGCGCGTCAGCACTTTCGCAAGCCTTTTCTTTCTTTCTTTCTTTCTTTCTTACCTGGATGGGAGGCTGCCTTGAGCAGTTGGCGGGCACAGAGCGCGCCAAAAGCGAGTAGGACGCGGCCTGCACCGGCGTGAACTTGGCCCCTGCACGGTGGAGGCGGCGGGCAGCGGTGCGGAGGACGTTGGCGGGGCGGGCACAGACGAAAGCCATCTTAGTGGGTTTTGGAGAAATGCGGAGGAAACAACTTTTTGGAGTCGAATTCGGCCGACCAAAAAAAAAAAGGAAAAAAGCCCCGATTACTCCGATTACTTCCGCTCAGCCGTATCGAGTCACACAAGTAAGTCGTGTAGATAAAATACATTCTGCAATCAATTCTTGTAGATGGAACCCATAATACAGAGTAGACTACGCGTATAAGTCATCTTCTTGCGTGTCATCCTGGAAGCCAGCATTGCCAGCTGGCCCTGACAACGGCCCATCAGGGAAACGGAAGTTATTTCCAAAGCCTCGCGATTGTTGCAGGTTCTGACAGGACGTAGTGAGTTAAGTCCTGACGGCCTTGGAGTTTATAACTAACCTGCGAGAACATTTCGTAGCGCCTGATGTCCTGGTCAGAAACCGAGCGACGAGCGTATTTCATCGCTTCTTCAAAGTGCTCTTTGGTTATTTCAGGTACAGGATCTTCCTCTTCGTCTTCTTCCATGTTAGTGTCGTCCCCTTCCATGTCCTGCCTTTCGCGCCGCTTCCGGATATCAGCTTCTATACTCTCCCGGATAGCCAGCTTAGCAGCACGTTGACAAATTTCTGTGAGGTCAGCACCAGAGAAACCATGTGTATTCTTGGCCAAGAATGCGAGGTCAACATCTGCAGCAACAGGGGACTTCTTGAGGTTGGCTTTCAAAATGGCTAGTCGTGACGTATCATTAGGAAGTGGAATGTATATGAGTTGGTCGAGTCGTCCAGGACGGAGTAGTGCGGGGTCAATTTGATCAGGTCGGTTAGTAGCACCTATGATAAACACATTCTTCTTTGTGCTCATTCCATCCATCTCGGTGAGCAACTGATTGAGTACACGGTCGCCTGCACCTCCTCCATCACCTGATGAACCACCACGAGCTTTCGCGATGGAATCAAGCTCGTCGAAAAACATGACACACGGTGCAGCTGCACGGGCTTTGTCGAAGACATCACGGACGTTTGCTTCGGATTCACCGAACCACATAGTAAGCAACTCGGGGCCCTTGATACTGATAAAATTGGCGTTGCACTCGTTGGCGATGGCCTTGGCCAGTAACGTCTTACCCGTTCCAGGGGGACCATAAAACAGGACGCCCTTTGACGGAGCCATACCGTACTTGAGGAACTTCTCGGGATGGTCGACAGGATATTGCACCGTCTCCTGGAGTTCTAGCTTGACTTTGTCGAGACCACCAATATCGTCCCAGGTGACAGTAGGCACCTCGACAACCGTTTCCCTGAGAGCAGAAGGATTCGAAGTGCCAAGTGCGAAACGGAAGTTATCCATGGTGACACCAAGTGAATCGAGAATCTCGGCATCTATGGTATCCTCATCGAGGTCGATGAGGTCCATTTTCTCTCGGATTTGCTGCATAGCTGCCTCTGAACAAAGAGAGGCAACGTCGGAACCAACGTAGCCATGGGTATCGGCAGCGATCTGCACAGTACATCAATACTTGATCCACATGTAATGTTTGATAGTTACCTGCTCCAAGTCGACATCATCAGCCAACTTCATGTTCTTCGTATGAATACGCAGGATTTCCAGACGACCAGTGGGGTCGGGGATGCCAATGTCAATTTCACGGTCAAAACGGCCAAACCGCCGGAGTGCAGGGGTCAATGGAGTTTGGACGATTGGTGGCAGCCATCACGACGACATTCGACCGAGCCTTCAGACCATCCATAAGTGTGAGAAGCTGCGAGACAACACGCCGTTCGACTTCGCCGTTTGTCTAGTTATGACTGAGCCATCGGTCGTTATTATCGTAAATATTGGCTCACCTTTTCACGTTTTGGTGCAATGGAGTCGATCTCATCGATGAAAATGATAGCAGGTGAATTTTTCTCAGGCCTCTTCGAACGCCTTCCGCAGATTGCTCTCACTCTCGCCAGCCATCTTGCTCATAATCTCTGGGCCAGTTGATCAAGAAGAAAAATGCACCCGTTTCGTTGGCAACCGCACGAGCCATGAGGGTTTTACCAGTGCCCGGAGGCCCAAACAAGAGGATACCTCGGGGAGGTTTGATACCGATAGATTTGAAGAGTTGAGGATGCCGCAATGGTAACTCCACAAGCTCACGAATTTGAGCCATTTGCTTGCGACAACCACCGATATCGTCATAGCCCACATCAGCGAGGTTTGCTTCCTCATCTTCGCGTTTCACAGGCTCACCCTCTATGACAAACATGTGAGTACCATCGAATGTTTTCAAGTGCCTTAATCACCTGTGTGGATGACGGTATCCTGTGCCACTATACAGTATTCCGCGGGATCGGTTTCGATTACCTTGAATTCGACAGTCCGCATGCCACCGCGAACGAGGAAAGTATCGCCACTGCGAACAGGTCGGTATGCTAATTCACGTGAGGACTATGAACGCCAGAATACAAGATTGACTTATTCACCTTCGAGAAAATAGGGTTTAAGATAGACATCAAAAATATTGCCACTGAGACCCTCCACGGAATCATCAAAGGGGAGGATATGCACCCGTTTTCCGTATTTAATGTCGAGACATTGATGTACACCGACCAAATCCCCGAGCTTGACTCGTAGGTTGTTCCGTGCAACTTTATTCATTTGAATGCGACCTTCCTCAACCTCGTCCGAGCTCAAGCAAATAAGGACAGTGTCGCGTCGCTTCTTTCCCCTAGCTGATCGATGAGTGTTCGATGAATACCGTGAGATTCAAGGAGGACGAGTACCTCACTATGACGGTGTCACCGCGGAATAGAGAGAGCGTTTCCATCGTAGTCGGGTTAATGGTTGCGACTGTCATTCAAAGTCAAGGGCGTCCACTGCATAGGCGCCTCCCGGACTCACCTGAGTTATCGTCTGACGTTGCCTCATCTACGATGAGTCTGTGAGGTCTAATGATCGGGTGTCATACGTCAACGAGACCCATATGATCATGAACACGACACTCACGATTTCTTCTGGCGCAATATCGCTGTAGCCGTGTCATTGGGACCGGGTTGTGGAGGTGCACCACTTGGATCAGCCATATTGTGTGTGTGTCAAGTGTGGAACTGGCCCAGGTTATTACGCGTCCCCCCCCACCGCAGAGAGACTCATCGTGGGAATCATGCCACGTGGACTCCATCAAGCGCCGATCATTCCCAAATTGGGCTTCGCACAGACATCCATGAACCGCCTGAGGACGAGGCGTCAACAGTTTGCAGCCTTCCGTTTCCTCGCCACGACTGCAACACCAAGACCTGCAGTACCACAAACGGTCATCGAAAAGGTCGTACAGAAGTATGCCGTCGGTCTTCCAGCTGGCAAAGTTGTGCGTGCGGGGGACTATGTCATGATTCGTCCAGAGCATGTCATGACACACGACAATACTGGACCTGTAATATCCAAGTAATGCTACCACTTCTTCGATTTCCGACAAGTGGTTCTGTGCCGCTAACGGGCCATAGGTTCAAATCCGTAGGCGCAACCAAGATTGCAAATCCCAGGCAGCTCGTTTTTACACTCGACCATGACGTTCAGAACAAGTCCGAAAAAAATCTCGCAAAATATCTCAGAATCGAACAGTTTGCGAGGGAACACAATGTCGATTTTTATCCTGCTGGTCGGGGTATAGGGCATCAAGTCCTCATCGAAGAAGGCTACGCTTTCCCGTACACGCTGACTGTTGCCGAGTGACAGTCATAGCAATATGTATGGCGGGGTTGGCTGTGTAGGTACACCCATCGTTCGTACGGATGCGGCTGCTCTCTGGGCAACCGGGAACACGTGGTGGCAAGTACCACGCATGATCAAGGTGGAATTCAAGGGGAAGTTAGCTCCAGGAGTGACTGGAAAAGATGTCATCGTCGCCCTTTGTGGCTCGTTTAACAAGGACGAGGTGCTGAACGCTGCCATCGAATTCACTGGTGAAGGTGTAGCTGGTCTCAGCGTCGACGACCGCCTTACGATCGCAAACATGACCACGGAATGGGGCGCCCTTGCGGGCCTATTTCCCGTTGACCAGACTCTATTAGATTGGTATGAGCGAACCCTCAGGAAACTCGAGTTCTGCACATTTGCATCGAAAACCATACCACCACTTCCTGAACATCCCCGTATCAACAGACGGCGCCTAGATGCACTGCAGGCTATGCCGTTAACACCTGATCCTGGTGCCGAATATGCTTCACATCTCCGCTTTGATCTTTCTACGCTCGTCCCTCATGTCTCTGGTCCGAACAGTGTCAAGGTATCAACGCCACTTCCAAAACTCGAGGAAGCTCGTATACCCATTCAAAAGGCCTACCTTCTCAGCTGCACCAATTCTCGCGTATCCGACATCGCAGCGGCGGCGGCTGTGATGAAGGGCAATAAGGTTTCCCCTGACGTTGAATTCTATGTCGCAGCTGCAAGCTCTGTAGTGCAGCACGAGTCTGAACGCCTTGGTGACTGGGATGCGCTCGTGGTAGCTGGTGCAAAGGTTCTGCCTGCTGGGTGTGGTCCCTGCATTGGTCTCGGCGTAGGGTTACTCGAAGAGGGCGAGACGGGAATCAGTGCTACCAACCGGAATTACAAGGGTCGTATGGGCCACCCGAAGGCGCAGGCATACCTAGCTAGCCCTGCTGTAGTTGCTGCCAGCGCCATTAAAGGGTACATATGCGGTCCTGACTCCCTCGATACTAAGCGCTTACCACCTACTGGTGCACCATCGTTCCACATCGCTGAAACTGGACCTGGAGCGGTGGCGCCTGCCACCTCCGACACAGAGGAATCGCTTCTTCCCGGGTTTCCTGAATCATTCTCGGGACGCCTTCTCTTCGTTCCGCAGGATAACCTCAGCACAGATGCGTTGTACCCCGGGAAGTATACCTACCAAGATGACATTACACTTGAGCGCCAGGCGGAAGTCGTCATGGAGAACTACGACACATCCTTTGCTGGTCTCGTCTCATCGCTCCGCAGAGAACAGCCACCGCTCCCAGCATCGGCAAGCACAAAGCAAGGCGTAGTCTTGGTATCTGGTTACAACTTTGGGACGGGCTCATCACGCGAGCAAGCTGCGACGGCGCTCAAGGCTGCTGGCGTTCCTGTCCGTCATCGCAGGCTCGTTCGGGGATATTTTCAAGCGCAATGCCATCAACAACGGGCTCATTTGCCTTGAGAGCCCCGAACTTGTGAGTGAATTGACCGAGATGTACGGAAAGGACGGTCAGCGCGGTGCGGGAGGAAAGGATGGTGAGCTAACAGTTAACCGGGGCCACACGATACGGATAAATATGCGTGATGGGAACGTTTTTGTGGATGGTCCCCAGGGAGAGAAGAGGTACGGGGTGCGCCCTGTGGGAGCGAGTGTGCAGGAGCTTTGGATCTGCGGTGGTTTGGAAGGCTACATTCTCAAATCTATCCAGGCACAATTGTAAAAGCTTTCACTGAACTTTCCTTTGTACGAGGTCATTACCGAACGATCCTCGTCTTACGTGTTGTCAGCTTGGCGCAACTATCGATGTACCAATTGTGTATATTACACCATAAACTCAGATTGATCAGTATGTACAGACTGCGGGGACTGCACTCAAGCAGATGCCGCCACTGCAAGCGATGGCATTGAAGCTGCTTTAGTTTGTGCTGTTGTCGCCCGAACACTGGTGTCTGCTGACTTGGAAGCCCCTGGTGAGTTCGACGGGTGATCAGTTTTGGTTTTCTTCTTCTTCTTGATAAGACCTGTACGAGTTGAGTACACAACGATAAGTAAAAACCACAAGAAAAGAAGCTTACCGGTCGAGACCGCAGATCTGACATTGTCCACGAGTTCCCTGCTCTCTTCCAAGTATTCCGTGTCATCAAAGCGATGTTTCTTTCCTGCTAGCTTTTCAGGGTCCACTGAAGCCGCAGCAATCTTCCTCTCGAGACTCTCCAACTTGGCTTTTTTAGCGTCCGCCGCTGCTTTCTTACGGTCGTCCTCGTGTTCCATATAGTCAACCAACCTAAGGAGGTTGCATGATCAATCACAGAACGACTAGAAACAATTGAATACCTACCTCTTGGCGGTTTTGAGAGTGCTAAGCCTGCGGCCACTCAAATCACGGCAAGAATCATTATTGTTGGTCTTTTGACTGCTCATGCGACCGCCAGCAGCACGCAACTGGGATCCAAAACCACCCTTACCACCAAGGAGGCGGGGGACAAGCCGAAGGGTAACCAGGCTCGGAGATGCGCCATGAAGCTCAGAGATGGGAGTGTCTGGAGTGAGCGAGCCTGAATGGGGGGAGATATTCAAATAGTCTTCCGAAGGAAGGTCCGGGTAGCGCTTGCAGAGGATTCCATAGAGATCGCTGATACGTGTTGCCGAGGGCACCGAGAGTGACAAGGTAGGGAACGGCGGGAACGTCGAGAAGAGCACACTCGTCGACGCCATGGCTGCTGTAGTGGAAAGAGCTGGGGTCATGTGGTGGCTGTGCTCATCCAAGAAATGGAGTCACGTGCCAATGCCACTCACCGAACCTCCTCGCATGACGTCGATTGTTCCGCTGCACCATGAACACTCTACACAAGCTTGTCGAAAAGGAACCCCTCCTTGAATGGCCTGTAAAATACTGTCTGAGTGTAACAGCGACGACTTACATTTTATCGCTCTTGACGGGAAACGTCTCTCAGGTGGATAAAGTGTGGACGTTCCTCCCAGCCATCTACACCGCTTACTACGCTCTTCTACCACTCTGGCCGCCGTCAGCACCGGCCTACTTTTATCCATACACCCCGGATGCAATCCAAAAGTCTATCTCTGGCTCTTTCAGTCCTCGCGCTCTTCTGATGATGGTGTTGGTGGTATGTTCGTCCTAGCATTCTGTTTGGACTAATATTGACCCCTAAGCCACAGCTTACATGGACGTGCAGGTATGTACAACTACAGTTGAACTGTTGGATCCTCTGGTTTCAATTTCTTATATCTTAGATTGTCGTATAATACGTGGCGTCGTGGTCTCTTCGGCTTGTAAGTACCCAGGTCTGTGCGCTTTTACCGGATGGATGGCTTGACTGTTGAGCAGCCAGGTGGAAGATTACCGCTGGACAATATTCCGTCAGAAGGTCCCTCCTTGGCTTTTCCAAATCTTTAACCTCACGTTCATCGGTGGGTCTCTATGTGTCTTTCTGCACAGACAGTTGAGAATTTCACAGTCATCGCACAGAACATTCTCCTCCTCCTTTTGGGCGCTCCTGCGATGATGGCGGTGGTTCAGCCTCACACTCACCTGAGTACTTCTGATTACATTCTCGCATTTCTTGGCTTTTCTACGCTCTTCATGGAATTTGTCGCGGACAATCAACAATACTCATTCCAAACATTCAAGCGCTCTGGCATCCTGGAAAGAACGAATGGTTTGGGGCACGCATACCATGGACAAAACGTGACGCGGAACGAGGTTTCGTCACCAGAGGCCTTTGGGCTTGGTCGAGGCACCCCAACTTCCTTTGCGAGCAACTATTTTGGGTGAGTGGGGCTCCACTCTATTTAATGCACAACCAACGTTGTTCAGATCATCATCAACCTTTTCCCACTCCTATCTCCCGATGCACCACCACCTTCTATGGGAGTCGTCGTCAGATTGGCCCCTTGTCTTTTGCTTTGTCTGCTCTTTTTTTCCTCGACAACGTTCACGGAGTCGATTTCGCTGTCAAAGTATCCTGTTGCGTACGCAGCATATCAACGACGCGTTGGAATGTTTGACCCGTTCCAAACCCTGGTACGCGGCACATGGTTGAAGCTACAGGGTACGAGAGCCGAAGTAGATGAGCTGGTTTACGGACAAGAACTTAGCAAAGCGAAAAAGGTCGAGTGAACGTGTACCTGTCATAGTATTATTGTCAGTGCTAGTAATGTACTTGTGTATCTGTCGTCGATGAGATATGTTGTGGTGGTGTGTTTGGCCACTCGACCACTGTTGTTGAGCCGTGTTCGATGGCGTTGCGTCATTCGCGTGTGGTACGGACGCTTCAGTTTGGTTGATAGAGTCTGACACCCTCGACAGATTTGAATGGCACGGGTTCGAGTAGCCCGGAGTCCTGCCGGACTGATACCAGGGCTTTTTCTGGACCTCCTCCTTCTGGTAACAAGCTGGGCATACGTCTTTCTCGCACCGTACTCTAAAGTAGAGGAATCATTCAACCTCCACGCTACCCACGATGTCCTGATGTATGGAATTGGGTCAGAGTCTTTGTCGAAGGTGCGGAACTCATCGTATTGCTGGGCCTCCTTGATTACGAATCTGAGTTCTGTAGTACGACCATATGATTTTCCCTGGGGCCGTACCACGCACATTTGTGGGATCTATCCTCCTTGGCTGGCTCACAACACCTGTAGCTTCCCTCGGTACATCTCTCGGCCTTGTCACCTGCAAGATGGATGTACAGATCACCCGTGAGTACTTCTGCCTCTGCTTTCTTTTCTTCTCACTTATCCGCATTTTTGTAGTTCGCTTGGTTCTCGCCTCCCTTAACAGCCTTGGCCTTATTTTCATGCGGCATGCAGTCTCAAGACGATTCGGCAGACCCACAAGTTGGCTATTTTCCCTTCTGACCCTCTCTCAATTCCATCTGTTATTCTGGATGAGTCGCACGCTTCCAAACATGTTCGCACTGATCCCTGGTATGGTTGACATGCATTGATGGGTGGAACAATCGCCGTGATATTTACGTAACAGTAAATCTGGCGTACTTCACTCTTTACAACCGTGCTCCTCAATCGATCCATTTGTCGCGGACGAGTGTTGACATTGCCATCGGCCTTCTAGTCTTCACCGCGGTCGTTTTGCGCTCTGAAGTCGTATTACTTCTTGCGCCGCTTTGCCTCCAATTTCTGGCTCAAGGTCATATTACGTTTGCAAGGCTCATCAAAGTAGGCTTGTCAACTGCTGTCGCCGCAATTGGTGAGTGGCAACACATTCATTCGCAGTGGTATATTCTCAGCGATCCTTGACAGCATTGACAGTTGCAATTGACTCTTACTTCTGGAATCAATGGCCGCTTTGGCCTGAGTTGTATGGATTTTATTTCAATGTCTATCAGGGGAAGAGTGCGGAATGGGGTGTGAGTCAATTTCCTCTAGTGACACCAATTTTTATACCGGATCCTCATATGTGTAACCCAGGCTTCCGCTCCGCATTCCTACTTTTCCGTTCACTTGCCCAAGCTTCTACTGGGAGCGCTTCCATTGGCGATCCTTGGGTCTATTTTGGATCACCGTATTCGGTCGCTTCTCCTAGCACCCTTCCTATTCGTCCTCGGATTGAGTGCCTTGAAACACAAGGAGTGGCGGTTCGTAGTCTATGTGATTCCCCTCGTGAACATCGCAGCTGCGAGAGGAGCACGATGGCTGTATGTTCCTGGGTGCAGCACGCTGCTCCCATTTGTGGTCCGTCTCGACGGGACTTGCTTACGTTTATGTTGCACAGGATATCCCGGAAGAATGGATTTATCTTCCGATACTTGGCGTCCCTCTCAGTTTTCTGTCTTCTTTCTCTCGACTTCGTCATGACTTTTTTCTTCGCAAGGGCTTCAATAATGAACTATCCCGGTGGACTTGCACTGGCTACTTTCAACGAACGATATGCAGGGCAGGAAAACAGTGAGTATTGCTCCAGTTATGTTGAAGTGAGCGCTGTTCACGTTACCATAGTTCACGTGCATATATCCAACCTTGCTGCCCAAACCGGAGCATCTCTCTTCCTTCACGAATACACCCCTCCACACAATTTCACCAGTTTTGGCCCCGTCCCTCCTCACGGCTGGATTTATAACAAGACGGAGGGCCTGACGCCACCTATGTTAGCCTCCTCTAATTTTACTCACCTCATATCCGAATATCCAGTGATCGGGAATAATGAATGGTCTGTGGTAGACCGGATACCCAGTTTCCAAAGGTGGAAGTTGAATGAGAAAGTGGTGACTGGGCTGAAGGGGGGAAAGCCTTGGGAGATTTCCCTCGGGGAATGGATGACAATTCTGCGTATGGAGAAGGCGATAGAGCTGTGGATCCTGGAGACAGCTAACTGGAAATTCACGCATCCCTAATACCATGTGTACTTGGGTGGTGTACACCACGTAGAATTACCACTGGAAGCGACATGCACTCCACCCCCTGATCTGGGATTGTGCCTAGGAGTCACTTGACAACTTGGAATTACGTTGGAAACATGCACGGACTACCCAGTCATACAACGTATATACGTGCGTCATCTCTGTACTTTTCCGTACCTGTGATCACTCCGGGGGCTCTAGCTTTGCCTTCCGCCATCGGGAATGAGACATCCGTAGGGCATCAGGGAACCACTCTGACAGCCTGTCTTCCTTCTCCGTCCCTAGAATCATTCCCGCAAGCGCTTTGCCGCTTAGCCATGCATGGACCATTCCCTCGCCGGTGAAACCTGCTGCTATCCATTCCCCAGGGGCTGCCCCAAAGAATACCTCGTCCTTCCCTGCACGCACCCCTGGAATCTGGGGAGATGATTGTACAGGAGGTTCCGGACGGCACGACACCGTCTTTGGCAGGCGTCCAACCCACGGCATGAAGTCGACCGAGGCACCAAGGATACCGCTCCATATCGCCTTAGTTCGGCCTTGATTCCATTCAGTTTCCGAGTGATCGTCGTCACCAGTGGGTTGAGCTTCGGCACCCCAATTCTTCTCTCCGAAATATCTCGGCAGCACACCTCCCAGACGGGCCCCGACGCATTTGTTATACACTCTGTCGTCTGTATTCCCAACCTCATCGTAGCCCGCTGATTGTGTGAACGCGGCTCCAAACATCAACTCACGGTCCCCGTTCGGGAGCTGAGTAAGGTAGTCGAATCCCCCGGATGGAGGGTAGAAAACGTACGAATGCGGGACGGTCGTAGGTGGCAGCGACCGCCCCGGCCGCTGTGCGGTCATGTTAGCCCGGATAGGCACGATCTTGGCGCGCATCGACTTGAGGAGGTGTGCACACCAGCCGTTGGTGGCATGGATGACGTGTGGGGCGTACGTTTTTCCTTGTGGCGTCGTCACCGTGTAATATCGGGTCGAAGTCGAGGGACCTGATATGGAGACACAAGGCGTGTTCGTGCACAGCAAAAAGCTGGCGGTGGATGTGCCGTCAGATATGTATACGCGTTGCTGAACAAGAAGAAGAAAAAAGGAAGGGAACAGAGAGATTCCATGCTCACTTGTCTGGATATCGCGCAAGGAGGTTCGAAAGGATGCCAGTTACGAATCTATATGGATGGATGGCGCCTGCACCACTAACAATACACCCCGCGACATCATCCGCGAGATGGAACGTCTATTTTTTCGAAAGAAAAACTTTCAGTAATGAATCGATAGGCGAGGGGATCGAAGCGAGTCATGCCGCGTTTAGTTACCTCTTTCACCTCTGCCGCCTCGTACACTCGATGATGTGACGCTTCGAAAGGTAAATCCTGCTGATACTTAGATAGCTTGTCCTTGGCTTTGTCGAAAGAACGACTATCGTAATACACATCCACCAAGTCGACCGCTCGCCACTGGGAAATGTCTAGAATGCCCTCCTCTTCCGCGACCTTCCGGAGTTCCTGGAGATGTGCAAGCCTGAATTTTATCAATTTCTGCGCTGTGACGTCTCCGTACTGTTTTTGTAATGCTGCCCAGTCATGGTATAGAGGCGGCGAGATGTGCCCGCCGTTTCTGCAGAGGATAGGGGGGAAAAGAATGACTTCTCACAGACTTGGACTAATAATTAATATGCTATAGCGTACCTCCCTGTTGCACCCGAACATGCATCCCTGGCCTCTAACATCAGAATCCGCGCACCGTCCCAACCAGCCGCCCGGCACCCCTCCAATAGTCTCCTCGCAACAGATGTTCCAGTAATGCCCGAGCCAATCACGACGAAATCAGCGTAGTCCGGTACCTGCGAACAGTGTTTCGCTATCGGCGAAGGTGGGTACATCCAGAACGAGCGGCTGGGACCGTCGACTGGCAGACCTGGCGGGCGCTCCATGTTGTCCTTCAGAACTTGGTATCCCCGCAACGTCTCCATGAAGTCGGCCAGCACAACACGGAGGAGCGAGATTGCGTTTCCCATGGAATGATGATGCCAATGATGTGATGACCGTTTAGGATGCTAAAGGGTGATGTTTGAAGGTGAAATTCTGAAAGTCTTTTTAACCAGCCGAGGGCTTAGGAGAAAAATTGTCGTCCCGGACTCCCCCTATGTTGACATTATCGCATGATTTTTGCAATCAATCTGACACTTCGGATAGTACCAAGTACGGTCCTACCCTGTCGATCGGAAACCAAAAAGAGATAACAACGATACCCTTGCACAGCACGCGAGAGCTGACCACATCGACGTCGACAACACAGTTCGTATATAAAAACACAAGTGGCCAAAACCTCAATGATACATTTTCTGTCAGACAATTGTCAGAGTAACGATATAAAAAAAACCGAACGATATGACACAGATCTGGCTGTAAACGGGGAAACACGAAATATGATAGTGATCCAGCACGGACAAGAAGCTTCAAGATCCGAATACTCAGCTGAGGTACTTCTCGTTGAGCGCGTGCACCTCTCTTGCAAGGTATGGCCAGCTTAGCGCTTTCCTAAGCTCCTCCCTCAATCTCCTCTCATCTCCGCCGGCTCGCTCTCTCGCAAGCCTCACCTCCCACCCCAGCAAGTTGTACAACAGTCTCATGTTGGGTTGGATCAGCACCGACAGTCGCCGGCTCCGCACAACCAGGTATGTTTCTACGAGACTTAGTCCAAGGTGCTGCATCATGTACGCGATCGTCACCGTCGCGCTTCGTGATACTCCTACCCGACAGTGGACGAGGACTTGGCCACCCGATTGACGAGCTTTCTCGATCCAGGAACAAATGGGATGGAGCTGGTGCTCTAGTGTGTCGATTCCGTCATCGCAGACACCTTTAATATCGAGAACCTTGATCCTGCCCTCCCTCTCCTCTATCCAAAGGGAGCCTTGCCCACCAGGACCCTGTCCAGAAACGGATTGTATACCGGATTCATACTGCGGCGGGCAAGCCGGAGTAGCGTCACCATCGGCGTCCGTTTGCGGTGGTGGCACCAGCGCACATTCTCCCGACCGACACGACATGCGTGATGCCCAGCGCATGCAGCATATAGGCATTCGAGGCGTGATTCCTGTTCATTCCGATAAGTCCAGAACATGAAAAAGAAAAGACAGACTCACAGATTCCCAAGATACAAAAACGGAAGCACCCTGCTTGGAAAACTCCCATCGAACCTCGCATCATCAAACCAGCTCTGATGGTCTGGAATGAACGACGGCAATGTGCTTCGCCCTCGGTCGTTTCAACGTCGCGCTCGGCGCCGCGGGTAACGTGGCATTCCGAATAACTGGATGATGGCTCGGAGACGAGGTCAGAATCAGAGGCCGTAGAGAAGAACTGGAACCGGGAGGGATTTCAGTCCACGACTGTCTCGTAGGGCCCGCTAGGCCCCTGGGTATATCTCGAGATCCGTACGTGTAGCACCTGGGCCGGCTTTGCCCGTTCCCGTTCCCGGCGCCGAGCCGCGCCTCAACCTTTTTGAGTAAACCGACCTCCGTCGGGTAGACGAAAAAAGAGCGGCGCTTCACGACCTATGACGCTTGTTGGACCAGAACCGACCAGAAAAAAAAAAATACTGACCTGCAACTCCAAATATGCCTCTGGAAGACTCATCCCTTTCACCGCCATAAGCAAACAAAGTGCAGCGACCGACGACTCTGTGTACCCGTCGTTTGAATACAAGAGGACCTTGAGCGGTCTTGCACAGTACGACGGCGCCGGACTTCGTATCCCGTGGTCACGTCCATTCCCGTTCTTGAGAGCGCCATTCGTGTTTACATGACCCTCCTCGGGAACACCACCTCGGGACAGTGGAGGTGACCACGGAGACTGCAGACGGGGTCCCTTTTCAGGTGTCCGCGGCCCTCCAGCCCCGTTCCCCGGCTCACATCCGGGGTTCCCACCCAGCCAGCCGGGAGTAATCACTCTCTCTAGGAACTGAATCACTGGAAAAAGAACGCTCAACATGGAAGGCACAGCCTGCTGTGAGCTTGGGAACGGTAGGTGGATCATCGCGGATGGATGTGGAGGCGGCCTGGGTGGAACGAAGGGCTCATTTGCATCTATCCAATCCTCATCCTTGTCCCGCTGGTAGCGCTCCACCCACTCCATCTCCAGCGCCCGAACATGCTGCTCTGCCGCATGGAGGTGTGCCATACTCGGGAGTGGCGCATACTCGTGACACTCGATACAGATGTCAAACCCTCTCCCTAGCACGGGAGAGTTAGCGTCGCTGTCAAAAGGTGACGGCTTTTCTGTTAGTTGTTCTGTTCGAAGGCAGTGAGATAAGGACGCGTGTTTGATGTGGGAGCTTACTGGTATTTTTCCGCTTTTTCCTAAAAGGCGCCCACAAAGGAACGTCACTTGAGTTTCCCAGGAAAACCTGGCCAGCGTGAGGATCCCAGTAGGTATTCGTCGTGCTCCCGGAGACGTGTGTGTGGTCCTAATAGCGACGTGATATGGAAGGGAAGCGAAAGGGGGAAAAATGTGCCTACAGATTCGTCCCAGTCACTCCATAATGTGATGATCTCAGAAGCCCTTGTCAAATCCCTCATTTCTTCCTTTTCACGTTGCGCAAAGTCGATGGTGTTGGCACGTCTACAACGATGCAGACGGAGGCGCTCGCGAGAACCCCTACGTGTACCGGGGAAAGATTGTGTGTGGGAGCAGTGATGATGAGAAGGATTGTCCATCGGTGTTTGCGTGCACATGGAGTCACTGGTGGACGTCTGGTGGGCCTCGGGGGCCGGGTGCGAGTGGTAGGGCTGACGGTCGCGGTGGGATCGCTGGCCCTCACGTGAATGGTAGGGATGTGTGTGCGACCGCGATCGGGTGACTATGGGGCGAGGTGGTGAATGCGGTTCTTTCGCATCCAGCTCACCGACGATCCGCCCGTCTGTAGACTCGGTGAGGGCCCCAGAAGTGCGGACATGTCGACGAGTGGGATCACACCGACAGGCGGCAGATTCTGCTGTACATCTTCCTGGACAACCCGAAACAGCGCAGCAGCCTCCAGTCGTGGGGACAGATTCGCCTGCGCATGATCCGTCGCACTCTCCATCCCTATACATGATCATCCAAGGGAGTTCTCGCTCGATCACGGTTGCATCTGCAGTCGAGAACATATACGCCATACTTGAGGAACCCCTCTGGCGTTATATGGGAGTGTTCATCGTGTTCGCGCTCCGTGCGTGGGCTCTCCCCCCGCGCGTGAGCCCACCGCTCTAATCTGTCTGCCAACTTCTTCTCCACTGCACGTCTGAAGCGCGCAGCGAGCCTCAAGGCAGCAGGGGACGCGCCTCGTGGGGAGTAGATTATAATATCCGAGATCGTTGGGTAAAGAGGCTGTGTAACGACCGCGTATCAGCGTGGGTCACGTTATACAAGGAGACAAAACGGAACTGAAGCCGACAAGAACATTCCTTTGGAACTGAAAAAGAGGCCGTGCCTCGACACGGAGCTTAACTCTCGTTATTCCCCACAGACGCAAAAGGGAAAGTGGGACCGGTTCCTTGTGCCTACTCACCACTTGTATTCCAAAGTTGCGGAGACTGATGCCATCGGGGACGATGACGGGTTTGAACTCCCAGTCGATGGATTCTTCCCAGTCGTCCGTGGGGAGGGTGCGTGGGTCGTGCCATGAGTTGGAGGGCTGGATCAGCTGCGAGGGGAGAAAGGTGGATGTGAGAATGGGAGGGCGTTTGGGGGGACCCGTTGGCAGTTGCGCCGTTGGTTGAACGAACGCGACGCCACTATCGTGTACCCCTAAGATTGACTGAGCTTGTTCATGGTATGCTGTATGCGAGCTGGAATGGCAGGGTGGAGACGCGAGTGACGTCGCGGCGGTGGAACCAGAGTCTGAGTTAGCCAGCGACGAGGAAGAGGAGGCAGAAGAGGAGGCCGAGTCTGAGGACGAGGCATCCGAGTGACGACGGTCGCATGGCGCATGGTGAACGTGACTGGACGTGGGTATGCGGAGTGCGAGGGGATGCATGTGGGATCCCTGAGTGTGGTCTTGTGCGGGTGGGTCCACGTCCATCGGACAAGGGACAGGGTGAGTGGACCGGTCGTCGAACTCGACGTCTCTATCTATGTCTGGCTGTTCAACGGAGTAGTCAGACGAGTTACTGTCGCAGTCCAGGTCGTCCTCCCAGCGAGTGGGTGCGGTTGCGAGCTGTGGGAGGTCTCCCTCGACGTCCTCGTCGCACAACACCCACACGAGACCCCTGTATCTGGGGGGGCAGATGGCGCGACCTGTGGGGTCCTGGACGAGGCCAGCAGCAGCCGAGGCAGCTGTGGAGGGAGTCGAAGCGAAGAACGAGCACTGTGCTTCGTTGTTGCCCTCGAGGCCGTGCAGGAACGGGAAGAGGACAGAGTCGGGTGGATGGGCGGTGGCATGCTGGAGGTGTATCCGAGAGAACTCTGAGTGGGCCAGGAGCGGTATGGGGGCCACAGCGTGGCGGACGGACAGGCCGTGGAGGAGCGGGTCACGGAAGGACAGGGTGGCCGGGTCGGGCGGAGTCACGCCGTACGTCGTCGGTGTCGGCGCCGCCATTTCTCTGTTTATCTGTCAGTCGTCGTCGTCGTCGTTGTCCTCGTCGTTGTTCTCAGCCAGGTCGTCGTATTTTGAAGGCCTGGCAGATAAGGAAGTCTCATAGCGGATCTCAGATCCTGTTTTGCCTTATCTTTTCGAAATTCAATTACGCCGCGCTGCAATGAACTCCAAAATGGATTCGGGGGCGTTTAACTTCCCAAGGAGACCCTTTGGAAGTGAACTCGTCCCTTTGGCGCTTGCTAATAAGACACTGGCTAGCTCGACCGCAAGGAGCTCCAACGTTTGGTTTTCATATGCAATCGAGAAACAAAAAAAACAAAAAAAAACATTAATTGAGACATACCCTGGTTTCAGTTGACTCGGACCCAGATTCGCTTAGTAATAATACGATACAGTTGTTGACATGTATTTGTCGAGTGGCTTGCAAACCTTGTTTTGAGTCCCGCTCCTCCTCCTCTCGTCGACGACATCTGACACCAAAGTTGTCCACTCCAGCAATGGCCTCAAGACCCACCGTCAGCGTCCACGCCGTCTCAGGAGGTTCGTCTGTTTAGATATCTTGTCGGCGTCTGCTCAATTCTCTCTCACAGAGGCGTCCTCTTCTCTTCCTCTTCCCGCCGTCCTCACCGCACCCATCAGGCTCGATGTCGTCGCACAGGTGCACAGTACGTCTGACTCCGCGCTACAAAGTTCCCTCGTCATAAATATATACAGAGAGCCTGGCAAAGAACAGACGCCAGGCGTACGCCGTCAGCGAAAAAGCTGGTCACCAGACTTCTGCAGAGTCGTGGGGCACAGGTCGTGCCGTCGCTCGTATTCCTCGTGTCGGTGGTGGTGGTACCCACCGATCCGGCCAGGCATGTCTTTGCAAACAGTGTCACGTCATGTTGACAAACTCGTTTGTTGTAGGGTGCATTCGGCAACATGTGTCGCGGTGGTCGCATGTTCGCTCCCACCAAGACCTGGCGCAAGTGGCACGTCAAAGTCAACCAGAACCAACGTCGCTTCGCCACCGTATCTGCCCTCGCCGCTTCCGCTCTCCCCTCCCTCGTTCTCGCACGCGGTCACCGCATCGAGGAAATCCAAGAAGTTCCTCTCGTCGTCTCCTCCGCCGCCGAATCTTTCAAAAAAACAAAGGAAGCCGTAGCCTTACTCAAGTGTATCAGCGCCTATGCGGACGTCGTCAAGGTCTCAAACTCCCGCAGGCTCCGTGCTGGTAAGGGTAAGATGCGCAATCGTCGTTACCGTCAGCGCCGCGGCCCTCTCGTCGTGTACAACGAAGACAACGGCATCGTCAAGGCGTTCCGCAATTTACCTGGAGTCGAACTCGTCAACGTCAGGAGACTCAACCTCCTCCAACTCGCTCCAGGTGGCCACATCGGTCGCTTTCATCATCTGGACCGAAGGCGCCTTTGCCCTTCTCGACGAGGTGTTCGGTACCTTTGATAAGGTCTCAGTGTACAAGAAGGACTACCTGTATGCCATCCCGCTCTCGTGCTAGCTCTCGCTGACGGCCGTTGTCCCTTTTCAGTCTTCCCACTGCCAAGATTTCGAACCCTGATGTCACTGGCATCATTAACAGCTCCGAGATCCAATCCGTCGTTCGCCCAGCCGGTCCAAAGACCCAGAAACGTCCTTGGACACAAAAGAAGAACCCCTTGGTCAACAAAGCCGTCCTCTTCCGTCTGAACCCTTACGCGAAGACTATCCGCCGACACGAGCTACGTACGTTCATACCTCCCCTGTTTTGTCTTATCTCATGGCGATTCTGATATTCCCCACAGTCCGACAAGAGCGTCTTCAGGCTCAAAAAGACAAGAAGAAGGCCAAGGTTGCCAAACCCCGTTCCGCTGGCGAGACCTTCCTCAACACACTCTTCGCTCCCTAAGTTGTCACAACGATATTTTTACCCTACCAATCTGCATGCCACTATGTCTTCGTTATGCCATGTTCCACCCAAATGATCATGAGGAATGCAGCTATGAGTCGATGCAGCCTGGTGTGAAACGATCATTGGCAAGGTAACAGACACCGCTCCACGCACAGTACTTCTTATTGTCTGCGACAATGACTCCACAACGTGTTGTCCTGCACAGCCGTATCTGTCTTGCCTTGGAACTGAGTACAAACGACTCATCTCTATTAGGATGGCACCAAGCACCATCAGATGCCACTTGCAGCTGTGCCAGTGAATCTTAACCTGAACAGTGCTGGTTTGATGATATCGCGCCGGTATTCCAGATTCATCAGCACGAGGAATGCACAGCCCATCTGTGTTAGTTATCAGTCCTACTGCTCAAGCCAAACTCGAGCGACCTAGATAGGGTTAGCACCGACCAGTTCCTACGTTGTTCTTTTCTCACTGATGCAACGAACAAACCTATGTAGTAGCTGGTATGAAAACCGAGCCAGACATCGCGGCGAGACGCCGTCGTGATAAGTACTTTGATGCATTATTGTGAAATTTCGACCCGTACACAGCACCCGCATCAAATATTGTTCACCGACGGCCTCAGCTGCGGATGGACAGAACGATTCCCCGTCTCTAGCTCTGCCAAGAATTGTCATAGTATCGATGCGGGCACGTTTGACGCCTCGAACTCGTGGAACTCTATTGCTCTATCTGCCAGATAGCATCCCCATTCTGACCATTTATCCATTGGTGGGGCGTTAGTTTCATGGAGATATCACAGCCCGTCACGAGAACCCATCAATCACGCCAGAGAGGCCGTGGGCCAGTTGATGGCGATCCACCAACAGGGATATACCCTCTCCGTCACTGTATATATCCCACTCGGCCCAGTGGTATGACGCGCGGTCTCGCTCCCTCCCTGTTTTCTCCCGTGGGTGGACCTTCAGGCTTCGGGCTTCAGTTCTGGTTATAAGGAAAATCAGAACTGCCACGTTCACCCTTAGATCGAGTCGGCCATGTCATCGGGCCTCGAGTCTCAGTTCTCGTACATCTGGACAATCGGCCATCCAACACTACCATAGGTTCCAGTTCGCCATGGTCGCACTGATGATATACGATCACGCTATCACCTTTGGACAAGAGGTGAGTCTTCCATTGCATCTAACATCTCGTCCTGCATATCCAGCTGATAGAATGCCCACAGGTCGAGTTTTTCTGGTATGGTCCATGGAGTTTGTCGAAGGTGTTATATCTTTTGGTGAGATTAAATCTTTCTATTGCTTGTGTGCGCGGTAGGCTAAGGGGACAGATTCGGTACCTGTCGCTCACCCTTGCAGTGTAAGTACTGTACTTGCAGAAGGCGCTTGGGTCGCTGAGCATCTTGGATTGCAGAATTCTGTTAATAAGTTAGCCTATTGTCTCGTTCATCGATGAGGAGACTCATTGCCATCTCTTCGTTGTTTTTCAGCGAACTGCTCCCCGGCAGAACCAGTGAGTGGCGTTGGCTGCTGTTGTCATAATTCTTGAACAAGTGCCCACTAGATGTTAGTCTCCCATAAAATTTCGTAGATTAGGGAATCTGAAATGACTTTTCTTTCGAAGATCTCTAGTTCATTTCCGCCACCGTAGTGTCACTGGTGATCATGCTACTTTGCCAAGGTGAGTCATCTGCCCAATGATTTTTTGTCCCTCGCCTGAGACCTGGTCACTGCTGCAAATTGCAGCCGTCGTCGCCCTTCGCGTGTGGTATCTCTTTTCCCGAAACGCATTCGTCCGCACCTATTGTGGTGGGCAGCCTCTGTGCCAGCACAGGCAGCTTCGTTCGCAATGCTCTCCTCGTCAGTAGGGACCATGGAAACGTTCTTCACATCCACTAGTCCAATGGGCGTAGGAAGTCCTGGACGGATCGTGTGGCTTTACGTTCCTACGTTGATCGTCCATACTGTCATGTTTGCATTGAAAGTCTATCGGTTCGCACAAGGCGGGAAATCCCTTCATGTGGAAGCACCGTTGCGCAGATTCCTCAAGGAGTCCGTTCTTTACATTCTTCCATGCACGCCCTTGACTGACTGGTGTGGGTACTACAGGGGCATGTTGATGTATCTGTTTGCGATGGGTGCGGTAAAACATTGTCGTTTCTACGAAATCAGCACTTAAAACTCGGAACATAACAGGATCGCTCGTGTTCTCGATCGTATGCCTCTCGTTCACCGGTGCTTCTCAACTATCCGTACGTACAAACGTTTTGTTGCTATTAGCGCTCTTGAGTGACCCATACTTCCTCAATTTGGTCGGCGTTAGACTTTCATTATGGCTCTAGCCAGGTGGGTCTCCTACCCCGTCCGAGTAGTGCATATTTCCATGCTGAGTGCCGCTGTTTTTATTCTCCAGCCTTCCTAGTGCAGCAATCGAAGTGGCTGTATGTCGTGCTATGCTCAGTATACGTTCGTTGGCCGCCACGTTCCATGTCCATCCAGAGTGGCTCCTCAACAATGCTGAGATGAGCCGGCTACAATTGCGAGGAGGGCCGAACAAGAGCGTGCTATGTGTTGAGATTTACTGCCCTGACTGATAGCGCAATGAGTCAATCCGTGCTTCGTTACCTGCGTGTGGCCTCTTTCTTCCGCTGGGCTCAAAAATGTGGTCCATTCGAGGACCGGTGACTCTTTGGTTACAGAAATGTTTCAAATATACATTGGCATGTACATGTATCCGGATACCTTGTTGTACGTGTAGTATAATAGCTTCCCACTGTGTTGGGCTCTCGCGAACTGAAGTAGATTTAAGAGATTAATCGATATGTAATTGCATCCGTAGGTATACTACCCGTATTATGATCGTTTTGGAGGATAGGAAACCTCACCACCTCATCAGCGTATTCGCATTCTTTTCCTCATCACACGGGGGTGCTTTCAGAGGCTTTAAGAGATCAAACTATCTCACCTTGGAACTGAGTACAAACGACTTACCTGTATTACAAGGACGGCACCAAGCGCCATCAGATGCCACTTGCGGCTGTGCCCGTGAGTCTTAACCCGAACGGTACTGGTTTGATGATATCGTGCCCGCATTCTAGATTCAATCAGCACGAGAACCCACTGGCAGTGCACAACCCATCTGTGTTAATTATCAATCCTACTGTTCGAGCCGTCTCAGATTGCGCTAGCACCGACCAGTCCCTACGCTGTTCTTTTCTCACTGATTATCGAACAAACCTAGTAGTAGCTAGTATGAAAACCGTGCTGACATCGCGGCGAGACGCCATCGTGATAAGTACTTCAATGATTCATTATTGTGAAATCTCGAAGATTGAAACTTTTTTCGTTCTCGTACACAGCACCTGCATCAAATACTGTTCGCCGACGGCCTCAGCTGCGGATGGACAGAACGATTCGCCGTCTTCAGCTCTGCCAGGAATTATCATAGTATCGATACGAGTATCGATACGGTACGTTTGACGCCTCGCACTCGTAGAATTCTATTACCCTATCTGCCATAAGGTAGCATCCCCATTCTGACCATTATCAATTGGTTTGGCGTTAGTCTCATGGAGATATCACAGCCCGCCACTAGAACCCATCAATCACGCCGGGGAGGCCGTGGGCCAGTTGATGACGATCCACCGGATATCCCCTTTCCGTCGCTGTATATATCCCACTTGGCCTAGCTGTGGTATGATACGCGGTCTCGCTCAATACCTGTTTTCTCCCGTGGGTGGACCTTCAGGCTTCGGGCTTCAGCTGTGGTCATAAGGAAAATCAGAATTGCCTCGTTCACCCTTACATCGTGTCGGCCATGTCATCGGGCCTCGAGCCTCAGTTCTCGTACACTTGGGGAATGGCTTTCCAACACTACCACGAGTTCCAGTTCGCCATGGCCGCACTGATGATATACGATCACGCTATCACCTTTGGACAAGAGGTGAGTCTTCCATTGCATCTAACATCTCGTCCTGCATATCCAGCTGATAGAATGCCCACAGGTCGAGTTTTTCTGGTATGGTCCATGGAGTTTGTCGAAGGTGCTATATCTTTCGGTGAGATTAAATCTTTCTATTACTTGTGTGTGCAGTAGGCTAAGGGGACAGATTCGGTACCTGTCGCTCACCCTTGCAGTGTAAGTACTGTACTTGCAGAAGGCGCTTGGGTCGCTGAGCATCTTGGATTGCAGAATTCTGTTAACAAGTTAGCCTATTGTCTCGTTCATCGATGAGAAGAGACTCATTGCCATTTCTTCATTGCTTTTAGCGGTCTGGATCGCGACAGAACCAGTGAGTGGTGTTAGTTGCTGTTGTCATAATGCTTGAACAAGTGCCTACTAGATGTTAGTCTCCCATAAAACTTCGTAGATTAGGGAATCGGAAATGACGTTTCTTTCGAAGGTCTCTATTCCTTGCCTCCTTCGCAGTGTCTATAGTGGTCCTACAACTTGGCCAAGGTGAGTCGTCTGCCGGCCAAGTCCAGCGAGTTTTGCCCCTTACCTGGAACTCGGTCCCCACCACTGTAAATTAAAGCCGTCGTCGCCCTTCGTGTGTGGTATCTGTTCTCCCGCAACGCATTTGTCCGCACTATTGTAGTGGGCAGCCTCTGTGCCAGCACAGCAGCTTCGTTCGCAATGCTCTCCTCGTCATTCAAGAGCATTGAAACATTCTTCACATCCACTAGTCCAATGGGCGTAGGAAGTCCCGGACGGATCGTGTGGCTTTACGTTCCTGCGTTGGTCGTCCATACTGTCATGTTTGCATTGAAAGTCCATCGGTTCGCACAAGGCGGGAAATCCCTTCATGTGGAAGCACCGTTGCGCAGATTTCTCAAGGAGTCAGTTCTTTGGATTCTCCTATGCACGCCCCTGACTGACTGGTGTGGGTACTACAGGGGTATGCTAATGTATCTGTTTGCGATGGGTGCGGTAAAACATTGTCGTTTGTACGAAATCAGCACTTAAAACTCGGAACATAACAGGATCGCTCGTGTTCTCGATCGTATGCCTCTCGTTCACCGATCCTTCTCAACTATCCGTACGTACAAACGTTTGTTGCTATCAGCGCTCTGAGTGACCCATACTTCCTCAATTTGGTCGGCGTTAGACTTTCATTATGGCTCTAGCCTGGTGGGTCTCCTATCCCGTCAGATTGTTACCGCATATTTCCGTGCTGACTGCCGCTGTTTTTTTTTTCTTCCCCCAGCTTCCCTACTGCAGCAATCGAAGTGGCTGTATGTCACGCTATGCTCAGTATACGTTCGTTGGCCGCCACGTTCCATGTCCATCCAGAGTGGCTCCTTAACAATGCTGAGATGAGCCGGCTACAATTGCGAGCAGGGCAGAGCAAGAGCGAGTTATGTGTTGAGATCTATTGCCCCAGCTGATAGAGCATTGAGTCACCCCATGGTGTTTCTTTACCTGTCTTTGGCCTTTTTCTTCCCCTAGGACCGGTGACTTTTTTTGTTAGAGTTGTCTCAAGTACGCATTGGGCGTACATGTATCCGGATACTTTGTTGTATGTGTAGCATAATTAAATAGCTTTCCATTGTGTTTGGCCCCCGCGAGCTGAAGTAGATTAAGAGATTAATCGATATGCAATTGCATCCGTATATTATATATGATCGTTTTGGAGGATAGGAAGCCTCACCGGAACGTCGCCGTCCCTGTCTGGCAGCATGTTCGCAATCTTTTCCTCGTCGCTCGGGGGTGCCTCGGCAGGCTTCATTAAGTGGTCAGACTTACATCGGATCTAGTCCCACTTCTTCCATACTTACATGCGTCAGATAGAGAGCGGAGAAGTATCGTTTTCACTGGAACGGCGCACTAAGTCGGAGACGATGCAACGATGGAGCGGCGATGGAAATCTTGCCGAGTCCAAAGCCAACGGACGTGCACTGGTACTGCCGTCCACTTGGATCACTGAAATTGGTTTCCGACCGAAAGCAAAGCAGGAAACCCAGGGTGGAAGCAGTTGACCATAAGAGGGGAATAACTCAAAGATGACAACCCCATTCGCAGAATCAACTTGGGACTCGAGTGCGTACAGGGGATGGCATGAACGTCGTTCTAGAACTGCGCACGGCAATGCAGTCTGACTCACAAAGCCAGGCTGGTGCAACGCTGACGATGGTCCCGGGGAACTCACGCACACGATATTGGGCTGAAGGCATCAATCGAACCAACGACAAGAGTTGATCCGACATTCTTCATGAATGTCGTGGCAGCCCACAAAGCTTCTGCAAGACAGGCGGACGAGCAGTCCACCCATCCGATCTCAATTTTAAGTATCCAGAAGGTGGAGCACTTTACACGTCCCATCGAACTCGGTTGGCCCGAAGCACGCAGAGCTGAACCAACCGCTATATCCAATTTTTGCCTATTCTCGACCAAAGCATCTTCGCTCTCTCTCCAGATGGTTGCTCTGCGATGCGGTTCCAAGGCAAAAATGGGGTGGCCTTGGTTCTAAATGCCATTGAACCCGTGTCAGGCACTTCTCGGCATCTACTTCCTTACCATACTCCAAGATCGTACAAACCTATGCGACGTCACACTCGGCCCTTCGTCGATGCAACATCGAGTATTCGCACACAGATCATCGCCCATACCAGTAATCTCCTGTTAATAGGTGAACCTGGCTGCGGACAACAACCATACTTTCTCGCTTTGTAGCCCGGCCAAGAGTATTGTACGTGTACAATTGGAAACGATACGGGCAGAGGCAATGAATATGCTTATTCTAAGCCGCCGACCATCGAAATATCAACATTCTGCCTTACTTCCACCTGGCTTTTCCCACCCTTTATTGCAGAACATCAACCATCCGCATCGGTTTCCTTCTCTGTTGTCCCATCTCCGGTGCCCCTGCGCCAGGTCATAGCCGAATGCTGGCATGCTACACTTCCGCTGGGTGCGCAGTACCCGTCCGAAGTTTGCTGTGAGAGTGCATTTGACAGGGTGTATCTGGTGGGCTCTGCGTATGAGGATGTTGTCGCTTCGAATTCGCTTCGTGTTCTCAATTGCGCAGTAGTCGACATCGTGGCGTACGATGCGAGCACAAAAAGAGGTGGAGACAGCGCCTATGGATCAAGGGGTTTCTGCGTTACCTTACTCTCGAGGTCAACCTCTACCCCATCCATCAATCAATATCGAATTGTCTTGGTCTCGCGCTCATACGAAGGGTTTTCTCCGCTAGTCGTCCATCACCGACGCCATCACACTCACCGTCGACACATCTTCATGTCCTTACCCCACTTCCACTGCCCATTTTCGGACACGCACGCTTACTAATCGAAGGTGAGTTGAGCAACCAAGTATGGGGCATGCTTGATTTCAATGAGGGTGAGGAGGGAGGTGTAGCAGGCGTAAAGAGAGAGCAGGTGCCCTACATGCAGTGGGGGGTTGGGAAGCCAGAGAAGGCGAGTCAGGAGGAACTTCATGCGGAAGGCACAGATGTAAAAGCAGTGCATCGACAAGTGATGTTTAGCTCATTATCTGAAAAGTAGAAGTACGTTGGAATCAATCATAGTCAGGGTTGGCACATGACACGGAACATATTCCATCCAAGAGACTGGAGAGAAACACATGGTTTCATGACTGCTCGGCATTTCTTATATCTATAAAGAGGAATTCTCGACTAGTTTGTCGAAGCACAACATGATTTGTGAGTTGGCCCGACAGATGCTATGTAACGAAAGTTGGACACTAATCACCCCCATTGAGTTTCCGTGGCGGTGGGCCTGTCTCCCGTCGACCATCGCTAACAATACTGACAGATGCCTTTTTTTTTTGCCTTTCCATCTGCCGTTTTCCTATACCTGATACGATCTCGCAAGTAACACTGACACAAGTGCGCGGTGGATGCTTCGTGTGTTTACCTGCAGAGGGCTCATGGCACCTCGTTCTTGTACGTTGCCATTACCAAATAATTCGGTGAGACGTGAGGGAGTGCGATGGTCATCGGTCACCGGTCACCGGTCAACCAGTCATCTTTGAAGTCGGCGGTTCAACGTTCACATGTCGCCCTGGAGCACTGATCACATGGGCGTGAACTGAGCCAGCCGCTACGAGCGCACAGGTCCACGAGCTTCGAGGGCGTCTCGGCATCTTCAAGCGCTGGCGGTACTTTCGATCTGGAGATGTAAGTAGGACGTCCCCCTCCCTCATTCGCGCCGCTACTGGCATAGCTTGGGGGAGGATGCACTCCGCGCGGCGCAAGCGATGATGACGCTGACGCGCGTACAAATAACACAATTTTGCTCAACACCGAGATAGTTTGAAAGACATCAGCACGTCATACGAGAGATTGAACCCAGCGACGGGCATACCTGCGCCATCCACATTACCTACCCATCGTACTTACCAACTTCGTTCCTAGAACACCTTCCCTGTCCCTCGTCGTCCTGGAAGGACCAGAATGAAGCCTGCAAACACTCAGCACGAGAAACCACTGGCAGTGCACGGCCCATGCATTGATTATCAATTCAAGCCAGCACTACTCTGTCTTCCGTGTTCTTGTCTCATACCAACGAACGAACCTAGTGTCCACAGTTCTTCGGTCCCTAGTATAGAATCCGAACTGATGTTGCGGCAAGGCTCCATCGTGACAAGTGGGTTTGGAAACTCAAAGGGTAGGAACTTTATCGTTATTACACAGCACCTGTGTACGTATCGTCCGACGGCTCACCCTGCGGATGGCGGAATGATTCCCCTTCGAGTGAGTCTCTAGCGGAGCAACTCCCAGGAATTATCGTAGCATCGGTACGTTTGACCTTGAACTCGTATATCTTCATTCATCTATCTGCCGACTAAAAGTGTTCATTCCATCCGTACCTTGGGGGGCGTTAGTTTCACTGAGACGTCACAGCCCTTCGCGACAGCCCATCAATCACGCCAAGGAGGCCATGCACCGGCTGACCTGGCAGCGATGTACTAACGGGGATATACCCTCCCCCTCGCTGTATATATCCCACTTGTCCCAGTGCTGTAAATGCTGTTCTCTCCCGCGAGTGGACTTGCAAGCTTCAGCTGTGGTTATAAGAAAAACCAGCTTGAAAATAGCCTCGATCACCCTTAGACCGAGTAGGCCATGTCGTCAGGCTTCGGGCCTCAGAATATTTACCTTTGGGACTCGGCTTTTCGACACTATCACGACTTCCAGTTTGCCATGATCACACTGATGGTGTACGATCATGTTATCACCCTTGGAAAAGAGGTGATTCTTTCATTCCATCTACATAACCTGTTGTCCCGCATATCGTGCTAACAGGATGATCACAGTTCGATTTTTTCTGGCGTGGTCCATGGACTTTGTCGAGAGTGTTGTATATTTTGGTGAGATTCGATCTTTCCATCGCCTGCGTGTGTGATAGGCTAAGAGGACAGATTCGGTACCTGTCACTCTCACTTGCAGTGTAAGTACTGTACTTCCAAAGGCGCTTGGGTCGCTGAGTATCTTGATTGCAGACTTCTGTTAATAAGTTAGCCTATTGTCTCGTTCCTCGATGAGAAGGGTCTCATTACCGTTTCTTCGTTGTTTCCAGTGAGCTTCCGCACGATAGTCAATGTGAGTGATATTGGTCGTCAGTAGCACAGAACGCCAACTGAGTCCCTACTAGACGTTAGTCTCCCAAGAAAGTCCGTGGATCGAGGAATCGAAAATGACTTTTCTTTCGAAGGTCTTTATTCTTCGTTGCCTTTGGAATGACAATAGTGATCACACTACTTTGCCAAGGTGGGTCATCTCCCGCGTCCAACGATTTTTTATTCTTCCCTGACGCTCGGTCCCCACCTCTGAAAACCAAAGCTGTCATCACTCTTCGCGTGTGGTATCTCTTTTCCCGAAACGCATTCGTCCGCACTATCGCTGTAGGCACCCTCTGCGCCAGCACAGCGGCTTCGTTCGCAATGCTCCCTCCGTTAGTGGGGAACATTGAAATGCTCTTCACATCCAGTGGTCCAACGCCCGTACGAAGTCCTGGACGAATCATGTGGCTTTTCGTGCCCCCGCTGATCGTCCATACTGTCTTGTTTTCATTGAAAGTCTATCGGTTCGCACAAGGTGGGAAATCCCTTCATGTGGAAGCACCATTGCGCCGATTTTTCAAAGAGTCGGTTCTTTGCATTCTTCCATGCACGCCGTTGACTGACTTGCCTGGGTACTATAGGGGTATGCTGATGTATCTGTTTGCGATGGGTGCGGTACAACATTGTCGTTTCTACGAAATCGGTACTTAAAACTCGGAACATAACAGCATCGCTCTTGTCCTCGATCATATGCCTCTCGTTCACCGCTCCTTCTCAACTATCCGTACGTACCAACGTTTGTTGCTATTAGCGCTCTTGAGTGACCCATCCTTCCTCGATTTGGTCGGCGTTAGACTTTCGTTGTGGCTCTAGCCTGGTGGGTCTCCTATCCCGTCAGATTGTTACTGCATATTTCCGTGCTGAGTGCCGCTGATTTTTCTCCCCTAGCCTCCCTACTGCACCGGTCGTCGTGGCTGTATGTCGCGCTATGCTCAATATACGTTCGTTGGCCTCCACGTTCCATGTCCATCCAGAGTGGCTCCTTAACAATGCTGAGATGAGCCGGTTACAATTGCGAGAAGGGCTGAACAAAAGCGAGTTATGCGTTGAAATCTATTGCGCTGAATGATGAACCGATGAGTCACCCCATGCCTCCTTACTTTCATTCAACCTCTGGGCTCCGTCATGTAGTCAATTCGAGGACGGGAGACCTGCCGGTTACAGACATGTTTCAGATACGCACTTGGCTCCCGCAAAGTGAACCAAATTATGTAGGAGATTAATCAATATGTAGGCATCCGTGGGTACATTAAATTACTTTGGAGGACCGGGAAGCCCTACCAAATGACCTGCCCCCGTCAGTATATTTGCATTGTTCGCCTCGTCGCTTGGGGGTACCTTCGTAGGCTTTAAGGTGTCAGAGCGCCACTGCTTCTGTGCCTTCAAATGTCAGATAGAAAGCGGAGAAGTATAATTTCTCTAGACCAGCTCACGATGGGTATAGATAGTGCGAGACCTTGCGGTGTCCAAAGCAGACGGAAGGGAGCTTCTAATACCTTCCGCTTTGATCACTGAGGTTGATTTCCAACCGAAAGCAAGGTAAGAAACCGGGGGTAAAAGTAGTTAGTGATAAGATGGGGATGACTCAAGTATGCAGAATCAACTTGGAGTACGTGCGAAGGATGGCATGAACGTCGTTTTGGAACTGCAAACGGTGATGTGTAGTACTGATGGGGGCCGAAACGCTATGCGTAAACAGAGCGAACCGCGGCACATATCCATGAATTTCGATGGTACCCTGGTACCCTCGAATGCTGGCGGCTACTTTCCCTCTGGAGATTTAAGTAGGATGTTGATATTCCCCTCCACCGTAGTCCCTCCCCGTATGGGATACCAAACACGGGGGACACACTCGCGACGAAGACACCGATGCCGCTACGAATAATACAATTGCGCCGAACACTGAGTATATGGTCTATCTCTCATCGAAATGTGGTCTCGGTGGATGCGTCGTGCTGAGTCTCAGCTGGTGTGCTCCCCCGTTGCATTAATAATAGTGACAGCGCAGGGCGTCGAGCGGGGGCTGTGTCGGGGACATCCGAGCACGTGATGTAAGCACCCCTGACAGGCTTGACATCTCCGCCCTCGAACTTGTGTATGCTCAATAAGACTCAGGTTGCTGTACAACTAGCACTCGTTATGGACACCCTCAGAATGATTCAATTTCGCTCATCGCTAGTACTGTCGTGGTGAGGATGAAACTCTGGGTGTGCTTGCTGACGGGGTCTCTCTTCCTATGAAGCACATTGGCACAAACCAATGCCGCAAGCACGTTGCCAGCACGCTTCACTGACACCCCACATCTTGCTGCCAGTTGCTTGACATACCTGTTGTTCACAGACCATGCAAGGGCTCACCTCAGAGGCAGACTCTCTTTCCTCTCATTCTCCGTTCGCAGCCAAAGTCGTCAGTGCTGCAGCGACTGCTTCCGTTGTCGTCGCAAGCATGTCAATGCCCTCGTCTCGTCAATCCATCTCGGTACGCCAATCAAAACCCTTTAACTTTTGAAAGTCGTACGATTGAACCTTGGTCTGTCAGCTGGTCGAAATATTACCATTTGCATCTTCCTTATGCATACTCGCCGCCCTTGCAACAGGCTCATTTGCCCTCCAAAGTACCGCCGCAGTCTCCTCAGCTCCCGACGTCAGTAAATCCAGGATGTATTCAAGCGCAATATCTAGCATCATAGCGGCCGTAACACCTATGCTAGCGTTGATATACTTCTGTCCTCTGTACCTGCTCTATAGACATTCTAAGCGCAACCCGCGGCCATTGAACAAGATGTCTGGCACGCGAATGCAACAATACGGACCACGTAAGTTCCACAATATGATGTGAATTCATTCATTGCTCATGCGCTGTAGTCGTTTATGTCTTCCTGTTGTTCAATAGCCTAGCTGGGGTCAGGCGTGCATCCATTCCCAAACGTGATGTTTTGACACTTGAATATTCTAGATTGCGGATGCTACCTGGCTGTTACTCCAGTACAAGTACAACAACAACGCACCCGATCCAATGTTACGGTCAGGCGTGCGATTCCTCTTGTGCGTTTACCTTGTCTCTGCTTCAAGAGACCCTCTGACGCACCCTAGATTTGCTGGGTGCTGGACAACTGTCACTTCCGGCACATACACACTCTTTTTCCTGGACCCCATATGGTCTCGTCGTCCGGTTGCATCAATTGGGACGCAGGCAGTCTGGGTCCTGGTAACCTGGGTGTTCTGGGTCTCAGGGACGGGGCTTCTTGACAAATCCTCTCCCTTATTCACAAGTTTCTCCTGTGACGAAGTGGTATACTGCGGTCAACTGAAAGCACTCTTCGGTGGGTCAGTTTCCCTCTTTTATCGATCGCCTGCCTGATGGATATCTATAGCTGTAGCTGTTATCGAAATGTGAGCTCTTAACCCGGTCTTAGCGCAGGGCTGATAGTGGATTTGATAGATTAACACTGACCTTTGGTATGTTGGTCATCGGATGGCTTGTCTGGCAATCTGCGCGCAGCATCCGGCAGCCAATGGTAATAAGACTGCCTTCTAGCGGAGGTTGGTAATGCAAGTTCGAACTTTCCTCCTGTCACCCACGAGGCTATCAAATATTTCGTTTCGTCTATGTACTTTCGACAGATCAACCCAAGTATGCCATGCAACATACGAGGGACAGTTAGGGAAAGGTATCGAAGGTCTCTCTTACAGTAAAGTCGTCTGCTTTGTGTATAACTACGTGTGCAGTCATATCCAGATGTCTTGGTCTATACCACCATATCCTGATTCAGCGCGTCGTAATAAAAGATGTGGCAATATACCTACTAACAAAATAACGCACTATGGATTTGTTTCATACTTCTACGACATAGATCCCTGTGGTAGCCATGCTAATGAATGTTATAGTACTTATTACGTTCCTAGTCACTTTACTGTGTGCACTCGATTGTAAATGTTGCGTTGGGCCACGCTTGCTTGCCGTGGCGACGTGCGGAGCACTGGCCCTCAAGGTCTCATCTCCGGCCAATCGGATGGCCTGGAGTTGTGCTTACAAATGCGGAGAAAACCGGCAAGTCCCCGGCGTCGGGAGCTGAAGCGCCTTTAAAAGTTGGAAAACTACATCATCATCCTCTCTGGGCTACTGCTAATTCTAATATTTTCTTTCGTTTCCTTCTCGACCGCCTAGACTCTTAAAATGCCTTACGCTGCTGGTATACGATTCTCTCTTAACGAGTCTCTCGCACGACGCTGAATTCATAATACTGGTGTAGGTGACGCTGCCAAGGGCGCTACTCTCTTCAAGACCCGTTGTGCTCAGTGCCACACCGTTGGTGCAGGTGAACCGCACAAGGTCGGTCCTAACTTGCATGGGTATGCAGCATTCAGCTATGAAGAGACATTCGACGTGCTCATATACATTCCAGCCTTTTTGGCCGCAAGAGTGGTACCACTGAAGGGTTCTCGTTCACCGCTGCTAATGTCAACAAAGCCGTCGTTTGGGATGAGAAAACTCTCTTTGAATACCTTGAAAATCCCAAAAAGGTATGGTGGAGCGTTTTCTCCTCTCCCTCTCTTTGCAATCCTGACATGCACTGATGCACGGTGGTGTATAGTACATTCCTGGCACGAAGATGGCGTTCGCTGGTCTCAAGAAAGAAAAGGACCGTAATGACCTCATCACGTGGTTGAAGGAGTCGGTACGTTCATGCTCTGAACCAAAGAACTGTGTACCGTCTCATCGTTCGTATCAGACCGCATAGATGTATCTTCCTCCGGTGTCTCACGTTGCTCTCACCTGCATCTACCATTATCGTAGTATCTCCCTGGTCATATTCTTATAGACGACTATGCTTTCAGAGCACTTATCTCCCAACTCACATGACATTATACTCTCGTTTGCGCAGAGGATACGAGATTCTGGTTACGAGACATTTGTTTGAGGCACTCCACTAGCAATTTGGATGGATATCCTTGACAATCTATTGATTGATTCGCAGCTGCGTCCATGATTGGTATTGTGACTGTTAACATCAGACTCGAGCGCTGAGCATGTGTTAGCGTTCAAAAAATTCACGTTCTAGTCGTGGTTCGGTGCGATACAGCAGTCGTCCTTTCAGCTCTCATCAACATCTCTGAGAGGTAGCGACACTGCAACAGTGATTGATGAGCATAAATATAACATGTACAGCTCTGCAGTAACCATAGCCCGGACGGTACCACAGCTCGCCCGAGTTTCGGTATTAGAAGCATAGTATAATTGCTCTATGTACACTTGAGGAAATGAACCGCCCGCACCACGTATATGGACTACATCATGCGTCGTACATGAGGAGGTACGAAGGCCTAATTGCATTCTCCGTGTAACACACGAGTTCATCGTAGTTGAGGGAGCCGCCAACAGCAACTTCAGCAAGGACCTTAGATAACGCGATGTGTTTGTCAGTGATGAGGGCAGAACTCGAGGCCAACGTACCGAATCGTATCCTGGTGGTGGGGCAGTCAAGCTAGTGTTGTCTTGCATCATCTTGTAGCCCTTCCCGACTACGACTTTGTTGAGGAGAATGGCTTTCAGTTTCGATGGCTTCACGTTGTTAGAATAGTCGTTGGACTTGGACGATGTGGATGATGTATAAATCCCCGCGCCGAATCTAAGTGACGGACTCAGATCACAATTTGGAAAGTTAGGCATATGGAATATAAGCTTGCCTTCCCCAGCCTGTCTTCTTGCCGAAGAGGGTCAGGCTATATGATGTCCGAAGAATCCCACATAGCGAACATGATTGAGAAGAACAGAGGGTACCGTTCCCGTTGTCACCAAGGAGACACTCCCTCGTGGTTCCATGCCAACGGCGATTCTCATTTCCCGGCGAGCGCCCTGCAGCAGCAAAGTTCCCTCGAGCCTCGACTTGTGCTCTACGTTACGCTTGTTAAGCGAAGCACTAAGGGACATTCAACACACACGTACCGGTATGCATCGTATTTGGCGATGGAGGACGGGTGTCCAATGACTTTATACACTCTACGTACAGTGGGGCACGCTGTCTGGTGTCGCCAGGAAGCCTTAAACTGGTCAGAAACTGCACCATATCCACTGAGTGACTAGGCTGCTTTGAGGGCGAACACAGCGTACCGCTCTTGAAAGTGTCGTGCCCCTGAGGGACTTCAAGAAGCACCGGTGCCATCTTCGTTGCCTTCGAACTACATGCTTGGCTACAAAAGTGCCCTTTCTTCTTAGCGTTCCCACAAATTAGACAGCCATTCTTCACCGGTCTGAAGGGCAATGCTGTAAGTACTGCTACGAGCGCGTCTGGTATCGAGACTACAGACTTGGCTGGCGCTGCGGCTATTCCCGCGGCCTTTGCATTCTGTGCACATGTTTTGCTACAAAACGAGTGCGTAGTGGTGCCATCGTTGTGCTTGGGTTGCTTGTGACAGTACTGTTCGACAAACATCAGTTGTCCATCAAAGAACGAAAAGGCCAAGCAACCATACATCGCATAACTGAGGTGCTGGATTGGTACCCTTCCTTTTCTTGGGAGGGCTAGTGGCCGTTCCTTTGTTCTGCATCTTAGCCGCACAAGTCTTGCTGCAGAACGAATGCGTTTTCGCTCCATCAACGTACTTGGGTTTGACTTGGCAGACCTAGGGAATCCTGGATCAGCGGCGCACGTGTATACCTCGCCTTATACACACATCGCAGAGATTATTTGTTTGTGCAGCCTGCGGAACGGGATAAGATGTCGTGGCAGCTGGCTGTTGGGCTGTCGGCTGAGCCTGGGCAGCCTGTGCTTGGCTGGCAAGATATTGGCCGGCCATTGTCCCAAGGACCGAAAGCGCGGTATGCATTGGCGGGAGGGTATTACTCATGTTGTATCGATGGGCCTGCCTTGAATGATGACGAGTGATATGAGTGTCAGACGTAGGGTTAGAAATTTGACTCTCCAGGAGCGAAAAGTTGCGGATGGGTGTAGGTAACTGCCATTGCATCAAGATGGCACTTTATAGACGGGCTCACATCGTTGGCACGCGACGGGCAGGCAACGGATTAGATGATTCGCGGCATGCGACAAGCGCATGTTCTCCGCACGGGATACCCAGATCTTCAACGTTAACTGCCACCTGCGGCCCTTCATTGCAATGGCAATGAACACAGGTCTCGGGCACGCCGATCTGAGCACACACGAGGCATGTAGTAGGGTAGCCCTACGATGGTATCGAGTCGGATCCTTCAAGCACATTGTTGTGGGGAAATGATTACGATGAAACCTGACAAGGTTGAACACGGAGGCTGCGAGCGTACACCTTGTGTCGCAGGTTACACGTGCCAGAGCAGGACTTGCCAGTAAACGTTTGAACCATGCAACCAGCACCCTTTGCTGTACGAGGGTCTACTGCGGCTATGATGTCGCTGCGCGCAATCTGTGCATTATTAATGCGGCACCCACTAGTGTTACTTCCTGTGCAGACTGTCCGAGTGGACTGGCGGATGAAGACTTCGAGTTTAGTAGCTTCATGGTCCGAACAGGTTACTAAATGTCGCATTCGTTATTGTGTCATCTACAGTAGTAACTAGCGTCCTAATAAATGTATGTATGTAGTCCGATGTTGTTGTATTTTCTGCTTCGACATTTCAACTGACAGGAGGAAAGGTCGTCTTCATCCGACTGTTAAATAATAAATACCAAAGATAATCGCTCCAGCAGGATTAATGTTCAGCGGCTCAGCCGCAACTATGACGCGAGTGGGGTCTTGAACATCGAAGATAGGAATTTCTTCACTGTCACGGGAGATTCCTGCTTGTCCCCGTATACTACCAGGAACGCAGGGCGAATTGTATCGTTGTGATACGTGACAGTTTCTACCAAGTGCCACTGTCAGTGGGTATGACTCCTTTGCGAGGATTTGAAATACACGAACCATCGTAGTTTAGGTCCCAGCCGATTTCCCCGACAACCTGCAAAAAGTGTGAGAAGCGTGCTAGTACTCCAAGCAACGTAGGTTCTCACGGAATGATATCCCGTGGGGGGTCCAATGAGATCAACTGCATTACGATATCGTTTGTATGGCTTCCCAACGACAACACGACTAACTAACATCACACGAAGGCCGGCTTCATCGGAGAGGTTAGAGAGGTAATCATCTGCCTCTAGAGCACTTTACAGTAAGTGTGATGCAAGCAGTGCAGGACAGGTGGCGCTCACTTGACGAACACGATGTTGTGTATATACCATGTCCAAATCTGGGTGCCATCACGAGCGTGCAAAATCGAGCATATTCATGGCACATACCGTTTGAACGCATTCTTGGAACCTTCGAATTGCATGGATGTGAAGGAAAATGTTCAAAAGTAAAAAGATGGACTTACCACACCTCTTCACCTCGAATGAAGTCCGTAGTATCGAACACAAACTACAGTTTTGAAGGCTACATAGGACTACATTGTTCCGGTTCTCACCCAGCAAACACGCACGATTGGTACCGTGAAAAAGAAAATGCTCGTTTCCTCTCATATCTTTGGCCCGCACAGTCTGCTGGACAGAAGATCTACGCAAGTGAGAATAAATAAGTCGCAGCGGTCTAGAAGGCGGGGGACATGCCTATAAGCCAAATACGGCTCCAGCATCGACTCTGACCAGAGAACTTTAAAGATGGAGAGGACTTGTGGCCTATCTTTCTTACTGTGTCTCCACCCCTTCTTGAATAACCGCTCAACTTCATACGCATCAATTATACTCATCACTTTCGCAGAATAATTAGCACTTACTTTCCGAAAACCGGCGATTTTCTCGGTCAATGCAGAGTAGCCGTCTGTTTCGACCGCGAACAGCGTTTGCAGCATTCTCAAGAGAGAATTCGTCTAGTGGGGGAACATCTACCCAGTCGTCTTGCGAATGAACACCCATGGCTGTCAATCTAAGATCGTCAAGAAGGATGAGATGTGCAAACAACTAATTCCGAATTTATTGGGGGAGGAATGCAGCCATCCTCACGCAAGTCGCATTCTTTCTGCATGCAGTACAAGAAACAGTCGGTCGGGGTTTGTGGCACCCATACATTCGCCGAACAGTTTTGTCATCTTGCCGAGGTCCAGCAATTTCTCCGAGGAACCTGCTGTTCGCGGTACATAAAAAAACATTTTTCTTCGATCGTGCGTGTCCATGGGGAGGATTGTCAATGCGGCTAAGGCATCGACATGCTGCAGACGCGTTGTTGTTATGAACCTCACCGAAATAGGCAAGTAAGTAGGAATGGTGATTAGGTAAGCACTTGCCTGGAGGCAAGTTGGACTGAACTGGATTGCAGCCCGTGTGGTCTGGATGACGATGATCGTGGCCTACTCATGGCGTATCCAAATGCACTGGTCTCTGGGGATCCACGTTCCGTAGAACAGTTACGCCGAAGGAGCCTATAAGAACGCAATTCTGCCAGGCCATTCAGGGTACTCTCTTCTTATCTCTATCCACTTCCATCCCTCAAAAACATAATCGTCAACATTTTCGGCCTACTCATTGTCGCACTCGTGATTGGCCTTGGAATGGTAGATACCCGTCGAATCATGAAATTCTTTAGAATTGGAAGGTTCACCAACTACGCCGCAGTCTGCTGCTGCTACAGGACGCGCACAACGGCCAGTTAGCCAATACTATACTCCCTCGTCAAGGCAAGCAGTCACTCCGAAAACGAAATTTACTGAGATATCAAATGGAGACCCGTCCCGGCTGTCCAAGTTTCAGTCAAGACGATCATGGGGATGAGGATTATCCTCCGCTCACGGCACCGTTAGCACCAACCGCTGCATCTATTGCTCCTTTCGAAACTAGGCACCACCCTCCTGTCTATTTCTACAACAAGGACGCCGCATTCTACGAATTCACCAACTTCTCCGCCCATCCTGTATACTACAAAGGCAAGAGGTACCCAACCAGCGAGCATCTCTTTCAGTCATTCAAGGTACATCCCCTCACACTTAGCCTTGCGCTGCATCCATACCCTTCCAGTTCATTGATGACCATCCTGATATCGCGGAACGTATCCGAAATTGTGGTGAACGTCCCATGCTCGCTTTCGACGAGGCGCACCGTCACCAAGAATGCGTCCGTCCCGACTGGCGACAAGTTAACGTAGAAAAGGTGACCTTGTCTGCAGTGTACTGGTCATATAGGTTTTAACTCTCATCAAGATGGAAATTGCACTGCGACTCAAATTCACTCAGCACGCTGACCTGAAGGCCATGCTCCTTGGGACTGGAGATGCCGAACTCGTAGAGGTGGGTACCTTGTTAGTTTGTCTTTCTGTCAGCCTAATGGCGGCTGCAGGATTCTCCGAGGGACTATTTCTGGGGAAACGGGGCCGACAAAAGCGGTCGCAACGAACTTGGAAAAGCGCTTGAGCGCCTTCGTGAAGAACTGCGTGAGTTGGACAACGTGATTGATCAGATCGTCCGAGCCGATATTACTTGTGATAGGCCACGAGGATGACCCAGATTATCTGCCGAGCGTAAGACGCGATGCGAACCGGTTCTCAGTTCAGGACCTCACGGCGCTAGTCCCCAACTCGAACGGTGCAAACCGGTTTTCAGTGGCGTTCACAACTGGCTCGCCTGCTGGTCCCCGCACTACATCGAACAAGAATCCCACCCTTTGCGAGGTGCGTTGAGGTGCTGTCAGAATTACGTATTTTGGCGGTGCTCATGGTCACTGCAGTTCTGTCAGTCCAGACCGAAATACCAAAAACACCCGTATTGCGGAAGAACCTGCGCCTCTGAAGCAGCCAAAGTGTGCAGTGTACGTCGTTTCCCCTGTGCCAGTGGGAGTGCCGCTTACTTTCACCAGTTTTGCCGTATTAAACCCAGACACGGCAAACACCCGTTCTGTTCAAAGACCTGCGCTGCCAGGGCGAGTGGGGGTGTCTAGACATTATTGAGGAATGTTTCTGTGCTGATTTACCTTGCCACTGGATTCCAATTGCTAGTATTTGTCTGTACCACTCGATATATACTCATAATATGCCACCTCGTTCCGGGCTTCGTCTTTCTCAGTCGAGAGCAGGTCACTAAAGATGATAACCACAACCTAGATCAATTACTTCCACTACGGCGCCGCAGTCACAATGTAAGTTCTTCAAGTGGGAGCCTAGGCGTGGAGCGGAGGTAGACCCACACCCACTGGTGGGTCCCATACCCCAAGCTCCTTCTTCAGTCCGTCCAGGTCCTGCTCCCACCTCTCCTCCCAATACACAGTCATCAGGCATCTGGCATTACCCCCGCATCTCATTGCCCAGGGAACGAACTCGCGCCATAACCTCTCACGCTGTGGGGGTTTTAATTTGATGGATGCACCGAGAGCGAGAGCGGTCATAGGGAATCCAAGATTCGCGAATTCGAAGGCCTTGAGAACCAACTCGGGCATGGCCGAGACTTTCAGGGCAAAAAGGGCATGGTAGAGGTCGTGAGTCTCGCGGTATCGTTGCATTACATAGGCGAGCTCGGGGTCGTCTATATAGTGAACCTGTACTTGAAAGAGACGCATGAGGAACTGTATTATAACTGCTTCCGGCCCAAGGATAGGCAGACTGACCGGTTCCCTCGAGTCAGGGTTGATCTTGCAAGCGTCCAGCCACCGAGTGTAAGCTCTACCAAACGTATTGTCTGGCAAGCTCCTCAGTGTCTCCATGTTCAGGGTATTCGTGTTCACGCGTGGTCTATCCTTCAAGATCCTCCGACCTTCGTGTGAGTGTAACATTGCGTCCCGTAGATTGATCAGTGTGAATCCTGCAGTAGTTTCTCCACACGCTGCGACCATATCTGTACATGTTCGAGTGGTATTTGTGTTTGACAATTGACATGCATGAACTTACCACCACGCCTTGGGTCTATGAGTGCCATCATTGCGGAGCCAACGGCAAGAAATGTGCGTTCGAACGGAGAAAGTGGTATGTGACCAGGATAAGCTGGGATGCGAGGGACACTGCCTGTGTGTATCGAGGCAGCAAACGGCCTTCTTGCAGTGCTACATCTCAGAGACAGCGAGAGTGTTGCCCACTGAAGAGATCTGGCCATGTCGAGGTCAGCGGCAAACCCTAATCAGTCATTAGCATTGGGAGTCCCGCGGCATTCAACAGCGTTGTCCACAGTGTGAGTCAGTCCACCATACGCTCCTGCATTGTCCTCACAGCATTCTGAAAGACCAGCCAACGGACGCGGCAAGGACATGCTTTGTCTGGATTTCCCATCAACGAGGCCCATGTCCAAAGTTGGTCCAATTGTCAAAAAGCCTTATCATCACGAGTTCGATGGACCACTCCCTCGGGATGCGGTGGACGCCCATTCCACACTTCATGGTCAAAGCACCGCACGGCATGTCCAGTCCCCTATAAATCAATCCCTGACAGCGTATGTCCGCCATTCGATCACTCTTCCCCTCCCCACGAGCAGCCACGATGTCCTTGATCTCCACGCGCAGTCTAACGGATGATCGCACGATGACTGTCAGAGCCGTGCAACCTGCCGCAGATCAGAAATGCGAACCACGGGTTGACACTAGACGATTTGGAGCTGTCTTCCACATAGACGTTACCGAGACCATCTCTGTCGACTGTGGCGACCATTCCAGTGAAGATGATAACTGCACTATTTCAGAATCTCAATGGGAGTTCAATGCCACCGTTGCGTCGGAGGCCACCCAAGTCTCTGATACTCCGGCCAGGGACAGCACGGTGGAAAGTTGCTCGTCCACCCTCAGTGCCGCACAGCAGGTCGTGGCACATTACCGAGCTTTGCAAATCAGGAAGGACCAGTCTCGTACTTACAGGGACAAGAAGTTGCCTCCATTCCCGGACGATTCCAACTCTATGGTTACTACCAACCCCGTCACAGATTCCGAGTCGACTTTGGATATGGCGTGGCGACCCCCTCCTAAGATCCACATGGCTTCTGCAGTTCAACAAGAACTCGACGATGCCGTGCGTTCATTGCAGCTTTACGTCTTCCGTGTAGCTCATTTCATGTCCAGAAACGTCAAGCTCATCAGATGGTAATGAACGCTGGACTTTCGCTGCAGGATCGAATCCAATGCAGACGCCAGGGGTGCTCAGACGTACTCGACAATGCTGAAGCTCTCAAATATCACCTGCATTTCCACAATATCGGCGACGCAGTAGACGGTCGTCGTATAGGTCGCTCGGCCGAAGACCACTGCACTCCTACAACCAACAAGTCATCACTTCGAACCCACAGCCCCCGCCCTCCGGCACCCTCGAAAGTCACCGGTAAATACCGCAAGACTGCGCTTTCGAAGCAATCTTCTCTCGTCCCCGTGACCTCATCGCAGTAAACAGTCCAATGGAAGCGGTCATCATCGTTGTCCCTCGTCACCCTCAGACACCAGGGCTCACGCGCGTCCTATACCCGAAAATGCGCTGAACAGATTTGTGCAAGCGAGTGCCGTAGCGGGCAATCGGTCGCCTTATAACGAACCTGCGTCTCCTGCTACAGCTTCTGCAAATCGCCGTCGCAGGACGAGGACACGAACCCTGAGCAGTAACAAGGGCGTTCAAGGTCCAGGGTATAACATATCCGTCGCCGCCCTTATATCGCCGCCTACTTCCCCGTCGCCGAGCCTTGTAACGCAACGACGTAGGAATGTCGTGGCCCCACAGACAAACCTCCCTGTTTGCGTTTCCTCCTATTGATTCGGGTGTCTTCATGCGAACCGAAGATCTCGTTATCTCCCCTGGGAACAACAGTGAAAGGGAAAAAAGTCCAGAGCGAGCCCGAAGTCCAGTGAGGGTGAAGAGTCCCTTCAGAGCCAAGAGTCCAATAAGGGGTGTGTACTTCTGTCTACCGGTCGAGTATCTTTCTTCCCTTATCGCGCGTCTCAGACGGTTTGAAATGCATGTTATCGATTACCTGCATCGGCGACTGAGAGTTTCCTCGCGTCGTCCCTCGGGCATTTCATCTTTGCGAAGACGATCTTGATACACACACCTCGTGCACTTCCCAGCATTCTCTCCCATGATTAATCCAATGTCCTCTAATGTTTTATGCTGATTTGATGTCATACTGTATTGTATTTTTATAACCTTGTTTTCTGCTGTTCTCTTTACTTTTCCGCCCGATGCATTTGTATTCCATTGCACTACTGTTTTGATACCAGGGCAAGTGTGCAGTCATTGACGCCACTACATAATTATACCCATACCAGCCACCCCATTACTTCGATGCGGTGAATCGATAATTGGATGATCAAGATCGTCTTGTCTTCCGTCGAAATGTGCATAGTTGAAGATACCCAATGACTGCTGGAGATCGGCACGTCCCTGGGCAAACTTAATTGTAGGCCAAAACAAGATAACCCGAGTTGTTGACAGGCTCCGCCTTGCGCAGTTGTTTCCGGGCATGGGCTATAAAGGTACTAAGAGGCGGATCGCAGTGACGACGGCCTGCTGAAAATGCCATTCTCAAGTGGAACTTACAATCCGTCTCATAGCAATATCAAGGATCACGTGAGAGGGTTGTACACGTCTTGTCACGCGCATGTCACGGGAATGTCACAATGGACTCTCTGGTTTAGCTTCGTCACGCTTTTCCTCCGTGCAACCATGAACCATCCCCGCCACAGCGTCCTCAGTCTCTTTGATCCCCTCACGACGCCAAAAAAGGAGGCTGACTCTGACAGAGACGTCGCAACACCCGACTCGGCATCGGGATCAGACAAGGAGAACTCTGTACCTCACTACAGCAGTCCATGTAGTAGCAAGCATGGCGATTCGGACGAACTGACGATGACTGCATTCTTTAACAGAACTTACAAAACCCAACCCTCGCACCTTCCACCAGTTCCATTCCAAAAGCGCCTCATTGACGTTGGGGATGCGACCGTGATGATGGAAGATGCCTCCGAGGTGCTATCAACCCTTGCGATATCGGAGGGCTCTGCACCCGACCTGGGAGAGGGACCGTCCTCCGGTAGGGATACCCCATTTGATGACTATGCCACACCCGTCAGCTCTCCACATTCAGAGATGGAGCAAATGCAGACACCAAGACCCGCACGTTTCCCAAGCCAATTCCGGCCCCCTTTGGCAGACATCGCCGTCGATGCAACTCCTGTTCCACGCAGCAAGAAATGCGGTCCCTCAGCCGCCAATCGCTCTCCCCCGAACACCGTTGTTCGTGTGTCAAATTTCCGCCCTTCCGCGAACATCGGTCAATCGCCTTTGTCATCTGCAATAAGTGCAATGTCTCAATGTGGTGAGGAAGTGTCCTCCACTGCAGCTTCAGGAGAGGATGGTGTTATCATAGTCGTCTCCGAGCCTTCTGAGAACAATCAGACATCCAATTTAATTGCAGCCTACCCCCTCTTAACTAAGGCACATTTGTCCGAAGCGACATTACCACATTCTGTGACCAAGCCCCTTCTAGAATCAACCGCGGAGGATCCTGCGTTCCTTTCGGTGGAACCTCGACCCCGGCCTCGTCCTGGGGCTACTTCGAACCTAGGAACAAACAACGTTCGATGTTCAATCGACCTCCAGTCCTCATTCAATTGGCAACTCCAATGTCCTGATGCATCTTTCGATCTTCTAAACGACCGCATTTCCTTCTTTGGGGGCGACTCGTTCATGTTGAGTACCGATGGTGATGAATTCGACGCGAGCGCGAAAGAAGAAATGAGGGAGGCACTCACCAAAAGGCAGAGGGAGAAAGCGGCGAAGGAGCAGAAGCGAGACAGCTCGTCGAGTGACGTGAACAGTGAAGCTCGACCTGACGCCAGCGGATTATGAAGCAGATTATCCTCTTGTCACCTTGTAAGTTTTACGCGGCCCTTCTGACAACTTTGTTAAACTGCGGTTTTTCTTTTAGTATGCGATAAGGTCGTGATACCAGTCTCCCCGTCTCTTCCTGATTCAGGTGTGTCATGTTTCTGCCCAGCTGAGTTTTGCTCATCAGCTGTATAGTGACAATGACAGTAAGCGCAAGTCAAAAGGAGAGTCCGCAAGTTAACACTATGTCATCACCATCCATCCGCCCTGGTTCTAAGTCAAGACGGGGAAGCCTCGTACCCTTAATCAAGGACTCGAAGACCAGTCCCCCACGGGAACATGAGTCCATTTGCGAAGTGGAAACGGTACCATCCAGCCCCTTGATTGGTATGTTTTTGTTCTATCCACTTCCTAATGTTCACTCTCTGAACAACCGTGGAGAACGACTCAGACCTCCTTTGCAAATTCGCGAGGAAACTACTACGTCACACCCGAGAACTATAACGCCACCAAAACATCCTGCACACTCCTCTAAGTTTGTTGCACCTGCACCTGTCCAGGCGCTTCGAATCGTCAAGCGGCCGAAGGCCCAGTCGCAGTCAGATAGTCGCCCGACATCGGTTGCATCCGATTCTAGTAGGACCACGGAATCTAGCAACGATTCACCTGCTGGGACGCCTCTGGAATCTGATTCAGGTTCTGCACCCTCATTCCGTCCGCAGTCTCTCCACCGTCCTGTCCTTAAAGGCGTCTTGCGCCCACCCCCAGGACACTTCCCCCCACCTGGGCAGCCACCGAGCACTAAGCCAGTTTCTGGCATGACCAGTAACGTTGAGGGTGGGAGAAGGGAAAGCATACGGAGTAAACTAACAGGCGCGTTGGGCTTCAGGGCAAAGGCTGTGGTTCCTCGTACGGATATCCAGACCGTGAACACTGCTACTTCAACAGTGGTTAAGTCACACGCACAAAATCCTGGTGCTGTTCCTATTGCATCAAACGCCATATCGAGCAAGGTACCCAATAACTCACAGGCCAAGGGGTCCTCAGTAACCACTGGAGCACTCGGTGCTACCAAAGCCCTTCCTCCCCCGTCGCGCTTCGCAACCGTTTCATCGGGTAATCCCGTAAGTAAGAATGGACCATCTGGCCTTCCGCGGCCGGTGCCAGGTTCAAGGCTTCCAGTGCCAGGACTTGGGATGCAAAAGTCAAAGTTAACCACGTCCAGGGCCGCAACCGTTGGCAGGTCCGGAACCATACGTCGATGAATAAACGTCTTCACGGTGTTGAGAATGGGATCAGATCTTTTCTTTTGGCAAGAATCCAACGCAATGCAACGAAAAATGCTTATGACATGCTCTAGATTTCATTGTACACGCCACTTATACCTAGCATATGCATATCACGCTACCTCGCTCTCCTGCATCAGTTGTCCTTGTCCCATGATTACCGCTTTGTTTATAATTGGCTTTCCTCTACTCCATGACACTTCATGATAGGGATGATGATGTTAGCTATGTACTGCGTCAATGCCATCCTGAATTAGAAAGTCGAAGCGGTGGTCGCCCCAACGTCACACGAGGCTTGACTGGCACCACACGCAGGCCGCTTGATTCACTGTCCTTACCCAACCCCCAATTAAGACTAGCATGCCTCCCAAGAAACAGAATACGCCTGCTTCCTCCAAAGTGAAGGAAGACAAGGTGCGCCATGGTCTGTGTAGCAGGCATCCCTCGTTCAACTGATCAGCACGGCTGGCGAAGACGTTTGGTCTAAAAAATGTGTGCATCGATTGCTTCTACCGAAGCGCATCTACTTAATCGTCGTGGCCGACAGAAAAACAAGTCGGCCAAAGTACAGAAGCAGGTCCAGCAGATCCAAGCCCAGGCTGCTTTGGCGGGTAAATCCAAGCAAGCGCTTGCAAAGGAAAAGGAGAAAGAGTTACGAGCAAAGGAGAAGGCCGAAGAAGAAAAACGCCGGAAGGAAGAAGCTGCGCTGTTGAAACCCGTGCAGACGCAGAAGGTGCCCTTCGGCGTCGATCCCAAGACGGTTCTGTGCGCGTACTTCAAGGTTGGAACGTGTGAGAAGGGGAACAAGTGCAAGTTCAGTCACGATGTTAATGTCGGGCGGAAAGTGGAGAAGAAAAACTTGTACGAGGATAGCAGAGAGGAGAAGCTGAAAGGTTCGTGTGCAGTGCTTACAGCCTCCTGTAGGTATTTGTGTGCTAAATTGTATCGGACTAAGATACTATGGAGAACTGGGATGAGGAGAAGCTTCGCAGCGTCGTTATGTCGAAGCATGGCAACCCACGCACGACCACCGATGTGCGTTTACATTCCACACTTATCGACTTGGCTGTTATCAGAGCTTTAGATCGTGTGCAAATACTTTATCGAAGCTATAGAAACAAAAAAGTGAGCATGATCCAGTATTTCCGCCTTCAGGCAAATGACGTCTTTGTAGGTTTGGGTGGTTCTGGGAGTGTCCCAATGGTGACAAGTGCCAGTATCGACACGCACTACCCCCTGGCTTTGTCCTCAAATCAGAGAAGAAGGCTGCGGAGGAAGCTGCCAAGGCAAACGTGATCAGCCTTGAAGACTTCATCGAAACTGAAGTACGTTGTTTGATTCCTTACAAAGCTTCCATCCTTATGTAGTTGTAATGGCAGCGACATAAACTGGGCTCGAATCTGACTCCTGTAACGCCGGAGACGTTTGCCGTTTGGAAGAAGACACGAATGGACAAGAAGTTAGCTGAGGCTGAAGCGCTACGCAAGGCCAAAGAGCAGCAAAATGCTGCCGGCAAGAATACTGGTATGAGTGGCAGAGACTTGGTAATGGATCTTTTATCCTCCCAGATGTGGATGCGGTCCTTACACATGGTGCAATTTAGTTCCAATTCAATCCCGAGTGGTTCGAGGACGAGGATGAAGAAGAAGAAGAGTGGGACATTGCTCAATACAGGCGCACGCAGGAGGAGGAGTATGCAGAGCTGCGACAGTCGGAACACAAGCTGGGTGATTTGAGCCTAGACGACGCGGATGCAGATGGAAGCGAGCGCTGAGCGACTCACATCTGTCCCGACCAGTATTATCGTCGTACGTATACTGTTAGAATATACTTTTCGACCCGTTAATCGAGGAGCTATGTTACTATGTAATAAGTCTCGCGTGCTGTTTACATACTCGCAGCTTTCCTTTTACTTTTTCTACCTCGATGTCTCGCATTCCCCAGGTATCGACGCCTCGGCCTCAGGCTCGCCCTGCAGTCAAAACCACATTGACCACCACTACTACTACTTCGCGCTCTCGTGCATCGTCCCCTTCCAAACCTTCAGCTAGTACAAGCTCTCTAGTGTCGACTCCCCGCGTACGAACCAAGTCGGTCCCTAAATCCCCTTCAAAATCGGTTCGCCGGGCGTCTCCTGAGGAAGAAATTCCAGTACCAAAGGCACCCGCCCTCAGCATCAAGGAGGCTATAGCACTTAAGCGCGCGGAAGCAAAGAAGGCGGTGGCAAAGAGTGTTACCAGTGGCGCGAACTTGGACACCTTCGAAGGTCTGGAAGACGCCATCCCTGGATCCCTTCCCACTAAGAAACACGAGGACGATACTCTTGAACTCGGTCGCTGGTCCATAAAGGAGACCATAGAACGCGCTCGCAGTACAGGTGTGCCAACCGAGCGTTGTGTCTCTCAAAGAACTCATTGAACAAGGCTTATGCCATAGGTTCTCTAAACATCGCCTCACGTTCCTTACCATGTCTGCCGTCCGCGCTGTTTGAGATTCATCTAGGAATTACACCGGATCCACTCAAGTCGGTTGTCCAAGAACCCCCCATCACGTCTGCCGAGTCGCCGAGCAAGCGACCCACGCAGCGTGGTGGCCCAGCCTGGTTTGAAGCACAGGACTTGCAAGTGCTGAAAGCGTGGTCCAACGAGATCGTTGAGATCCAACACGAGATATCTCTCTTCGGATCCTTGAAAGTTGTTGACGTACGTATGTTCCACCTTGCCGTTTCGTGGTACAGCTGAGACGTACAATGGGTTGCCGCAGTTGCATCAAAACAAGATATCTGCTCTACCCGACGTGTTCGCCGACTTGACAGCTTTAACTACACTAGACCTCTCCCATAACTCGTTAACATCGCTGCCCCATAATATTTGGACACTTACCCAGCCTCTCACATCTAAACCTGTCACATAATGCTCTTATTTCCCTACCTTTTGGGGAACCCTTTGGAGATGTCACTTCTCGTTCTGGGAAGGGCGACACATGGAGCACGGGGGGTTTCTTCGGACCTGTAATCACGCGTGCGACGACAACCTTGCCTCGCTTGTCGCATTTGGATGTTTCCTTCAACCAGCTCATGGCATCTACCATTGATTACAACAATCTCCCGTCTGCTTTGACCAGGTTCAATTTGTCTTCAAACCCCATTTCATCAGGGAATGCAGAGTCCGTCTCCCTCCTGTGCGCACTAGGATCGCTCAAGCAACTAAAAGAATTGAGGTTTTCGTATGCAGCGATAGCGGACGACGCTTTTCCTGCCTCCATGACCAGTGGGGATGATTCCCAAGTGTTTCCCTTCGTTGGGTATATTGGATTTGGAGGAAACCCAGGCGACCACCAGTGGTGTACAGCAAGCACTTTCCGGTCTTAAGCAGACCCTTCAATTTGACTTTACGAAGGACGAGCCTCCTGAAGGCACGCTGATGATTACTGTGGGCAAGAAAGTGGTCAAGGAGCCTTGGGAGATTGATGCAGAGAGGCGGGCAAGGCATAGGAGTGGGCGATCTCAGGGGTCCCACTGCGCTGACAGCCTGCCCAAGGAGACCCACCCAGCACAGGAAGAAGGCAAAGAGGCTCGGGAGATTGAACAAGAACATGATTTATTCGCGGAGGGAGTACGACGGCCTTCCAGGACAGCCTATCCGGCGGTCTCGGCCAGTACCACCTCCCAGCCAGAACACAAAGGAGACTCCCTGGTCAGTTCCCAGTGTTCTGTTCCAAGTTCCAGTGCCAGCCAATCTTCGATTGTCAACCTCAGCAACATGCAGTACTTCAACTGTGCAATGCAGACCCTGACCCTTCCTCCTCTGGCTCCTCCAACAAGATCTCACACACGTTCATTCTCTCTGGCTGCTTCTACATTGGGTCCGTCACCATCCAAGGGAAAGATCGACATCGCTTTGCCAACACCTACTTTTCCGTTAACGGTCATCGCAGCTCAACCGTTCGCACAGACCTTGCAAACTCTCGTGCTGAGCAACAGGAAGTTGGACTTGAGCATTGCTCTACCATCTTTCACTAGTGAATCGGATGTTCCATTACTACCTGCCCTCGAAGAACTCGTACTCAACGGCTGTGGGTTCGGTGATACGGTTGTGGTGACTTGCCAAGGAGCAGGTGGCCCTTCGACACCGCCAAAGTCAACGGAGACGCTGTTGCCCTTACTTACGAGGCTATTTCCAGGCCTGCGAACTCTTGATCTGACATACAACTTCATCACGTCTTCGGCACTACGGAAGGATGTCCTCGCAAGGCTTATCATGGCATCTTCACAAGAGACGCCTGCTCGTAGGGGCTTGAGACATCTGCGTTTAAGGGGAAACCGCATCTCGGATCTTGATGGATTCCAGGAGCTCGCGGAAGTTTTCAAAGGTCACCGTGTGGTGTCTGATTGGAAACTCGAGGAGCTCGACTTGAGGGACAACGAAATCTCCAAACTGCCGGCGGAACTCGGTCTTTTGCCGTTAGACGTACTCCTCGTTGATGGGAATGTGTAAGTTTTTTTCTGCCTAACCTGACCAAGTAACCTGTTTCAACACTTTACTCAGTTTCAGAATCCCGCAGAGGAAAGTGTGGGAGCGCGAAGGGACAAAGGGACTGCTGAGCTGGTTACGTGGGCGATTGGAATGAAGGTTCACTCGACAATCCGAACCTTGGTCTCGCTGTTAGCATCTTAGCTAATGTTTGTTCTGCCAACCAATCTACGCAAGATACCACTTGTCGCTAGACGACAAATATGACAAGAGCAATGGATGCATGGGCTGTAAACCGGTGCCGGCCCGTTACTTGAAATTAAATAGCGTACATACGAGATAGTTACGGCCGTGACGGCCTCATAGTTTCTTGGGAACTGTCTAGTGCTTGCTGTAACCACATATCGTGATACACACCACTGGAACGCAACAATTCCTCGTGTGTGCCCTGCTCAACAACTTGTCCATCTTTCAAGACAATGATAAGATCTATTGGAAAAGAGTGGTGTCAGTAGCGTACCGATCAGGCAACATCAGCATTGGCCTACCAGCCTCTACGATGGTGCGCAGTCTATGCGCAATGAATATACTCGTCCGAGCACTATCCAACAAGATGTTGTTTATACTGCGCATGATTTCTGATTCGGTTTGGGCGTCAAGAGCAGAAGTCTGCAGCATGGTGTTCAGAAATCTGCACAGCAAGATGCGGGGAGGGACCTACAGCTTCGTCAAAGAACAAGATTGGAGGGTCCTTAAGTAACACCCTAGCAATAGCCAAGCGTTGCTTTTCTCCCCCTGATACCATGAGTCCGCGTTCGCCAACATTTGTCCTGTATCCATCTGGCAGGCTCATTATAGTATCATGCACACTCGCTTTCATGGCTGCTGCCTTCACTTCTTCGTCTGTTGCATCAAGGCGGCCGTATCGGATGTTGTGCATGATGTCCGAATGGAAAAGAGGCGTGTCCTGTGGAACAACGCCTACAGACCGCCTTAGGCCCTCTGATTGGACATCTCGGATATCTTGACCGTCGATCAAAATTCGCCCCGACCAAGGATCGTAGAAGCGAAAGAGAACTCGGAAAACAGTCGACTTTCCACTGCCAGAGGGACCAACGATGGCCACTTTCTTGCCAGCAGGTACAGTGAAGGAGAGGTTGCGAAAGATCGGACGGTCAGGATGGTAGCCAAATGTGACATTCTCGAACCGGATTGAACCACCTTTCAGGGCCAGTGGTCGAGCTCCTGGTTTATCCTGGATGAACGTTAGTCGTCAACAACGCTGGCGATGAGCAATTGCACGGATACCTTGGCTGGTACATTCTCCGTTTGTAAATTGAACAACGCCTCCATGTCTAACAAATTTTGACGTATTTCCCGGTAGATAGACCCGAGAAAGTTGAGGGGAAGTGATAGTTGGAAAATGAGCTGGTTCACCATTACGAGGTCACCGACAGTCATAGTCCCTATGTATTAGTCAAGTTAATGCCAAACCAAGCCAGCAGAAAAGAGCAAGGACCATTCAGCACCCCTTGAGCTGCTAAGAACATCGTAGTCGTGAGTGCCGTCGAAAATATGATACTCTGCCCTGAATTTAGATACGCTAGTGACGTGGTGATCTTGACTGAGGAGTTTTCGTACTGCTTGAGGTATTTGTCATATTGGGTAACCTCGTACTTCTCATTGCTGAAGTGCTGGAGAGAGCCTGGTAAGTCAAATGATTGATTAGGCCGCTCCAATGGATTTACTTTGACAGCCTCGTAGTTCATCAACGAATCAATGCCAACGGAAGCGGCCTTGTTGTCTGCCTTATTTGCGTCACGTCGAAACTGGGTCCTAAGTACGAATAAGGACAATGAGAGACTAGATTTCCAGTCTGCCAGCTCCCCTCACCTCCACGAAGTCGTCCGCACAGTGAACCAAGTATATGCTGCCAAAGTAGTCAGGGTGATCGCGGCAAAGTCCCAACCGAATTTGTAGCTCTTGGAAACAACGGTTAGTCACCACCTATGGGTAGCACAAGATATAAAAAGATACCAAGATGCCGCAAACCATAGATATTTCAAAGGCAGTTGGAACAATCCGAAATAGGATGGCTTGTAGCATGAACGCAATTCCCCTACGACGTGCAAGTGTGAATAGGTTAAGTCAGAAAATGTGAGGGGATGACCCAGACTTTGTTCCACGATCGATGGCACGCGTCAGTCCGCCGGTTTGGCGGGACAAATGGAATTTGAGGTCTAGATTTAACAAATGTTCGAACGTTTCTCGAGCAACCTTGCGAATAGCACGCTGGCCGATATTAGCGAATACAGCACTCAAGAGCTCCCCAAATAGCGTTGCTCCGATGCGCGCAGCCCCGTCTAGGTAAGTTGTCAATATCAAAAGGAGAATTCACGTTTTACTAGCATACATCCGAGTATGAGCGAGCCGGCCACGACCCAGACTGCACTCTGGGATCCCGCGTCGATGTTGAGGACATCAATGATGTTCTTAAAGAGCTGCGGGACTTGTACGTTCAATACCTTTGTGCATTGATGAGAAACTTGCATAGCTTGCGTGAGGATGACGTCCAAACCTTGGCAGAAATGAGCAAGGCAAAACCAAGGATCACTCTTCCCCGAGTGCTCCAATCATTCTTGGGCCAAACATTCTCCAACAATTTCTGGACAACCATCCAATCTTTCCTTCGTTGCTCCCGAGGGGATGTCGGGGCTAACGTCGGTTGGATGCTCTGAGTGGACTCTGTAGGCTTGACTTGCTTCGTGTTTCCCGGAGAGTTCCACCTTATATTGCAGAAACTGAAAGCGCGCAAACGCACGCGCGTCCTGATATCAAAACAAGGCAAGTGGTGCAAGTGATTTGAAGCCAGGAATGTGCCATTAGCGCTACGCAGCGACAAGCTGCGTGTCGGTGAACGAGTCGCTGCATTTGAGAAAGCCTTGAGGAATGCAGAGCGGCAGTAGGAGCGTGAAAGGTGCGACCCGCTCACTAACATAGGCAGGCGTTAATCGGGGTCAGGTCCAACGGAAGCTTTTGTGCGGAAATACTAATGTCTAATCTTATCAACAAACTTTTTCCCTGGTAGTTTCCTTTTTCGGGAAGTCGTTGCAACGAAATCTTTGCACTACTCATATTACGACGGTCGCAGATCTAATACTAGCACTCGGCACCCCCACAAGTCGGCACATTTTTTAGATCTGTATTTTGTACTACTCCTATTACACAAATGCTATCTGGCATCAAATAAATTCCACCTCCAACTTGAGCTGCAATGATTCGAGCTGAAATGAGTAGGATAGCTGAAGAGCGGTTTGTCACGCCTGGAGTCACGCTTCTATACCTTTGCCGGAGCTGGGTTCGAAACCAATAGTGTCCAAATCTTAATACTGAATGTGCCGAGTCGGAGTTTGTATCAGCGAGCATACTTCTTGTGACATTCGTGTGACTGGTGCCGGGTGGGATAGTAATAGTGTGTCCTGAACTATCACCGCCACGAATGAGTGTACTGTAATAAGCACTTACAATGACACACTTCGGAAGCAGGCTGTACACTCGATGCGGACAGAATTCTTCGTGCATCTGGGTCAGGCATAATGGTAAGTTCGAAACGTTCCAGTTGACAACGGTGAGTTCTCCGCGGTCTGACAATATGTACATTTTGGACCACACCCGTTATTCTGCTTCGTTGGCGCAATGGCCCTCCATGATGTAAAGAAGATTCACTTGACTCCCACACCAAGATTTGGTCATCTACGCCGCATCATGTGAGATTTCCCATCGAACAACTGTTCAGTGAACAATGAGGTGGGTTGTGGAATGCGGTCCGAGTCAGCAGTCATATAGTCATAGCCCTCCACAGCTTGGCAAGCGTTGAGACCTGGCAACTAGCTTCTAGGGGGGTACATACTAACGTTGACGTATGCATACCGATATGTTCAAACCAAGGATCGAACACGCTCTATTAGAACACTCTTCTCTTCACAGCCCATTGTTGGCAGTGCCAAGGCGTCATACTATACGTCCGCCGCACGCCACACCGCGTCCGATTCGTCGTGTGTTGTGCCTGCAGTTACATGTATGCCGCACTGAATTAGCAAAATGAAATGTGTTCACGCTCCAGGGTCGTCGCATCGTGCACAACGAGGCCTTCGTACCCCGCAGTTTCCCCATTGGATACTAGATTGAAATGCAAAGACTGAGGAAGGCGAGGCCCACCAGGGTCGCGCTCACCGCTTCATGGAGGGCTCTCAAATGAAATGTATCTTGCCATATATAGAGCCCTCCAAGGCGTTACGGCTTAGCCACTTCCGTTACCCTGCGCTCCAAAAAAGTCCCGTCCGACACGGGACGATAAGTAATAATCCGAGATCGTCCAAGTACTCATAGATCCATTAGATCTCGGATCATTCCAACCGTTTCGGAAAAAAATCACCTCAAGATACGGTGACTTGGATAAGATGAGCTACACATGCAAAACTCAATGACATGTATGTAAAAGTACAAACGAATTGACTATCCGGACGAAGGTGTTGATGAGAATGCACTAGAGCAATAACACAAAAACGCAATGAAATGAGGAATGAGGCACAGCTCAGATCCACTCCGAACCGCCCCACCACCGCTTATCTGCCCCTCTTACCACCCATTCTGATATGCAGTCCGTAGTAGCCACATAGATGGACCCTCCACTTGGGTCGAAGCACGTCCCAGCAATGTCGTGGTCATAATCCTGTATTAAGGCTAGATCGAAAATGGCATCATCTCTGGTGATGGTCCTCTGACGAGAACGAGATGAAGGTCGTACACGACCAGGTGCTGCGAGTTGGGGAGGGTGAAGGCTGTACCGGAAGATGAACCGAGGGTGGGGGTGAAGATGAGCGTGACGGTCCGCGTGAAGAAACGCAATCCCCCTCCATCTCGTCCACCTCCATCTCAACATCCTCCGGAACCACCGTCACCATCTCCATAGTGAGAGGTCGGGCCCGTCGATTCTCCGAGCACCAAGCGGTGGAATCCTCTCCGTAACGTGAGTTCGGGCACTGTGGCGGTCGCGGGTTACGGCGAAGAGGCCATGTTCATGGACATCCTCCATTCCATCCCTACGACGGAACTCACGCCGTGGGGGGTGCCACGAGGGAATGGGACCACTTATCTGGAACGGTCCCCTCCGAAAAATTCTTCCAACCCACGTGTCGTGTGTGGGGACGGAATAGGATGTCGTTGCGGTCTCGTATCCAAGTACGCAAAAGGGCTAAATAACGACCGGGGGGACACTGTTTTCCGCCTGGAAACCCCAGGAACGCGCACGACTTCTTCCTGTTCAAAGGTTCGAGCATCGAAAACGTGCAAAAGATTTGTATGCTGAGTCGGTGACGGCCGTGAGAAAGATGGAACGGAACTGGAACAAGAAATGTAGGTACCCACCTCTGTGAACATCATTAACTCTTTTCCTGGGTGGCCATTCGTGCCACCCGAGCCGAACTTGACATTTCGGGCCCCCCATCCAGGGGGCTCTCGAACCCCACCTCGTCCAGTCATTTGGGTCGTCACTAAGCCAGCCACTTGACTCGCCGTTCCCATGCTGTCCGGTTGGCGATCGTGTTTTGTCGGTTTGTATGACTTTCATAGGCTTCGTACTTCGCACGTCCCAGACGGCCACCACACCCTCTTGAGATGCAACAGCAAACTTCATTCCATCTGCGGAGAACGCTGTTGAAAAAGAGGCGGCGAGTGCTGCCGAGTATAGCTGCGTATCGGGCGGTGGGACATTGAGGGTGGCGATGGGATTGAAGGTGACGCGTGCGCCACCCGTAAGTTGGTGCAAATAAATCCGGGGCGAATCCCCGACGGACAGGAGCGTTCTCCCATCGGGAGATATGGATGCTTCACATGCCAGTTAGTCGAAGCCTAGCTCAATCTTGACCAAGTGGCAGACTCACAATGATTAACCGGCTCTTCTAGCCTCAACAGTCCACACGGTCGTATCTCTTTCGGCGCAGAGTCTTCGCAGACAGGGACATCATAAAACTTGACTTTCCAGTCGTTGTTACTGACGACGAGCCTAGGCTCGACGCTGCTTTCATTGGATCTCGTTAAAGCTGAGAGAGCTCAGCAGGACAGAGTTATTAATCGATCCAGGGAGTTTCATAAAGAACTTCCAGACATGATAATTACAATGTGGCCTTGATGGGTTGTCTTCTCGCCGTTCGGATCGGTTGTGGAGTGAAAGATGTATTTCGGCTTCCTGGCCACCAGCTGCCAACAGGGTCTTGTCCGTTCCAGGTACATGGAGAGATGCCAGAGTATTGGGTATGAACGTCAAGTCTGCGATTGTCCGCGGGGGCTGTGGCGCGATGACATGACCATAGGAACGGGGCGTAGGGAAAGCAAAGCGACCACTCACCAAATCTGGCGCGTGAAGATCGTGTTCCACGATAGAGGTGTTCTGTACATAGTTGAGGATACCTGGTTCTTGTGGGCAAATTACGAGATCACGCAGTTGGCTGAAATGACCCGAGGCAGATAGCAAGGCTGAGGAGATAGGTCCCCAGCGAGACGTAATAATGCACTCACACATGACCGATTGTAACTTCTGCTGCGGAAACTTTATTGGGCGTGCAAGATGATAGTAGCGAGGAGTGGCGAGCCATAGGTTTACAAGTGTACGGTGAACAGGGAGTTGGCAGGCATCGGGGTACTAGGGTTTGTCGGATGGCGCATGGCCCACGCCCTGTAAGGGTGCACGGTTGCCGGTCACGTGATGACCCAACTGACAGCACTTGCTGACTTGGATTTGTGCAGTGGGTGGTTCCAACCATGAGCACGAATGAAACCTCGACGGCGACGATCACCAAACCAAAACCGACCAAGAAGCCCCTGAAGCCAGCACGAAAACAGGTTAAACCTGGCGAAGTCGAACGAAAGGAGACGCCACAAACGGGGAAAGAGTACAGTGAGTGTCACCACCGACGTGATGCTTGGCAATATCCTGAGCACACTCCAACAGACATCTGGTACAACAAGTGGGCCGGCGGTGATCGCGAAGATAATTACTCAAAGCGAGTGTTTCTACGGTTATGGACAAGGCATGAGCTGACCCCCACCCTAATTACAGCAAAGTCAAGTCGCAGACGCGATGTAACATCAAGAAGGACAGCGGCCTCACTAGAGCAAACACTACAGGAAATAGATACTGTTGTCTCTTTTTCGCTCGCGGTTGCTGTCCATACGGCTGGGAATGCAACTACTTGCACATTCTCCCTGATCCCGACAACGCTTTGCCTGATAGTTCGAAAGATTGTTTCGCACGAGAGAAGTTTGCAGACTACCGGGACGATATGGGTGGCGTTGGGAGTTTCAACCGGCAAAATCGCACCTTGTACATTGGCCGGATCAAGGAGACAGGACCTGGCCCCGAAACGGAGGAGATAGTCATTCGGCACTTTAGAGAGTGGGGGGAGATTGAAAAGAGCAAGTACCTTCCACATTCTCCACCCTATCCTATTGACGTCTCGTTCAAAGTACGTGTTTTACAGTACCGGAGCGTAGCTTTTGTGACATACAAGTCCGAGTTCAACGCCCAGTTTGCCAAGGAGGCCATGGCGTGCCAATCCCTCGATAATGATGAAATCTTGAATGTCCGGTGGGCGACAGAGGACCCCAATCCTGTATCGAAGGAACAGGAGAAGCGATGGCTGGAGGAACAGGGCCAGGAGGCGATCAAGGCGCGCATGGATCCTCGTATAATTCAGGCCATGCGGGCAGTGCGAGCCCTCGAAGAGGGAGATACGCTAGACGACGAAGGCGAGGTTGTAGAGGCGGCGGACGGCGAGGTTCCCGAGGATGGTCCCCATGCTAAACGGAGGAAACTAGACTTTACGCCACCAGATGTGCAACCTTCCGAATCCCTGAAACCTCAAGGCCTTCTTTCTGCTGATACCTTGGAGGGCTTGAAATATTTCGCTGAGATAGGAAGACAACACGGTAGCAACACATCCGCGCCGATCAATCCGCAACCCAATCGAAGCACCACGGGGCTGGGGCTAGCTGAATATGGAAGCGAAGAAGAGGACTAATAGTGAGTGTATCATGATAGGGTATCTGTATTATCACATAAGGGTTGTGGAAGTGCTTGGGTGTCATGATGGCAATGGAGGCCGGACGTATCCGTCCTGATGGGGGAAATGATGAACATGGACTTTGGATACTGAATTGCAAACGTTGGCTTGTTGTTGGCAACCAGCCAACCCCAACCATCACCCATTGATCTGCGTGTCATAACCGTTGGGTGCTACCAAACTACGTAGTAGGAAATATTTTGGCAGGCCCGGACAAATGCGGGATGGTACACGTTGGGAACACGTGGTGAGCCTGCCAACGCCCACGCCACAGAGTTGGGTGGGTCATGAGAAGAAACATTTTTTCTGGCTGGGAAAGTTAAACATCTCTCAAACACCCTCACGGCGTGCACGTCTCGGTGACATTTCAGTGTGCAATGGTGCAGGGCCACGGACGTCAATATTGTGGGGGCGTGTGGCGAGGTAATTCTTCGAACGTTGACAAGTCATGTGATGCTCACGTGATGATCTGGGGCGGTGAAGCCCTCCAAGCGTCTCGCCACTGCCATGTTTCCCCTTTCCGTAGAAGGCACAGCCAGAAATCTGTACGCTCGCCTTCAGCATTGGCAAGCTCCGGGCTATGTTTTTCGTCGGTTAGTCGGAGAACATTCCATGCAGAAGTAACTTGCAGAATTTCCTCGGAGAACTCCGTCCTCTCCGGTCCTCCCGATGTCATATGTTCGTCAACAACACGCAAAATCTGCCAGGCCAAAGTGCACTTCACCATGCCGAAACGGTAGTTTGGGGCTGGTATGGACAGGTTAATATTTCACCGCCGTAAACCTTGACATATTGCCTGGCGATCGCCTGGATCTTGGGTCTTTCTCTTTCCTCGTCTTCCATGGCGCTTTGGGGGGGAGAGGCGGACAGGCGCCATGGTACCGTGCCTGTTTGGGTCTTCGCACCATTATATAAAGGACGACCATTCGCGCATCTATGACTCCCCTCACTGACAATTCCCCTCTCGACCATCCAACCAACCCATGGCCCCCAACTCTATCCCCTCTATCTGCATCTCACACGAAACAAACGAGTACCAGATTCCATCCTCTCTGTAAGACCGTCCGTGCGTTGTGCAGTTCCAGTTGACTCACACACCACCCCCTCTAGTCATTACCCAACTCCTAACTCCGACATCACTCACAACTCTGAAGGAAGAGGCGTTACCGTCCCTTCTATCTCGCAGTCTTCTGAAGCCTTTGATCTTTGTTCCTTGTATGTCTTCACTGTTGGTCTGACTCATGGTGACCATCTCACATACTGATAGCAGCCCTGTCGCATTTGAAGACTTACTCGATGCTAGGGTGTATACAAAGGATGACTCTGGTTATCCGAGCGGCCTTGTTTTCCTAGACGACGAAAGTGAGTAAAACTGCAAGCTTGGTAGCGCCACACCATCATTAATTGAATGTCTAGGTGATGGCACGAACTTCCAGCCCAGCGCATTCGATGGGGAACGTCTCAAGTCAGAATTGTACGCCATCCCTATCCCGTTTATGAGTGGGCCGGCTGGAGTCCAAACCATCACTACTGGAGGAATGGACAATAACTTCCTCTCACCTTCATCGCCCTCGCCCTCGTCGTACAACGGATCGCAGTCCCCAGCATCCGTACATAGCGAATTCAGCTCCGACCTTGAATATTCATCTCCAACCTCCTCAGTTGCCCCCGAGGAGACCTATCCTCCTTCTCCGTGTTACACTGGCCGCCGCGCTGGCCATCCATACTTACATCGCCACCACGTTTCGTACGAGTCCATCCCGGCGGCGGACCATGTTCTCCCGACACATGATATGGGTCATCATCGCAGTTATTCTGCGTCGTCTCAAAGGACCCGCATTGCAACCCAAGCAATGTTAGATGCGAATGAGCGACGTCGAGTGCACGAAGCTCAATTCGAGTGTGAAGAGTGTCACCAGACATTCACAGCGCAGTTCAGCTTGAAGCGTGAGTCTGGGAGTGGACAATTCATTATAATCATTCATCCTGACCTCTTCCCAGGTCACCAGCAGTCACATACAGGCGAACGTCGATTTATGTGCAGCATTCCAGGCTGTAACCAGAAGTTCTTCAACAACAGCGACTGCAAGCGTCATGAGAAGAGCAAGAAACGTCATCCCAATCACTACCAAAGCTAATCTCGTTCACGTCCGCGTGCGGCTTGCATGGGCCAGGCACCCCCCAAGGCACCATAGTATTCATAGAAGTCTGTACCCTTACCACATGCGACAGAAACACGTTTCCGAGTGGTTTGTTACCCGGAGTTTCTTCACACTTCACGATTACCCTTCGTACCCTTATACCCTAATCGAGGAGGATGTTGTATTTTTTTTCTTGTTTGTTCCTGTAAAGGTAGCTTTAATGTAGTGCTCGCAAAGTCTCAGTGATGCAGATGTATCGCCTATGCCTTCCGAGGTGTCCTCACTTTCTGCAATAATATAACAGGGTTTTCCAAGGAATCCGTTGACATAGCCCTGAGATGATGCTGGGGGTGGCATCCTAGTCATATTTGGTCACTGACGCTAGGTCACGCTGCCATTGGCCAAGTACAAATGACTTGGTCTGACTCCGGCTTCCGTGGGCGCCACTACCAGTAGTTGGCGATGGTTGGTCAGGACGGCCTCCGGAGGCCGTCCCTCTCTCGGGTTAGTTACATGTTAAACACGAATCGAACATGAGTGAATCCACACCGTCAAGGGAGGAATTCCATGGCTATGTATTCTGCGATGGAATTCAGCGCCCATTCAGCCTATTCAAGCAACACGTAAGGGTGGCGCTGCAAAGCAAAGTGTCCAACGAACGAAGTTAACTTTGACAAACCATAGCCAAAAACCAAGCAGACGCATTGCGAAGATATAGCGGGCGAATACGTCATATTCACGGCCATACGGACAATGAGATCATCCACACTAGTTTGCAACAGTCTTGCGTGGCTGCGCAATCGAGGTGAACAGCGCAGGCGGGTGGAACGCGTGATCTCGTCGTTCATGCAGGCGTGTGCGGGCAGGCCGAAACGTTGATGTTGGCCAGTTCCGCAATCAACACGCATGTGGCTCCAACGACACGGTGAATATTCTGTGGTGAATACACTGACGTATTGGAGTTGGTACGCGTAATGAGGACGGAGTTAATGTAAGTTCCGAGGGCGTGCGTGGACAGCGTCGAGAACGTTGACTGTGAAACGTGTCCGGTGCACGATCAAGACACCGGCGCGATGGCTCCTACCACAAGAATGGGAACTGGCCGTTGCACGAAGAGACTGACTCGAACCTCTGTTCCGACGTGACCTTGCTTCCCCACAGAAGCCGGGAGACATCATAGCCAACAATACAATCATGGGCGATCCGATGATACCTGCGTCCATTGCTCCCAAGATGGGGACGTCTGTATTTCCAGGCAGTGCGCTGGTGGGAGAGAAGCTGCATTGCCAACTGATAAATCGAAAAAGTGAATTGCAATACAAAGGGCGCCCAATAATTAAAGATAAGTCGGCGATTAGAAGATGGAAGAAAGCGGGTTTGGAACGAGAGACCGGAGACTGCTCCACACGATGACCACTTTACCGGATTAGATGAATATATGAAAAATAATATATGGTGATCATGAGCACAGCTCCTGGACTTCTTCACCCCAGTAATATGGGCCATCTGGGCGTATGACCGGAAAACACAGATAGGCGAACCCGAATACTGCCCTATACGGATTGGATGAAACGTCACAGATCTCCGCGCCTGATTAGTGCGAGAGGATGTCGCTCCCACTACCTATACCATGCTCGTTGGGGAAACAAAGCGATTCGCGCCGCTAGGCTCTGTCCTACTCTAGCATTGCAGCGTCGGACATACCGGTCATCAGTCACACTGCATGCAACGATTGAGACTAGCTGGGATGAATAGAAGCTACATTTCGGTAGGTCGAACGCAGAGCCTGTATCCGATTGTCCATGTCTTACTCGACGATCCCTCCCTTTAATTTAATGATGATGCACGTCGTGACTGTGACCTTGGTAGTCAAGAGCGTACACTGTTCCTGAGTGAGACGTGGTATACCTTGAAAGAATACATGTACTGACCGGAACCACATTCAGGGCAACGACGGTTCTTGTCCTTGCGGAGCTGGAACCAATGAATGTCGTGGGAATCAGCTGGAGAGCCGGTGCAACCAACGAGACGTTCGGTATCCTAAAGCGAGCATCAGCTCAATAATGTGATATTTCGTTTTTTCGCCAACTCTCTGAACATACCAAGGAGAAGACCTTGATGGGATCTGCCAATGTACCTACGCGACTCGAGTCAAGGGGTGCCTTGTCGAAAGCATCGACGCCCTGCATTTCGGCCAAGAGCTGGAGACGTTCAAGGCCAGTGGCTTGTTGCTCGTCTGTTGCGATCTCACCCGGTTTTGCACCCGGGCCAAAGATAGCTGGAGGGTGGTGGTCCGAGCGCGCGGCGGAAGTTGAGGAGAGACCACGGATGGCGCTAAATTGCGCAGACCGCGTAACGCGAAGTGCAGCTGGCCGGACAGTACGTAGGGAGGCGTTGAACATGGCGCACACTTTGCAGAAAACGACGAGGGCGGGAGTAACAAGCTTGTTGTCACGCGTAACAACGTGACAGCTCAGCCCGCATGGCGCCGAGTAGCACAACCTGAACTAATATCCGCACTCCTACTTTACTCAATGACAGTGCGTGGCTAACGCCAATTCTGACAACCTGACTGTCACCATTTGTTGGCTACTGTGTGTGTATCATCTATTCAAACTAGGGCTGCCAGTGCTCCCATCCCCGAGGACAATTGCTAATTTTGGAAGGTCTTTACGAACGGCTAACTCGCTAGCGTCCCCATGCCGCAGCACTTTGCCGACGTTAGACCTGACGAAAATATTATATCAAGTGTCATGCCAGGTCAGATTCGCCGCTACCCTTCCCATTCCTCGGTCGCCATTTGCATTGGGTGGTCATGATGAGCTCCCCCGGTATAAAACGTCGGGAGTCCGCGACGCCTGGTACCCGGCATGCGTACAATAAATCGGCCCCCTCGTCAACGTCTATAGTGCGCCACTCAGATCCTACCTTTGTCGTCGGTGATGCAAGTGCGACTACTTCGCCAACGGGATCAGATTTCCGTCTCTCAGCGATATCGTGCGCATCGACCGTAAACCTGGTCCACTCGGAGAAACGTGATGAGACGAGTGGCCGGCCTTCTATGCGGAACTATCCGTCGTCCGCGGAGCTCCCAACGCACATCTGTCAACTACCCAGGGACTACAGCGATCCAGGCAGTAAGGGAAAGGAACAAAATACTACTATACTGCAAGGATGGAGGATTATCGTCTTTGGTTCTTGTAAGGACGACTATTTCTATCCTACTGCAGTGTACTCATGTTATTAGGGTTTAACCTTTTACTGTTTCTCATTCCCGTGTCGGTAGGTTTTTAGCCGTGTCCTGTTTGCAATGGAAATTGAACGTGGAATACTCTATTTAGTGGGCATTAAGTTCGATCTTGGGGAACCATGACAAGCTCGTCTTCATTTGTAAGCATTGCCTCTGGGAAAGGAAACTTCGTTAAGAGTCATCTGTAGTCTGTATTCTCTCCATGATTCCCTTGGTCAAGGTAAGTACATCTGGTGCAGCGAGTTCTCGGATCGGTGTGTATTTGAATAGTTGCACGATTTAGCTATGGAAGAATTGGCTCTACGAGTAGGGGGGGCAAAGACGGGCTTACTCAATGCCAGTATGGTAAGCCTACCTCCGAGCTTCTGCGGGGTTACACTGACTTCATTCCCACCAAGAGTAACACGTACGTGGAGTTGTTGTTTTGCTTGTGCTTCTTATGCGATTGTTCGTCAGTGTCGAAGTAGTTGTTGCGGTTAGTCTTCGAGGCTCAGTTAAATAATGCATCTAATGTAACTGCGAGGACAGATCACCGCGTTGAGGAAGTGCGAATTGCGCGTCGTGCAAGCATCACGTTAGTTTCTTCCTTTCCAAATGTACTTAAGCTCTAACTTCCTTTGGCAGTAATAGGTTCGGTACTGAGCAAACTCCGTAGGTGTTCCGTGCTCTCCACCCTGTTTCGCAACTTGATATATATCACAGTCCTCATTTTGGGAATGTGCTTCTTTGCGGGAGGTTTGAAGTTCTCTGAGCAAGGCTTCGATCAAAGTAAGTGGGGCCCTTAATCTATAAGATTGACACTGACACGACATACAGCTGCGACTCAGGTGCACACGTCTTTATTGAGCATCAGTGTTGGTGTTCTTCTACTCCCCGCTGCTTATCACTTTGCCCTTGATGACGATGGGGGTGAGTATACCCTCGCAGCACAGAAGAAACACATCCTGAAAATGAGTCACGGAGTAAGTATTCTCCAGTGAGAGTGATTTTATTTGTCTCACCACTGCCAGGTGTCCATAGTGCTGATGACCAGTGAGTTATACTCGTTGCAGTGATTGTAGGTTGCTCCATTATTTTCAGTTTATTTGGCGTATTTGGTTTTTCAATGTTGGTCCCATACCCACCTTTACGAAGACGTCAAGCAACAGAGTGACAGGCTTCCTGTGAAAGTATCCATTGGCTCTCGTATTCTTCCACGGTCATGGAGATCGAACACTGGTAACATGCCACCAGCTGGCACAAGTTGCACTGGAAGTGATGTCCGATCATCGATGCTTACATCAACGCCCTCGTCCCGAAAGGGTGCCGTACGCGAATTCTCGCACCATAACTCTCCTTTTCACTCCACCTCTGAAACAACCCTGACAAATAGCCCCATTCACAAGCCCGGCAATATCACGTCCATGCCAACCAACCTCAATCCTACCATTCGTCTAGTCCCAGAGTCGTTACGTGACGGTGACTACAATAGGTCAGACCCCAAAGTAGGCTTAACCACGACTGTGCCAAGGTTGAAGTTGCCTGGTAACACGTCCGCTATCATTGATGACACTCGTCAGTACTCGTCCCCAGAGCCAATAAGCGCTGCGGAGACTCCGCCATCTAGTGGCTTTAGTCCCTCTGCGATATCAGCTAAATCATCCATGGAACCTCGTTTGAGTTGGACAATGACCATCTTACTGTTAATACTGATAACAATTGTAGGTCATGTGCTGATTCATCTTTTGTTCTCCATGACTGATATGGAGTGACCTAGGCGGTTGCCTTTAATGCGGATGACCTAGTTGAGAGTATGAATGGAATATCAGGGGCCATGAGTAAGCAGTGGATCGGTCTGATCTTGCTCCCGGCAGTTAGCTCTATTACCGGTATGTTACCTGTCCAGTGATGATTGAAGATTGATTAAATGTGTTATTGTTATAGAATGTGTGACAGCGATGAATATTTCCGTGAAGGATCAGCTTAGCTTGAGTATCAGTGTTGCCGTTAATTCTACCATCGTGGGTGGGCTCTTGCCTTAATTTGTGATATTTTAATCCTTCGACCTATCAGCAAACTACACTATTTGTTATTCCGTGGGTAACCTTCCGGCCTGCCATCCTCACTGCTACTGACTCGCATCGATACCGTGCTACAGGTTGATGGTAACGCTAGGATGGGCGATTGACAGGCCTCTGGCCTTGCTGTTTGACCCGTTCGAGTCTGTCGTGAGTACAACGCAGTCGATTCGTTTGCTGTATACTCTGCTTACATCCTTTCTAGGTGCTGTACATTGCCGGTGTGTCTCTCATCTATCACGTCACATATTTTTACTCAACAGTGCCCAGTTCAAACAACGAGCCACGTGATTGCTGATGGGAAGTCCAACTGGCTCGAAGGGACGATTTTGATCTGTGAGTACAATGTCCGGTTTCTTCCCCTGCAGTGCTCAAGACCTTTCCAGGCTTATATATCATCATCGCCGTTTCGTTCTGGTATTACCCGGGTACGGCGCAGCCTTTGGAACTGTGCACTTTGTAATTGACGTGAGACCCTTCCAGACCGTGCCAACGAATTGTTAATGTGTTAGTATCAGTGATTGTTCTCTAGACTAGTTCCGACTGTTGTCTCGGCGCGACATGAACTTTACTCTCGATTTTCATGGACACGTTTAATAGTCCTGACATTCTTCCATCCTTGACATTGCTTACTGTAATTACCCTCGTTTACAGATGTAGTATACGAACACTAGACATTGTTGGGCAAAAGCAGCGGATAGTGCAGCTTGCAGATTTTCAAATACTGGCAGTGGATGGATCTACCAGAATCCCGGACGGTGCGGTAATCTATTGCCCCTCGGACCCGGTTAATGCTTAGTACGTTCAATTCCCTACAGCGTCACTTGCCCGCAGCAAGTAATCGTCTCCCGCCCGCCAGCAGCTGGCAGACTCGTACCAGGCCTACTACCAGTACTCTCCTTCCAAAGTCCCAGTTGATTCAACTTGTCATTGTTGGTGGGACGGCCTAATATTCCACTGGCTCTACTCTCGTTTGGTCCAGACACCGTACGTCATGCAGTGAAGTCGGCTGATTCAGAACCCGCGTAGGAGTGCCTCGTCACTATTTTCCCTGTTGATTCTTTATGGACACCTTGCCTTTCGGCTACATCGAGCGGGGCCATCGCTATGAGACTTCCCCTACATTTACACGTTCAGATGGCGACTAACTTTAGGTGTCCAATGACCAATCCGACCTAAGGCTTGGCGTCTGGTGCGATCACGGAGCACTCCTAGAAATTAGAACCACCCGTCTTGCATTCACAACCGCAGGTCAGCGAAAGCAGAAATACTTCTAACGGCAAGGCCGCTGTACGGAGACTCCCCGTGCCAACTTTGTCCCACGTGTTCGAAGGTGCGGGATGTTGTGCTTGCTTCTTGACTTTAGCGGGTGCACGGTCACAATCATAACTACCGGTGGAGGAGAGGAGATCGGCAGAGTACGTTACACTCTAGACGTAGTACCTACTTTTATACGTCTGCCTGCCTGCCAGTTGGATTCAGGACCGGTATAGGGCGAAGCAAAGCACGCGTTCATAATTTCCGTCGCACGTTGATGAGCCTTCTCACCACCACTAGCAGCGTAAATTAGAAGCCACACGTGTTTGTCTAACACTCCAACGTCGGACTATTTATCGGTCGTCATTTTGGGGACCTCGATGTTTTAGACGTCATGTTTCACCTTCGTGATGTGCACCATCGGTTTTTCGTCACGGTGCCCGCGTTCGCTGCTTTCTTCTGGTTTAGTAGTCTTCTTGCCATGCTGCTTACCTGGCTCATCTCTGGCCGGCCGAAATACGTCTCGCAAGAAGGATCTGTTGCCTATATTTCGGATGTAGGCGCATCATTTCTGAAACCCCTCTTCGTCGTTGTATGCTGTATCACCGGTGTTGGGTTCTTACTGAGTCTGGTATTGGAACGCCTCCTGCGACACAGGGGTAGACTCGCACCGGAAATGCGGATGCGAGAACGTGTGTTCGGCATCCTCTCAGTCGTTGGAGCGTTCATCGCGACGTTGAGTCTCACCTTACTCTCCGGATTCGACACCTTGCACTACCCGACCCTCCACCGAATCTTCTTACTTGTGTTTATGGTCGGGGTGTCTCTCTCTGCTATATTCACAGTGGTCGAGTATCGATGGATCGCACAGGACTACCGAGACATGCGCAAACTACGTCGGGCATATATTGCGAAGGCTATCATTGCTAGCATCCTCATCGTCCTGGGGATCGCTTTCGGAATCACCCTGTTCTATGCTCCCAATGTGGGGGGTGTTATCGAGTGGATTATCGCATTCGGGTTCACACCATATCTGTTGACGTTCTGCTATGATCTCAGGATGGCGAAGGGCACACAACAGTTTCCGACTGTTGTCAAGGAGGCGGCTACCAACGAAGGTGGACAGAATGATCAGAGTCGGGTTGCAGAGAAAGGTGGTAATCACGCGTAGTCTCTTAGGTATGTCCGATATAGTACAGTACTCTGGCGATGGACGGACTGTCGATAGTTAGAAGCCATAAGATAGGAGGTATTTATGTAATTACATCTGTCACCTCCTAAAAAGGGAGTACTGAGCTACATAAACCTCTGCGTCCGAGAGTCGCGAACGTTGAACGCGGTCGACAATGGCGTCGTGCGGTAACCCGATCACTGACGATAGTGCTCTGATGCCCAGTGAGCAACTCAAAGATAACGTTATCGAGCGTTGTCTCTAACCACGTCCCATCCCTGGCAGGTCGACCAAGGTTCGACAAAGGCAAACACTGTATTAAATGTAAGCTGAACCTCGGCAACATCGTTATACGCCATGCGGTGTACTGCAGGTGATATCCTCCCCACAACTATGCTAATGTTTACCTTACACGTTCGTCCAGAGACTGCTTTACTCCGCTCGTGATGGTCAAATTCCGGAGAGCTCTGGAACCCCATGTTAACGCAAACGCTGGCACCTCCAAACGTCCGAAACTGAAGGCATCTGGGTCCTTGATCCTCGGTTTCTCAGGTGGTCTCGGTTCCGCAGTACTCCTTGATTTGGTCTACAAGTCATACTTCGCGGGTCGCCCACGAAATGGTGACCCTCGAGGTGGAGTTAATCATCCACGAAATGCCAATGTATGGACGACCTGTGCTGTATGTTATATCGAAGTCTCCAGCGCACTCCCGGAGGTATGATATTATTCTGTTACTGCCAGAATCTCTGTAGAACCTTGTGGACAGGCACGCGATAGCACGGAGGAAATACAGGGCGCCCTTGCATCGTATGCCGACCTGGAGTTTATCCCTCTTCGACTGGAAGATGCCTTCGACGAATCATGGTGGTGTAGGATGACAGGTAAAGCCGACATGTCCCAGCTGGCACTAGAGCTAGGCAAAGACGGTTTACCCACAGAAAGCGAGCTTTTTACGTTCTGGTATGATCCGTGCACTAACTACTAAATAGACCTAAATCTTTCCCACTCATCCAACACGCTTCCCCCGAAAGAGGCCTTACGCGTATTTCTGAATGCTCTGCCCACTCCAACCGCAGTTTCTAGGGCCATCCAAGTTCTCATTCGTCTTCTATTGTTCTTCACAGCCCGATCCCGTGGAGCATCTCACCTTCTCTTGGGATCGACCTTGACTACCTTGGCCGTGTCCTTGATTTCGTGCGTTGCACAGGGAGGTGGTCACGTCATCCGTGAGGAGTTTCAAGAAGAGTGGCCTCCTGGTTCATCATCTTGCATTGATCCCGGCGGACCAGTTCGCGTCGTGCGGCCTCTGAGAGATGTCACCATGAAAGAATGTGCGGCATTCGCCTGGTGGAATGGAATACATGTACCCGGGAGACCGAGATTGACGCGAGCCATAGCTGGCATCCCTGGTTTAACTAAAGGTATCTGCGTGGCAAGTCGATTTGGAATTCGTGATACACTAACAATTTCGGGAGATTTCGTTGTTCGCCTCGAAAAGGATTACCCATCCACGGTATCGACGATTGCGCGCACTTGTGCTAAGCTGGAGCCGAAAAGTACGTCGATGGATGAGTGTTGGTTTTGTCGTCGGTCAGTAATCCGTAACCGGGACGTGATGTGTAATCGCTGAGGTCTCTCTTAGCCATCTACAGGGAGGACTCGCAGATTGGAAAGCCCGCATATCAATACGATCGCATCCCGACCCGAAGGTCGTGGCGCAGCCTGCTCCCCCGTCTCCTACCATTTCCTCGGTTCACGCGGACCAGGAATCCCCGCTTCCTTCGCTGGATACACATCTCTGTTACTCTTGCATGACCATGTTCACCAGTAGGAGCGGCAGGAAGTCATCATCTGCACCATCGCTTATACGCCACCAAGATACACCTTTGCCGAGCTGGGTGAAGCCGAAAGATGTGGGTATGTTACTGCAGGGAGCAACATTGGTTTCTCAGAATGGAGAGCTTTGGGTTCGAAATCAGCAGAGTGAAAAAGAGTGTCGAGAATCGATCGTTGACTTCCTCCTATCAGACAATTAAAAGGATAGTGACAATTTATGCCAACGTTCAGTGTCGGACTGCGTTTCCTTATCCAGTGGCAGAAGAGTCAAATATGCGTTCTATGTCGCAGCCAGCGAAGTTCGCCACTCAGTCGTTCCTCGGGGGCCTGTGCGGTTTACGACACCACTATAAAAGGGACCTAGTCAGCCCGAAATATGTGATAGCGCCATCCGTGCTGCCCAGTTGGCACTGGTCGGTTTCAGTCGAATGAGACATCTGACCCCATATCAAGTTATTCGGACAGATATTAATGCTTCACAACATATTGAATTCTGCTGAGTTTGGATACAGTCGTACTACGACATGTACTACACATGACATATACAAGGGAACGGACGGATAGCAGGTAAGTAAGATCCGCTACATCCAGGTTATTTCCAGACTGAAATACATACCCATCCCAACCAGACCAACACAATGTTACACCTTGTTCACCATCGAGCGCCCTGCCTTATCCCCGAAGAGCTCTTATTATGGCTGAGAATCTGATGACTGTCGTTGTTCAGAAGCACGAGTTCAAGATGTTCTGCAATGGCATGGTCCTGCCGGATTATGTAGTGAGACTTCAGATGTCTACTACCGGGTCGGGCTCCAAGCCTAAATTCTATTTTGTCGTCCAAGGAGGGGAGAGCATCATCCTATTTTAGGCTTCAATAACGAAGGTACACCTACCGGAAGACTGGAGGGGGGATCGTGGAAGAGCTAACCTCATTCATTAAGGAGCGTTTTGATGAAACGAAGTTTTCCACCATTTACGCTGTCGGATTGTCGTCTGCCGCTTACAAGATGGAGAAATCTGGCCCGCCAGAGCCTCAATTCGTCTTCGACTGGTCCAACAAAGTTACCACGGCGGCGTCTTGTGATGAAATGGTTTTATTTGCCTCTATGGTTGATGAGGATGACTGGTACTATATGGAATGAGTAGCAAGAGGCATGTACGTACCTATCTAACGTTCATCACGATAGTGCTTCCGATTCATCCCACTACCAGAATATCTCGTTTTATTCAAAGTGCCTGGTGCGTACTCTTGTATCTTCCCTTCTAGTTGTGTGGTAATGCACGCTTCTGTAGGCCATGATGACAGTATCGCGTCCCCGTTGTGTTGATATGAGTATCTGACCCAGTCATGTATTCCTTGGAAGCGGGACCATCACCCGTATGCAAGCCAGACTTAGTTACCTTCCGACGCCGAGAAGACTTTTCTGAAAGGGTAGACAAGTACTCAACGGAAGGTGTGCTACCGTACTTCAGGGTTTATCTTCCTCAGCGCAGAGTTTGGCATGATGAATTTTCCACCTGCCAAGGAAAGCCAAAGCCGACGCTACTGGTAGGTCTCGGAGGCACGACCCGTTGAATGTTTGAACGCGGTTGCGGGTTTTCTGATTACCGTACGCTGTACATACGTCGAATATCAATATGTAAGGGACCTGGTCATCTCGAAGGTTGTATGTAATGATGCCGTCAGTGCTTGACCATGATGCATAATGACCCTAGTACTTCATGCCAGAGACGTTAGGTTCAAGATGGATGTGGCACGCCCGCTCTCTAGGCTCCGGTGGCGTAATATCTAGGGTACTTAGGATTCAACCAACAATTATACATGGAAGCAAGCGTTGTTCCTGCCGCGTTCAATTGTGCCTATCCACACGCCGGTCCAGCCCCACGGTCACGGTCCACGATAGCCGAGTACAAATAAGTACGGGTTCTTCAACTAGTCGGTCGTGAGCTGGCCATCCCCGGACTCCGACGCCTGCTACACAGAGATACCGACGAGCGCTCCCCATGCTGGAAGAAGAGATGCCGAACCTTTACGAGGTAGAAGAACATCAACGGGACTTGTCAGAGAGCTTCCAGGCGAGGAAGAACACCGTTTTGAGTTCTCATGGAAGGCCTCCCTGGTAGCGTCGATCAGTCGAGGTCTCACTACCGTCTCTCATCTGGGTCTACCACCCAGGTATGGCGAGAATGGTCTCCCACTTAGCGATGCGTTTGTTATAGGCGTAGCAGGTGAGTACTCGGATGTCACGAGCCAACACCATTTACCACTCCGAGCTTCCAGGGGGCTCAGCAAGTGGGAAGGTGAGATTGGACGACAATTGGCAGGGCGAAAAGTAATCCCACTGCATGCAGACATACGTCGCGAGACAAATCGTAAAGTCGCTTGGATCGACGCCTACAGTCATCATCATGTCTCAGGTATGTATGTTTGGTTTTGCGGGCACTGTGGGACCTTGTGACAACTGCCTTAACCTCTGCGTTCAGGATAGCTTCTACAAGCGTCATACGGAAGAAGAAATTGCTCTAGCTGATGCCAATCATTTTGACTTCGATCATCCTAGCGCAATCGATATGGACATGTTCGCTGCTGTAAGTACGGCATTGTATAACGAGAGCAATCCGCACCACAAATATGATGGGTCCCCAGTGTCTCGCAGACCTCAAGGCATGTCGACAGACGAATATACCAATCTATTCCTTTAAGGAACACCAGCAACTTGATCAGTCCAAATATCTCTACGGCGCCGCCATCATCATAGGTCGGTCTCTCTATTCTCTTGCACCCCTTAGCTAACCCCCTGTAGCCGAGGGCATCATGACCTTGCATGATCCAAAGCTACGTGCATTATACGACCTCAAGGTAAGCCATACTCAGAGAAGGATTTGTCCAGTTTCTGAGTGCGCGCAAGATATTTGTTCAGTGTGATTCGGACATCATGCTTGCACGACGCATCATGCGAGATGTCAAGGAACGTGGGAGAAGTATGGAAGGTGTTCTTGAACAGTTAGCAGCAATCCGCTGTTGCCGAGGAATATGCCTGACAACCACCGCCTAGATACCTCCGATATGTTAAGCCAGCCTTCGACAACTTCGTTCTTCCAACAGCTCAGTATGCAGATATTGTGAGCCGGAAGCTCCTTCCACTTCTCCATAAGTTCACAGTCTTTGAGATCGTTCCGGGTTCGAACAATGCCGTTGCAATCGAGCTCATCACGACCCATATCCGGAGTCAGATGAACGAACGAGCCCGGCATTTTCGTCGAAATATCACCTACAGATCCGTAGACAAGTGTCTGAACTCTCCCAGCGGTAATCCGGAAGATTCTACACTGAAACTCTTGCCACAGACGCCGCAACTTCAGGTGAGCATTGTAATAGCCGGTGTATAGAAACTGAAAGTTTCCTCGCAGGGTATTTATACCGTTTTGCGTGACGAGAAAACGAGTCGACAAGACTTCATTTTCTTCGTTGATCGCCTTGCAACGCTGTTAATTGAAAAAGCGATGGAATTGCTTCCTTACAGAACAAAGGTGATAACCACGCCCACAGACACGGAGTGTTCCGGGAAAGAGTTAGACGTAAAGGTCAGTAGTTCCCTTGGTTTTAAGTACTCAGCATCTACAACCATTCTCAGCACATTTGTGGTGTTTCCATTCTCCGCTCGTAAGTATTTAGTGTGGGAGTCTTTCATAGATGAATGTTTATGTTCTCCTTAGAGGAGGCCCCTTGGAAAAAGGGCTACAACGGGTTCTAAGTGATGTTACAATCGGATCACTTTTGGTTCAGACTGACGGGAAAACCGGAGAGCCACTTTTGTTGCACGTGATGTTGCCCAAGTGTATCCGTGAACGACACCTTGCCATCGATACATGGGTGTTTTTATTAGATGCGCAGGTATTGCTCTCGGGTGTACACTTTTTTCCGCAGCGCAACTGACGGAAGCGGTGTAGATCAGCACTGGTGCTTCTGCGTTTATGGCAATTCGAACCTTACTAGACCACGGCGTCCAACAGGACCACATTATTTTCGTGACCTTCCTGGTGGCTCGCACAGGAGGTATACACGTCCTTCAAAGTGCTTTCCCTAAAGTTAGAATCATTTGTGGAGCTATCGATTCGGGTTTGAAGGAGACATGGATTGAGCAATACCACTCGGAGGGAGAAGGTCAATACGGAAACACAAGGAAGGTGTGGATCGTGGAACCAGGGATGGGGCACATAGGTAAGTCATGAAAGTGTACGCTTTTGTTCTGTAGCTGAGAATACTGTCAGGGGATCGTTATTACCTATAATAAAGACCAGAAGTAGGACGGACAACACCGTCTAATCAAGGGAACTTGTTGGTTATCCATATCAGCAGTTTGATGTGCCGCCTCGCAGGCACTAATACTCTACAAAGGCTAGCAATTGAGTGCGTTAACGATCCGTGCCTTTCATATCGTCGATTATTGCTGGGGGCGCAGTATACTCCTTTGCCACGGCTTCACGGGCGCATCGGCGTGTCATTCCAGGAGTCGGTGTCTCACTCGGAATTTCTGTAGTTCCGTGACCGTCACCACTTTATCCTCGAAGTACATGCAAACCAGAGGTACGTGAGTTAGGTATGGAAAGGCGATTAACGTGCATGCTATGTTCATCCCCCGAACGACTATCTGAAGTTTGTAGAAACTTGAGCCTCTGCCAAGAAGAATTTGGGCATATTTCTAACGGATGAAGTCGGAAATGAAGCGCAGGTCGGTCAGTGGGTGCGTCCAGCGCTGAACTCTATCACTTTGGCAGCTGCATCTTCCAAAGCGTCAGCCACTACATGGAAGTCGGATAACTGCCAAACGCGTTTGTGAGCGCTCCGCTGTGGTGGGGTAGTGTCTCATACCTCATTGTATATCTGTGCGCTGCATCTGACCCACCACTTCTTATTGTGCCGGAAGAACGCTGCGGAAACATTCCACTTTAAGTACAGAGTATCCCGTATCAAGGCTAGTACTTCAGTGGTCTCCTGAATTTCCCCAGGCATGGGAAGCTCGACGTTGACCTCCATGAATGAAGTTAACAGATGGAGAAACAAAGACAAGAGACGATAGTGGTACCATACTTAGAGTGAAGCTACCCTCCGGGTCAAGAAGACTAGTTCCGAACCGTTCGGCTAGGTATTTTCCTCCCTCGATGGCCAGTTTGCGAGTGTACTCGTTTATCTTGTGTTCACCCCCCAGCCACGCTCTAAAATCGAGTGCTGAAAAACATTCAGATGCGAATGCCCGCTATTAATGCACTCACCCGCATTTGGGCTAATATGTGGAACAAGGTCGATGGTGCCCGTCCCTGAAACATGGTAAGCCGACGAGCAGAATTAACGATTTCACACAGGTTTACATTCAAAGAGTTTGACAAACTCCTGGGGACCCTTGTAATCCTCGTCCTGCGGAGAATGATACTCTACCGGGGTGGGTATTGGAGATTTGATGATGTGTTGATTCCTGTAAACGGGTTGACCGTCTGACACTGTCGGTGCGCAAGGTTAACAACAGTGCGTCTGACCTCTTGGGAACATAAAGGACAGCACATCCCCTCTTGGCGTAAAGCCACTTGTGACAATTCTGTCGAGCATGACTTGTTCGTTACAAGGGGTTCTGTATACTTTGCTTCCAAAGTACTGACTGAGACCCAGAAATCCGGTTTTGCTTCAGACAAATTGATGTCCAGTTCTTGTCCAATAGAGTGGGCGGCATCTACGACACTGTAGACGCCAGCACCTCTGCAGATGGCTACCATTTCCTTCCACGGCATCAGAACGCCAGGGTGGGATGTGATGGAATCGATCATGGCAATGAACGTCCTATTTTGATGAATGTCATCGTGTTCTTCTCTGACCTTTTGGATAAACTGCCTAAACTCTTCTACAATTGTTTCCTGCGTTGTCGGAAAGTGGACATTATAGCTCAACACAGTGGGATGAGGGGGAATATCTCCAAAATATTTGAGCTCCTTGGATACGGAGCCGTACGTAGTGTTAGCTACAACGAGTTAGCTCTGCTGGCCAGAGATCTCGGAACTGCTATTACCTCCAATTAGAACATCGCCCTCTCTGAAGGAGAAGTTGCGCAGCACAGTCACAAGGCCGTGGGAGGTGTTGTTCACGATGACGCACTCGTCGACGTCGGCGCCAATGAGCTGAGCGATGCGCTCTCGTGCGTGGTTCACGAGGTGAAGGGCCTCGTATTTTATAAACTTGTCCGGATTGGCCTCGATCTCGGTGGTCCAGTTGTCGCAGGCCGCTCGGACGGGGAGGGGGAGTGAACCAACGGCTCCTAGTATCGTCACCTAGGAAGTCTACAAAACAGAAGAGAAAGCCCACCGTGGTTCAGATTGACATAGTTTGGGTCGAAACCGAATAATTTGAGCATGTCATGGCCGAATGCTGGAGGGCGTGTCTTGTATAGTTCCTCGAGGTCGACTATAGCCGGGACTGGCGCCAGCGAAACGGCAGATTCAGGAGGCATGATGACCGTAGCACGGGAGGACACGGATGTAGAAAAGGGCTGTAGGCAGCCTCAGTAGTGACTCAACTACTATATGTATTGAAGTACCTGTAGGCAGCTACAGGTTATCAGTAAGTAGTCTACCGTAAGATATATATGGACTTACCCTCAGTAGTGACTCAACTACTGAGGGAACAGTATGAAAAACATACTACTAAGTGCGCTCTAAGCGCTTATGTAAGCAACCTTAACTCGCACCTAAGTCAAGCATTACAGGGGAGATTTACAATCTCCAATAACGGACACCAGATGAGGATTCAGTACTCAGTCTCCGTTGCTGGCGTGAGTCGTAGGGACCCAATAACTGATCGCTCCCTTAATGATCCGTACTACCTTTCATTCGTTGCCGAGGAAATATTGCATATGTTTCCCGACGCCCTCCTGGTCGAGGCCAGAGTATCGGCGCGCCACTGTTATCTTATCTGCCTTTTCACACCATATACTGGATAGCGTAGTATACTAATACCTGTCGTCTTTCCAGCCCACATCCTCGCCCCAGCTTCAAGGAATCGTGCGTGCGTTCCTGCGATTTCTATTAACGTCGTGACCCAGATGACTACTCAGACTTTTCGTCGATCGTGCGTATCGTGCGCTCGAATTCTCCCTAGACAATGATAGATGCTTTCTTCTACGGAACGTTAATGCACCCCAAAATATTGCAGCGGGTGATCGGTAATAGTGGCTCGCACCTTCAAATTTGTCCTGCAGTGATTAAGGTCAGTGGCAATGGAATGATGTCCTCCCTCCACAACTAGTGACATTCATCGTTCACGTCTAAGGACTATACTCGGCATCGAATCAAAGTATGTCCGTTGTCTTGCATCGTTCCGCCGCCTGAATGGCTGAAGTCATCAGGGCGCTGACTATCCGGCGATTGTTCCTTACTCGTTGAGTCGGTCTCTGTTCGACCGTGACCTCGAAGAAGACGAGAGATGCGTCAGGGGATCATTGATTTCAGGTTTAACGGACGAGGACGTCAGACTACTGGATGTCTTTGAGGGAGATGCAAGTATCAAAATTGCGGGCGTTGCTTTCGGTCACAGGCTCATTATAAGTATTAAGGAGTACACCCGGGAACTGGCGGTTGGATACCCGCTCGGACCACTCGTTAGCTTGTACGACGTGCCGCCCACTGACGCGATGGAGTCACTCGTAACGACTACTGCCGCATCGCAGTGTTTGGAGCCAGGGAGGGGCATGGAAGTGCACACGTATGTTTGGTGCAAGTCGACATTCGAACTTCGACCAGAACCCTGGACTTTCGGGGATTTTGTCAGACAGAGTGCTTGGAAGTGGATAGGGTCGGAAGAAAATGCAGATTACGCGGAGGTGGACGGGCGGAGAGCGATGGAAGGAATCATTGTACAGTCATGAAGTCAACCCACTAGACACCATACTACTCGCTGTTTGTACTTTTGTACTTACAAGAGTGTCCTTCACCAAGTACCAAGGTGACCATCCTTAACACGGCCAACGCCACTTTTCTCCACCCTTGGGCTGTCATCGGGAGCCCATCCCTACCGTTTCACACGTTCCTTAATGCAGCCTGCTCTGGCAGTCCATCACGTTCCAAGTTCCAACTGGCGGGCCACTTAGCCAGTGACCATGATGACCACGAACACCCAGGAAATCCAAAGATCGCTCATCGCAGGCTCCGTCATCTGCTTTTTCCTCCTCTTTGTATTTATAAGTGGTGTATCCGAGGAAATACAACGTCATCGGACGACTTTCCTCGGTGGCAAGCAAACAAATCGTACGTTTTCTCTCTTCTTGCCTTTCAAATGTCCCTGATCGCATCACCGGCGTCTAGTCGATACAAGTTTTCCAGATTTCTCCCAATACAAACATTCTCGAACTCTAAGTACGAAGGAGTTCCCCATTCGTACGTTTACCCCCATGTGCCGAAACGGCACAGGGCATTGCTATACTAACTCGTGCGTCACTTTTCATCGTAGATGGAAAGCATGACCGCATCATCGCTATTGGAGATATCCATGGCATGAATGACTCCCTAAGGCAAGTTCATCATGCCGCTTTTCAAGGAGGCAATTCGTCACTTGTCAAACATGACGTAGTGCCCTGCTCACAAAACTTTCGTATGAACCTCGATCGGACACTTTGGTTCATGTTGGCGACATCGTAACCAGGGGGGGTGTCAGTGGTTCCATCGCTGTGCTCTCCTTTATGTCCTCCAACAACATTACGGGCGTGAGAGGCAACAACGATCAGAAGGTCATTGAATGGAGAGCATGGAGAGACTGGATACAGTCACTTCCCGGTGGGCGGGAGTGGCTTCACAAAATCGACGCCGAGCATCCCGTGGATGACGATGACGATAACCAGCATCTCTCAGCTTTCTGGTCCGAACACTCGAACAGGGATTGGGAGGACAAGGTGCCCAAGGGGTGGAAGCTTTTCCAAAGACATTATAATGTCGCCAGAGCCATGTCCCAGGAACACTACGACTACCTGCGATCCTTGCCAACTGTCATCCATGCCCCTGCTGGTCATACATACTTTGTCCATGCTGGGATGCTCGCTGCAGATCCGAAACGCGCACTCGAGCACCCTAAACAGCCTTTGTCCCATTGGCCAGCCACGCCCACTTCGAAGCCGAAGGAGGCTGTCCTTCGTACTCTGCAAGAGGTCGCTGTACTGAACGATGTTCCGCAGAACAGAGATCCCTGGGTCCTGATGAACATGCGCAGTGTTATGGATGACGGGTCGATAACGAAGGGAAAGCAGGGAACTCCTTGGCCCGAACTATGGAACGACGTGATGGACAGGTGCGAAGGAACCGCCGATGGTAGATTGTCTAGTACAAGATTACAGTTCGCTATGTCGACTGAAAAGGGCGATGTGAAGCGCTCTTCTTTACCTTGCTTCCCGTCTATGATAGTTTATGGTCACATCGCAGCCCGTGGCCTCGACGTGAAGAGGTGGTCAGTTGGCCTGGACTCCGGTTGCGTAAGTAATTCAACAAATGTCGTTCTCACTCACTTATCTAGTACATAGGTCTATCATCGCAGACTTTCAGCTCTCGTTCTCGATAAGGCATCGTTTCTAGTGCCGTACGAGGATGTACAGTCAGAGGACACTGTACATGCCGACGACGAGCATTCACTGTCCCTTCAGTATGGAGATGATGGAAGAGCGCGCATTGTCAGTATAGAGTGTTAAGGCTCCTTTCGACTCAGGTGACACTTTACTACATCCCAGCTTTATATTGAGACAGACTAGGAGATGACGCATTGCATTCGAAGACACGTATTTTACACATCGAGGATTGTACTTGACATATTTTGCGTACGGAAATTCACGGTAGATCAAGCAATGAACATAATATTCGTATCCTGTGAACACGTGCGTGGATTGAACACATTTTCCAGCACTCGTTGCACCGGTAAGGAGACGTACCATGGGGTGAGAGCAAGATAGCTAACCTCAATTATCAAACATGGAATCCAAGAGTAGCAGTTGTCTGACGTACCTGCGGTTTTTGCCCAAACCCACCGTTGCGAAGGATATCCCTGGCAGCACATCAAACACAGTCTAGGTAAAATCTGTCGCCGTTCTCACCTGATGGATATAAGTAATTGTTGATAACTCTGCCGCGGGTTTCTCTCTATGGTGATAATCAATCAAGTATGAGCACACGTGTTGATGGGAGATAAACGTACTGAGTGCCTGGACAAAGGCCTATGTAACGAATGGCAGTGTGAAAAGTGAATGTTGTGAACGGTTCAGGTATGAAAAGGAGTTCGAGTCAAAACGTACATAGCTCATAGCACCTGTAGGTCTGCTCGCCATCTGCGTGTCTGCGCTGGTCTGGGAGTCTTTGCATCCACTGAACGAGATCTGTGACCTTGGAGTTTCAGCATCGTTAGTCAGTGGAACGTAGAGAGGCAACGCACACAATCAGCTGGACTTGTCTTGGTCGCCCTTGCACGCTGCTCGGCTTTTTGAGAGCTCCCCGATGCGGTCTTTATTAGGCCAGTCACGGACCGGAACATGCCGCCAACATCACCACGTGCGTAGGAAGTCATGGCAGACATTACGCCCATGCCAGCTTCGGCGGCGATGTTTGGTTCCTTGATTTTACCTTCCGTGCTGTACTGCAAAAGAACTGAGATTTGACATGTGGAAAGGGTCTGAATCGGTGAGCTTACCACGTAGGGAAGATCTGGTGCGGTACATAGATCAGCTATCTGTTTGAAACACAAGGGTAATTCGTACCGATCGCCGACCCGGAGTGACACGACTGAGGGAAGGTGGAACCGTCACAAAGGAGAAGATAATAACAAAATGGAAACCTACATCAAAAATGGCGGTGAGGCGGCAACCGGGTGGCAGGGGCCGAACCATCATGTCGTGCATGAGCTGAGAAGTAACAGTTGTGAGAGAATCATCCCGAGAGATTAAGGCACGACATACATCGTCCACAATGTGGCCGGCAGTCTGGTGATCAACCGGGTATATAACTTTGCAAACAAGATCCGTTATACAGAATGGCAGCAGGCCGCAATCTATACTTACCTTCATCGTATCCATCTGCTTCATCGCCGCCAACATCCTTGGTCTGGCCACCATGGCCGGAATCTCGTAACCACCCGATTAAGAATACATAAATGGTTGGAGCTGTCGCACTTACAATGGAAGAAAAACGAGTCATTTGGTTGTGCATCACGAACAAGCCATTGCATGTGATCCAGCTGGGGGTGACCTGGGTAAACGATGCCCGAAGGCTATGGGTCGAATGTAACTCACTATGTTACGCTTAGTTGGCCACCGGCTAGGGTCGGGCGAATCGTCTGTCAGTACCCTTATGTTCTCTTCTCTGTATCCAAAATGGCCTGTATGGATGACATCAGGGTCTGTCGGCCATAGTATTTGGGCGGGCTTACTCATGAGGAATGCCTTCAAGTTGTTTGCGTCGTTGATGCAGCCAGCCAGCTGTCCGGATTGATTGACGTAGTTGATACCGATCTAAGTTTGCGGGCAGGTTATGCGAAGGATCAATGACATGAAGTCGGGACGCACGCAAAGCGCTCTCTTCTTCCCTGAGCACTGTGAATATTGGAAGAATGGTTGTTGTACTTGGTGGTTTGGGCCTTGCGTCTGGGGGCCATAGTATTGCTGTTGCGTCGGAGGCAGGGGAGGCCCATCTGTTATGGTATTAGTGGAGATTCTCAAGCACGGGCTGCAACAGACTTTGATTATAGCTAGGAATTCTGTTGGAGCCTCGTCAGTGAGAGGAGGGAGGACAAAGCGAGCTTCCGCACCGTTGAGGAGGGCCGTATCCATATCCACCTTGTGGACCGGGCGGGGGGTTGTACGCGGGATGACCATATGTTGCACCTTGAGGACCTGGCGGTGGTGGATAGTTGATCGGAGGACCGGGAGGTTGGGGATAATTTCCTGGGAGGCCTGAAGGTGGTGGATAGTTTCCTGGAGGACCTGCCGGCGGCGGATAGTTTCCAGGACGCGCTGGGGAAGGATAATTTCCTGGAGGACCAGGGGGCGGTGGATAATTTCCGGGAGGCGGCGGTGCATAACCACCCGTGTGCTGGCCAGGATACGCGTTCCAGAGTTGTTGGTGATGATGATGGTCTCTCGGTACAGGAGGTGGTCCGCTGAAATTGGTTAATAATTTGAGAAACGATGGTCCGGCGATAGGGTCAAGAATGCAGATATGACACTAACACGCTACCAGTGGTCATCGGGCCAGATTGGCCGCCTGAAGGGAAAAGTTGGGGTTGAGATGGCATTTGACCATAGGGAGGTTGCCCCAGATACGAAGGATAATTTCCGCTGATCTGTCTGAGTATAGCGAACGGGTGCACTATGAACGCCACTCACGGATTGGGGTGACTTTCGATCCCAGTGCCCTAAGATCAGTCGTCCTAGCTATCATGATAACAGACTCACGATGGTGTCCCACCTTGGGGATTCCCGGGGTTACCTGGCCACATTCCTTAAAGACTGTGATCTGCTGATTGACTACCGACTGGTTGACTGAGTTGTGCACCAGGGAGGCGAACTGAAAAAAGCCAAGTGATCGATGCTGATGAACTGGAAGTGCCAAAAAGGCGCCCCCCCACATGTGACAGGGTAAAGTATAGCACCCGGAGCACTGCCACAATTAGCCGCGCCGTTTCCCATGTGCCACCTCAAGTTGTCAATAAGTACTAAATGGAAAGAAGTACGGGAGGCAGCAGATGGCGGCCAGCGGAACGCCGTCGGTGTGAAGCAACTCGTTTCTGGCCTCGTCCACTGTCTGCGAGTCTTCGATAGTCCTGATCTCTAATGTATACATACTCCACAGAAATGTACATATTTCATTTGGACAGCGGCATGTGGAAAAACCTTATGACATCAACCCGATCTGACTTGTTTTGGTGCATCAAACCGGCTAAGTATAAAAAGCGCGTCAAGCCCGCATGAACCTTTTGTGCTTGTCCCCCATTCTTAACAAACCATGGCAGGAGGCGCAGAGTTCGCTTTGGACCGGCGCAGAGCCCTCGCTGGAAAATCCGGTTGGGCACGTAGGTTCTTCCTGCACGTTCCACCTCCCCCTAACAGTTTACATCCCAGGCCGGTCTCGTTCACAATCGACGAATCTTCTTGATCACCATTTTCGCCTCTCTCGGTGGCCTGTACGTGTGTATATCCCTGCGCCTCCTTCCGACTAACCCGAGATAATAGGCTTTATGGTCAATATTTCTTCTCTTGTCACTGTTGAGTCTGCCCTCACACGACTACTCTCCCCTGTAGGCTATAACCAGGTACGCTATGTGTCCTTGTATCCTGACTCCCCATATGCTCACTATCATTATGACCAGGGCGTCTTCTCTGGCGTGTTAAGGTTGGTCAGAGCTAACGTACCCTCACCACGGCGCTGACACCACGTTAGCATGAAGTCATTTGAGAACAGAATGGCTTCTGCCGTCGACCGCAGTGGCACCAAGGGATGGTTGGTCAGTATCCTTGAATTGGGTGCATGGTTCGGAGTTCTCTGCACGGGTTATCTCGCGGACAAGCTTTCTCGCAAATACACAATCGTGCTCGGTGGGTTGTTCAACCTACAATATCCATTCGGACCTTGATGATCGAGGTAGCTGTGGTCATCTTTTGTATTGGCGTGGTCGTCCAGACGACTGCGTACCAGCCCTCTTCGATTTACGGAGGTGAGTCCCCTCGTGTGAACCCCCCATCCTTGTCAGCTCAGCATGTCAATGCTAGGGCGGTTTGTCACGGGTATGGGTGTTGGTTCCCTTAGCATGGCAGTTCCGCTTTACAAGTGGGTCGAATATTCTATCGAGTGCCATACCTCACGATACAATTCTGTTATATCAGCGCCGAACTTGCGCCTCCCGAAGTCCGAGGCAGTCTTGTTGCCCTCCAACAACTTGCTATCACATTTGGTATCATGGTGTCTTTTTGGATCGATTACGGCACAAACTACATAGGAGGAACTGGCGATTCCCAAAGCGAAGCTGCGTGGCGGATCCCCCTTGCCCTCCAGCTCGTCCCCGCCCTTATCCTCGGCGTTGGCATCTTGTTCATGCCCTTCTCTCCGAGGTGTGTTCTCCCCACACATGCGTCCGCGATCGTCCTACTGATACGTGGGGCATCAGATGGCTCGTCAATCAGGGCAGGGACGACGAGGCGCTGCAAGTCCTAAGCAAGGCTCGCGGTCTTCCATCAGACTCTGATCTCGTTCAGATCGAGTTCTTGTGGGTACTTTTCCTTCCGGTTATAACCATTCTCGACTGACACGGGACAAGGGAAATCAAGGCCCAATATCTCTTTGAAAAGGAGACCAACGCTCTCAGATTCCCTCAATACCAAGATGGAACGTTCCGCTCCGGCTTCCTTCTGGGACTTCATGCGTATTTGAGTTTGATCCGAACTCGTACCCTGCTCTACAGAGTCGCCGTCGGCTCATTGTAAGTCTCCGCTGCTTCAAATCATTGCGTGTGATTCCACTTCTTCAAAGGACCATGTTTTTCCAGCAGTGGACGGGCGTGAATGCTATTTTGTACTATGCTCCTAGCATCTTCACGGACCTTGGCTTGACCGGCAACACCATTAACCTTCTCGCAACAGGTGTAGTGGGCATCGTGTAAGCCTAGCAACCATGGGAGTCACCGTAAAACCTAACGTTATCTCCAGGATGTTTCTTGCTACTATCCCCGCTGTGCTGTACGTTGACAAAGTTGGCCGTAAACCTGTTCTCATATCGGGTGCCTTCATCATGGCCGCGTGAGTTACTAATTTGGACGTGACGACCAGCTCTAAAATAGCTTCACCATAGTTGCCACCTCATCGTTGCCGTACTGACAGGACTATACCACAATTCATGGGGCTCGTAAGTCGATACATGCTCCCTGACATCGGACTGTTGTTCTTAACCTCACATCACAGTCACACAAGTACAGCTACGAATACTTCTAATATGGCTAGAGTCTGACATCTGTTTCAAAGGCGCCGGTTGGGCCGCATGCGTGTTCGTTTGGATCTTCTCTATTGGTGAGTGACCTGGGGGATTCATCACGAGACTTTACTTATACCTGGTCCGCAGCGTTCGGCTACAGTTGGGGACCATGCTGTTGGATCCTGGTCGCCGAGATCTGGCCACTGAGTATCCGCGGAAAAGGTCTTTCTATCGCCGCTTCTTCAAACTGGGTATGCTTCCTTGCTTATATCAACATGGCAACGTTCCTTTATAACGATGCTGTACGTGTGTGATAGATGAACAACTTCATCGTGGGTCAAGTTACGCCGTCCATGATGACCCATCTAGGCTTTGGCACTTTTGTCTTCTTCGGGGTCAGTCGGTGTTTGTTCGACGTATATTATCTCCGCACATTTACTGATTCCGGCAGGCTTTCTCTCTTATGGGTGGACTCTTCGTGCTGCTATTTGTGAGTACCCCTACTGTTCTTTTTTTAATAAGACGGCGTTTCTAACAACATGCAGGTTCCTGAGACGAAGGGGCTGACTCTCGAAGAGATGGACGCAGTGTTTGGCGACCGCGAGGGTCTCGGCGTTGCGGACCAAGAGCGCCAGATGGAAATTGCCAACCGTATTGGTCTTACTGCCTATGCTGACGGTAAAGAGAAAGGTAGTCCAGATCGTTACGAAGATGAGGCCAAAGTGTGAGTTCCTTCGGACGTATAGTCGGCGAGCTACGGGGGAGCTTCCCTTGTACGGACCATCGGTAATAAGATCCCTGCGATGTTCAGCGAACGAGTGGGCTTAGTAGTGTCGACGTCTCTCAATTGTGCACGAAATGAAATGGCTTTCGTATTCCGGCATTAATGGATCTAAGACAGGCTATGTAGGGGCGAGACAATCGACGAGTCCACAGGAGCAAGTGTTTAATGCCATTAGGATAAGGCAAGTCAGCACGAGATCATGTCAGTCTTACAACCTCATACTACCTGAGGCCAAAAAGCAGTCAAACAAACTCGCGTCTGCTAACACTACGGAACATGGCGACCGAGTTCGTAGTGAGCATCCCCTGTTCTGAAAGTACTGGTTGTTTATATGCGTTCATCTAACCACCTCGAACAGATCAAGAGAAGGAGGAAGAGGCTACAGATGGACTTTGGGTTGGACCCTCAAAATCTGGTAACAGTCGCTGCTCTGCCCCAGCCAGCAGTCGACGTCGAAGAGGTCTGCCAGCCTCTGACCATGAGCATGGTACCAGACATCGCCGTTTTACCTGATCCCATTTCGCCGACGCCAGACGTGCAATCAGACCAAGGAGATCTTACTGTCGAGGGCTTCTTACGCAGATCGGCCCAGAAAATGGTTTCAAATCAGAAGACGGCACGCACAACAATCCAGCTCGATAAAAAGACTCCTGGGTCGAACCGGACCACATACAAAACCAAAAGAGGACGTAAACTGAAGCTACCAGCGAATGCGAAGGCCGCTGTACGCGGGACCAAGACACGAAGGAAAACGCGGCTGGCAGAGGCTTTATCACGAGCCGTTATCTTAACTCACGGAGACCCATCAGAGGCTATACAAGACTCCAAGTCGCTCCGAAGAAACTGTCGCCCATTATCCTTCGTAACCATGAACAAGTTCAGCAGTCTGCAGCGGAGGACAACAGAGGATGACGATGCTATCCTCGACTCAGACTCCCGAAACGAAGATGGCCTTGGATCTCCCTCGCGTAAACCACGGAACGGTGTACGTCTACGCAAACCTCGCACGCATAAATCCAATCGCTCGGAAAGGTTCCGTGATGGACACCTGCCTTTAGTTTTGGTCCCCGTCAGAGATGCCGAAGCTGCGTACTCCGCATTGTTCTCGTAAGTGTAGACACATGTAATCTTGTGAACTTCATCGTTGTTCTTGCAGGCGTTCACGCGTGTCCCGGGCATGCAACAAAACTCCTCTGTCAAGTACCAGCCAAAAAACTGATGAGCCAACAAATTCAATTAATTCAACGCGTGGAGAGCCCGGAATGCCGTGCGCCAATGCACAGAGCGTGTTGCCAAACCCGCCTATGACTGCTGCCAACTCTAAGTCGAGAAAGCCATTGAAGACTTTCTCAAGCCTCTTGGCCTCCTTCGTAGAGAGGGCTCGATCGGTGACAATTTGACGAGCTTTCTTTGCTATTACAAGTGAATACGTATCCCGCCAGTTGCGTTCTCTACCTGCCATGTGGCGTGTTTCCGGTGTCAGGGGTCATGCTTAGTCACTCGTCATGTACACTTGGCTTAGTTGCGTACCACACCGCCAAACATTCCGCTCGTCATGCAAGCCTATCTGGCAGAGAAGTACATGTCAGGCCGCAAGGCAGAGGCCATTCTTTCTCGAACAAATCCGAAGAAAACAAAGAAGAAACGCAAAGCCGACTCAAATGCACCCAGCGACCCGTCCATGTTCATTGACGAGGACGCCGGTTTTGGAGACGAACGATCCCGGCAGGAACAAGAAGAGGCACTGGACGTCGCAGAAGCGGTAGTAACAAGTGATAGGAAATTTAAAAAGCGGCAAAGTAATCAGGACTCAAGTTGGACGACAGTGCGGGAGGGCACAAAGGAGGAGAGTCCTCCGCTTCCAGCAGACGAACAGCCCGTTGTCGTGTCGGAGGAGACGTCTCGGCCTTTCAAAGGCGGTCTACTAACTTCGGATCAACTACGACGTGCACTACCCAAGTCTGATACTAAGATAGAGGAAATGTCCAAGGAAGAGATGGAGACCGCTCAAGAGACAGTGTACCGTGACACATCTGGCAGAAAGATCGACATGAAAGTCGCCCGTGCCGAGGCCGCGAGGAAGAAGAGGGAAAGAGAGGAGAAGGAGGCTAAAAAGATGGAATGGGGAAAGGGCCTGGTACAACGAGAGGAAGAGGAGAAACGGAGATTACAACTAGAGAAGAACAAATCCCTACCATTCTCTCGATATGCAGACGATAAAGAGCTGAACGAGGAGCGCATGGCAGAACAACGATGGAACGACCCTGCTGCTGCATTCCTCTCGGTAAGTTCCTTGTGAGTGTCGCATCGTGTCCTCCCTAACACGAGTGGATACAGAAAAAGAGGTCAAAAGGTCCCCGCAAGCCAGAATATACAGGGCCACCTCCGCCTCCTAACCGTTTCGGAATCAAGCCTGGATATAGATGGGATGGCGTGGGTGCGTCTTTTGTTTGCATCACCGGCAAGACTCTCCGATAATAACGCCCGTTTCGCTTGACAGACCGCAGCAATGGTTTCGAGAAGAAGTTGTTCCAGCGACAAAATGAAAGACAACGGCTGGCGACCGCAAGCTATGAATGGAGCGTGGATGATATGTAATGTATCGCACAGGCCAGCTGCCATCATTCCCGTTGCGGGGAATGAGTTGGTGCGTCCCTGGCTGAATCCAAATGCACGTGGGCCATTAGATAAGGTTGGCGATTGTTTGCGCGTTCCTTCATCCTGTGACCTCCGCTTCTTCCACGAGCATGCTCTCCCTGAATGGCTTGACTTGTCTCATGGAGGTTGTCTTCACACGTGAAAACACGGAGACGCAGGTGTAACAAGTTTCATGGTCGTTTATTTCTCCGAGACAAGACTGGGCGTGGGTTTATAGCGCAGGCATATACATGGCAACATGGGCCGTGGTGGGCTGTAGTACATCAAGACCATCTCCGGGGACCGATAAACGTACAATGGAATAGTCAGGAACGAAAGCAGCAGTAGATAAAAAAGAAATGTCACCAGACATGCAGAAAAATACGGTTTTATCTCACATCTAGTATTCGTAGACGTCTGTGGACTCAACTTCAGTCGGCTCAATGCGACGTGGTTCGCCGTGTCCAAACTCGTATTTCCGACGCTCGACGCGTACAGTTCTCATGTTTGGATAGGTCAAGACTAGACGGGAATTATCCATCGTTGCACGAACCTCCTCGAACTAATGGAAGTAGATGAGAGTGCAGTATCAGGCAAACGTGAGAGGTACTCGCCTTTGTTCCTTGGGGCACAGGTATGGTTCGCGTATATATCTTTTCCTTGCGTTCTCTTACGAGCCGCCCATCCTCTTCTGTTTCCGTGATCTTGACAGTGGTCCACTCGACCGTCATGTGATCTGAACGGAAGCTGATGTGTATATGGTGCTTCTTTGCACCGGGTAAATCGAATATGGCTGATTTCTGTGCGTAGCGGGTTTAAGGAGGGCGAGTCTGGGAGTGCAGAGTACGTACAGTGCGGCCGTCGTGGGATTCACGGTAGGAAACACTATGGAAAAGCAGAGACCAGTGAGCATGCGTGGTGTTTGCACTCGACAGCGGAAATCTGGCTAACATGGACTTTTTCTTCTTTAGCTGGGGAGGCGTAACCTTCTTCTGCATTGCACTCTGATCTGGGGGTGAACAGGAGACGCCACTGGGGGTGGTGGGTGCCGTCTCGAGAGACTTCACCTTCGTAGGACGTTTAGCTTCCTGACGTTCCTTCGTCTTCCGTATTTGATCCCAGAGCTGATCGAGCGAAGGATGGTCATGCTGCTCTTCGCCGCTTACTGGCATTATCTTACGCTGAGCTGTGGGATCGGACTCAGCAAAAGGATGTCCAGTTTTGATGTTTAAATGATGTGTACTTACCGGTGACGTTGATTTTGGCATCATGAGCACCATTATTCCGCTGGCCTTTGCACCATTCAGCCATGATGAGGTGTCAAGGTGAATTTAACAGGTAGCGCTGGACCACAACGTCGGAGGCAGTTCACCCTGTCGCCACAGAATGGGGGGGAAGCTGATGAGAACGGGAACGACTGGTAAAGCATTTGTGGCAGGTGCCCCAGATCATTATCTGGCATAAAACACGAGGCTGCTAAAAGCAGCGGATACGGAACTGACATGATCGTGCCATTCGTTACTTCATCAGCAAAATGGGCCCACCATTAGAACATTCCAAGCAAGCTACAGCACCTCAGCATTAAACGTGCCACTTGAGCCATTTGTCCGGCATCATGCCAGACGGAGGATATAGCAAACAACACTTTACGAGATTTGCAGACGCTGCCATGCCCGATAGGTTTGTCGCGATGGCTGAAATGAACGAGGTTACCTCGTGGCCGCCTCTGGGCACGAACACGAGAGAGAACCAGCGATTTGGAAACAACGTTTTCGTTACAAAATCTTCGGACTTGTGTGGTCAGCTGCTCTCCAACTATTATAGGCTGAGTCACCAACCACAATGTACATTAATCTTCTGCGAAACCTTTTAGATACGTTCTGAGCCCAGTCACAGTACTGGATGGGTGCTGTGGCTGAATACTAGTATGTACATAGTTTCTTTACAGCATTCCCTGTCCGGCTAAAGCTAGGCTTCGTGACTGGGCATGTTAGACTACCTGGTGGTGGCAGTTTGACCACTGTATCGTTCCTAACCAATCCCTACGTTTACTGTGGCCCTTACCCATTATATTCGACTACTACCTCCCGGGCGTGGACTACTGCGGCTAGAGTTGCACATCGGCTACTTCACTTTCATAGCGTGTTACAGAACTACAAGCAGTTGTGAGCTCAAGAGAGTTGCAACCGTATCAGCACTTCAGGCCTTCTCCAAAACAGCCAACTCCGCTTTTAGTTTCTTCAACTCAACAACTGCGGCATCAACCACCTCCTTTGCTTTCTTTTTCTCCTTCAGCAAACGCACATACTGTCCGTGCTCGAGGATCCTGGCTTCCAAAGCGAGGGCTTCCTCTGACTTCGCTCCGTTCTCCTTGGCTCCGTTCGTCCTTGCATTGTCTGCTGCTGCTGTCTTCTTGGCCTTTCGTTTGGGTGCAGGAGCCTCCTGTGTCGCTCCCCCGCTGCCTTCGAACTTTGCCTTCCACACCGCCTCCATCTTCTCATCTATAGGTTTGAATAAATGATCCGGTTTTCCGATATGATGTCCACCCAATATATCCGTGGAAAGCACTTCGGGAATGACGCGCGCAGGCGCGTTGAGCTGCTCTAAGATGGTTTCTGACGTACTGGGCATGTATGGATATATCAATGCCGACAAGACATAGATGAGATTCACAGCACGCAAAACAACCTGCGCGCAACGTCGAGGATTCTCGGCCAAGAACGCCTTGTTGAGCCCTGCTGCCTGTAAGTATCCGTTACCGCGATTTGAGATGAGCATGGCTATTTGTAGGCCAAGACGGATTTTGACGCTCTCTAACGCATCGACATATTCTTTGAGGAGGGAGTTCACTTCGTTGATAAACTCGCTGTCAAAGGGATCGTTTGGACTGAGGGGGCCGGGCTCGTCGCCGCTCTCAGGGATGATGCCGTTGTATTGTGACGACACAAATTTAAGAGCTCGGTTGACGAAGTTTCCGAAACTGGTGAGCTGATGGGTAAAGGTAACATTGTCAAGAATGGAGTACCGACTTTTTTAGCAAAACATTGTTATTTGCAGCGATCTGGGAGAAAAAAGAGCGTCAGACAAGGGGGGGAGAATAAAGCTGCCAAACATACGCAGTCTGCCCAGGAAAACATGGCGTCCTGTGTTTCCGGGCGCGTAGCAAGGAGATAATACCGCCAAACGGATGCTGGGATACCGGTGTCCCTTGCTTGAGGGCCGAATACACCCCGGTTCTTGCTTTTGGAGAACTTTCCACCTTCATAATTAAGATATTCTGCCATCGGATGCGTATTAACAAATGTAAAGAAGTCAGCTATTGCAAAGCCCACCTGTGGTTGAAACATGGTGAAGCATGGTCCAGTTTCTGCCATCGGCTAGAAGCAAGCCAGGAAAGTAGATCGTATGGAAATACACGTTGTCCTTGCCCATAAACTGATATAGCTTCACGTTCTCTGGGTTATGCCACCATTGCCGCCATTCGGGGGTATAATTAGCGGTGATGCTCGCATAGCCATTCACAGCATCAAACTGAGGAATAAGTAAGAGAGGCCAAAAGCATACGCGTCACGGACTAACCCAAACATCTTGAAACGGAAATCAAAATCACTACATGACAATGCGGAAGGGGTAGAGACTTACAAAGGACTTTGCCCTCCATCTCTTTATCATCCTCACGACCTAGCGCAGGGATAGGTACACCCCATGTGAGGTCCCGCGTCACTGGTGTCGGACGCAAACCGCCCTTGACTCGTGCGTCAACGATCTCTCCTTCCGTATTAATCGTGGCATTAGGTGACCATTTCCCTTTTTTATACGATTCCTTGATCCACTCTTCTAGTCGAGGTTGGATGGCATCAAGCTTGAAATACATGTGAGACGAGGATCGCGTCACGACCTTGTGAGATTTGTCAAGCAAACAACGCGGTTCCAAAAGGTCAATGGCATCGAGCGTGCGACTGCAGCCATCGCACTGATCTCCTCTAGCATCCTACTTGCGGTCAGACATGGCAAGGGGGATGGATTGTGCTTGTGCTTACAGGAAAACCACAGTGTGGACATACTCCCTCTACATATCGGTCTGCCAAGAACCTGAAGTACGTTTGGTGAAGTAAAGGAAAGATAAAAGCATACCACCTACTTAGCGCAACCGTCGCAGTACGTCTGGTCTTTAACTTGTCTCTCTAGATAACTGTTCTTTCCAAGGTTGAAGTATATTGATTGGCAAATTCTCGAGGAATATCAAGCGAGAGTAGTAGTGACCGTTTCGCAAGCGACTCACTCAGTGTGATAAGGAGTAGAGGTACGTCCGAAGAGATCAAAACTGTATACGAGATCAGTGAAGCCCTTGGGGAGAGCCCGCGGAGAGACGACCAACCCGATATCAAACCACTCGTATGTTTCTTTATGTACAATATGATATTTGGCACATAGTTCCCTCGGAGTAACGCCTTCTTTGAGGGCCGCGGTTTCCGACGCAGTGACCGTACTCGTCAGTGCCACAGATGTAAAGTGTTCTGCGATTTCGTGCTCCTAAGTGGCTCGTGTCAGATGCACCCTGTTATCGGCCAATGGGTAGCTGAAACGCACTGTTGTATCTGTATTATGGGGATGTTAAAGTGCCGAAAGAAGATGAAGTAGGTGGGCGACAACATACCGGACTGAAGACATCAGCGCTGAGTACACTGCCGATGATGTTCCCTGGGTGTATGTGCTGATGAGTGTAGATCGCGTGGGCTGCGAACTTGATGATGGCATACCTAGGTGAGGCACATTGTTGCAGTATGGCAAGGCGGATGTGATCAGGATGTTTGTTCTCCCCATCCTTTGGTAAGCTAAACGAGCCGCGTGTCAGTGAACTGCTCCGCGAGTCGGGTGTCGAGGACCATACATGGCAGATTGTCCCGGGTCAGGGATCAGTCGGGAGACGTTTTCTCTCACATTTCTTGTCATGATGGCGTCTGAGAAGTCGGGCTTACGAGTGAAGTAGGATCACTGACCATAACTGGGTACCTGCCCCGGCTGACTCGATATTGAAAGATAATGAAGCATTACATAATCACACTACTACCCCATGGATACCAACTACGACCATGATATTATTGATAGCACCCATTCCGGGCTGCCATGCCAGAGAGGAGCGGTGGCCCTAAGATTAGTCTTTTCAGGGATGGCTGCCGTCGACTTCCCCTCTGTTTTAGTCACGCAAGGTGCGTGTGCAGCGTGTCCCCAATTTATAAAACCGTGTGATCGTTTCATCTTGGCACGGCACCCCACGTCACTCCTTGCCCACTGCTCCTGAACGACTTCGTTGAACAATGTCGTTGGACAGAATTATCACCGACCCTATCATATCTACGGAAAACACTGCATTCAACTCTCCCTCTCACTGTACACCACCAGTAGAGAATATCTTCGACCAGCCTGCCACTTCGGAGCAGACCTTGCCCACGGAACGGGATCACCTAGTCGCTCCCAAGAAAGTTAAGAAACCTTTCTACCGTGCCAGACCTTTATGGTGTGTTTTATCCCATGTTCTGCATGCCTTGACCGTCATCGTTGTCTACAAGGCTCGTCCCGTTCGCTCTAGCTACGTCCCTCACGGTAGATATTGTCTCCTATCTTGTTGCAATTTCAGCCCGCTCATTCTTATCGTATAGCGTGGAATGACGCTGGCGTCGCGCGTGGAGGTGTTCACTGAACTTTCGTGCAACCAACTGCGTGACCCTTACAAGCATACTTCCGTCCTCATCGACAGCTCTATGCTGGGCCTCCGTCCTACCCATCATCCACCTGATGCACAGGCACAACCTTCCATTCCTTTGTTCTTCCCAACCTCATCCACAATATCGTTCTTCGAGGAGTCCAAAGGCGATGGCGTAAATGAGGGGAACGATCCACGAGTCATACCCGGCGACAAGTGCGTTTCGGATCCCGCTGTGCAAGGCCAAGGCAGCCCGACTGCAGACTATCAGTGACAACCATCATGGGCGCACTTTCGGCACTCACTAGTGGCTGGTGGGGTCATATTGGAGAGCGATACGGTCGCACCCGTGTCCTCGGAATCTCCACTTTCGGCCTCTTCAGTGACGTGAGACGGTTCCAAACTTGGACATTACTATCAATCACCGACTGTTTGCTTTACACAGAGATCTCATATTTATTCTTGTTTCTACACCAAATAGCCCCTTGGCCAGCCATTCGCACAAGCTCTTGGTCCTTGCACCTGTTATAGAGGGCTTTCTTGGCGGATGGTCCGCTCTGACAAGTGCTCAATCAGCCTATATCACTGATTGCACGTCTTCGGGTTCCCGTGCAACAATCTTTGCACGTTTCAGTGGGGTATTGTTTGTCGGGCTTGCCCTTGGGCCGATCCTGGGAGCGTGGCTTATCAAGAACCCAATCAATTTCTTGAGAGTCGGTACAAGTAAGTCACTGCGCAAGCATCCCATTTCCTGAGTTATAACTATGGTTAGGCGACCATCCGTTACAAAGCGTGAACTCTGTCTTTTGGGTATCGATCACGTGTTCATTCATCAACTTTCTTTTGGTATCCCTTGCCATCCCAGAATCTCTTTCGGCATTCTCGTCGGGCGGCGAACCGGAAGGGCAAAAACCGCGCTGTAGAAACTTCGGAGAATGACAACGGCAGCGATGGTCAGTACGGATGGTATATTTCAGCTAGCAACCATGTGATACTTTTACCTTCAGGTGAGGGAAACGTCGGCAGCGGGCATTTTGTCTCCGCTTGCTGTCTTCCTCCCGACCGCTATCCCCGTTGCCGCTAGGGTTACTGGCGAAGGGCAGGTCCGAATACGCCGACGCAAAGACTGGGGCTTGACCTTACTCGCAACTTCTCTGACGCTTCACATGCTCGCTTCTGGGCTCTTCCAGCTCAAGTACCTCTATGCAGAGCATGTATATGATTGGTCTGCCGAGCAGCTGAGCTACTACATCTCATTCCAGGGTGCCGTCCGTGCTTGTTACCTCCTTTTCCTCTTGCCATGTAAGTTCTGCAATATCCAACGTCTCAGAGCTTACAACTTCTTCAATAGTTCTCTTGGTGCACTTTTAAGCCCGTTCGTTCTGCCATCTCAGCAGCTGCATTTCCACCAGTTAAACCAAATGGAAAGCCTGTCCCGACCGTTTCCCAGCTTCTTGCGGACATTCGTTTTGATCTTGTCGTGCTGCGTTGCTCAATGATTGCAGAGTTCTTCTCGCACTGCAGGCAGTCGTCCTTGCACCCCTTCCTTCGGATGATCGCTTCTTCTGCATGGTGGTCGGAGCTCTTTTTCGTCGGTGCCACGTCTCTTGCATGTGCTAGGTGCTGGTGTCTTGCCTGCGATTCAGAGCTTTGCGCTCAGCACGCTCCATGGACGCGCTTTGGCTGAGAAGGAGGCAGCGCGCATTAGTGCGAGGCTCAGATACTGCTTACAGTGACTATGACGCTGTACCCGAGCCCGGAAAACTCCTCGGAGCTCTTGCTGTTCTACAAGCAGCTGGCTCGACCATCCTTGGTGTATGGTTATCTCTTACTCTAGTTTGAATTTCCACTAACTTCAGTTTAGCCTCTGCTTTTTGGCGTAGTTTACAGCACCACAGTTGCCTCGTTCCCCAGAACTATCTTTGTGGTTGCTGCAGGGCTCATTCTACTTTCCGTTACTCTCACATTCTTCATCCGGGTACCTGGCCGTGTTGCTAAGCGAAGGAAGACTGCTACTATACAGGCCCCTGTTCATATTACTTCGAAGAAGGCCAGACAATGGTACGAAGAGGAAAATAGGGGTCGGTCTCGCGTCAGCAAGGACCTTCGCGGCGGAGCTGCGAGCCCTCTCTATGGTGCAACTAACAATACCTTTGGAGTAACGTCGCACCACGACGGGTCTGCTCAGGCTGGACCGTCTAGCTCTCGCCTGCAACGTTGGGGAGGGTGAGAGTACGGAGAGCAAGTTGACCACAAATTTAGATTAATAATAGGGCTGCACGGAATCCCTTGCCAGTTTGTATGCACATTGACAACTTGTACCACTAACAAATAACCTGTACTTTTCAATTTTATTGTGGATTGTGGAAGTAAACGCTGGGTTCGGTGGTACAACGGGAAACGTAGCTACAATAATCAAACAGTAATGCTGAAATTACCATACAAAAGATATCATCTTGAGCGAGATCCTCCGTAACCTGTGCTTGTCCTCATCGCACCAAAGTTCGAAGGACCCTCGCCTCTATCATCATAACTGCTGAAGTTCGGCGCTGGTCTACGTCTAGCGGTTGAGTAAAATGATCCCATACGTTCACGCTCCCAATCGTAAGCCCTAGGAGGCGACTGTCTACCACTCCACAAATGTTGGGCAAGAGCGCCCAGAGCTGCGCCAGTCCAGAACCCTGGGCGCCACTGTCCATCGCTAGAACTTGATGGGGGATCCTTGCTGTAAGGCGGAGGCGGACTTGAAGGGGTGAAGGGGAACGAGCTGCCGCCACCACCGCCGCCTCCGGGGTACGAGGGAGGATTGACACGTCGCGTGTTACCAGTCGATGGGTAATGCCGACGTAGGCAGGAGTTGATGAAGCTGAAGGCAAGTAGTGCTAGGACCACCAACCAGACAACCACGAATACAATGCCAGATGCATCCAGACCTTGAAGGATGAGTTAACCTCCCTGGTAAGGTAGCAAGAAAGGCATTGCAACGTACCTCGGAAGAAACGCGTTACACCACCAAATGGCATGGACCCGGTGTTGTCGCGAAGAGAGTTCGGCAATTCAATGAGCTGATACTCCAACGAACACGACCCTGAGGAATCATTTAATAATTGCGGTCAGCAAGCAGATATTATTGACTAAGTAGCGAGGGTCAATCAGACCAACTTACCCTTCATCACGTATGGGTCGCCTGGGCCACTCCATCCTTCACAAGAGACCTCCACTTTGCCGAAACGTAAGGAAGATGGCAGGTCGGCTTCGCACTGCAATCGTAAATCTAACAGCGTGAGCTCGCTCAGCACCGTTTGCCGAGGCCGCTAACCTTCCAGTCAACGTCAACGCCAGACCCTCCAAGGTTTGTGCATCGCACGACCTCTGGCTGGTACAGCTTGCAGGGTTTTCCGACGCAAACCAGTTGAGGTATCGGAGATGTCCTCCTGGCTTTGGTCAATGTATCCCTATAAAACGTGAGAGCCGGGATTTTGTCGAGGGCTATTCGGGACATTATGTATGTACAGAAAAATGCTCAGGCGCCTCGACGATGGTCGCACACGACTAAGTTGCAACGGGGAGCGTATCGTACGTCGCTCTGCCACGTGGTCCTCTGGCACGCCTGTGACTAACTAAGAACAGGGGCAAAGATGTAATAATAGTCAGGCAGGACAACCAGGACATATTCCCCCACCACAACCCCAACAGCTGATTGCACCAATTCCCAGAGTCCGCAGAATAAGTGTAAGGACGCTCACTATCCCCTCACCCAGAACAAAGCCACTCGCAATGACAATGAGCCGAATGTCCCCTCCACCCGTCGTGCCTTTCCGCCGATGGTACCAGTACTCGACCAGTCCGCCAATCAGCCGCGCAATGGAAAAGGATGGTGTATTCAAGAAACCTATTGCAAATGCGACTCCAGACGGTACCCACTTGGCGTAAGGGTGACCGCGGCGAATTGCTATGACTTTGATGCCTGCAGTAACCGCGAATAACGATGCAAAAATAAGCATGAATAAACCACTTTTATCTGGTAGCTGGCCATCCCCTGTCACATAAGATATCAGTGGGTGCACGGGATCCAAACGTGACACTGACGTAGCAAACGAGCTAGACTTAGCCAGACATACGCTGTCGGCGCCGGGAAAGCAGGTCCTGGAATCGCGTAGGCTCTTTGGTAGAGGCTAAAGGCAGTAGCAGAAACGATAATTGATAACAAGGATCCAATCAACTGGCCGTAGAATTGTGCCCTTGGCGAAGCATGCAAGAGATGCCCCGTTTTCAGGTCTTGCATGAGGTCACCCGCCCTAAAAATCCATCAAGGATAAAACAGCTGAAACAAGAAGCGTGACCCACTGTTGAGCCCCTGCTTCAGCCACTCCGCCAGCTATGATGTTGGCGACGATGTTGCCAGGCTGTATCCAGGCAAAGAACAGTTGCGATATCTTTCCAAGACCACTGACGGGGTTGAGATCGGTTTCTCCCAGTGCACGGACACTGGCTGACACGTTAGAATCATGAAGTTGCGATTCGTAAATGCATACCCGAATACGCTCAGCAAACCACCCAACAGAAAGCCAACCAGCGTCGCCCACATTTTGATACCTTTTTCACCAAACAAGAGCCATACCAACAGCGTCCCCAGTAGTATGCTCGCGATAAGGCCTCCGACGACCCAACTGACGGGCACCAGCCTATCAGGGGTCTCGTCTTCCGTACCTGCCTCTTGAACTGGGTTGTCGGCGTATTTCAATACCCGATACGAAGACAGTAGCTTCACAATATATGACAGGCAGACCGGAAGAAGAGAAACGAGAGAGTCTGCACACATTATGGCGAGGGAGACCCAAAGAATCCAGCCTCGCGCGCCGGTGGCCATATCACCGACTGGTCCAGGCGCCCATTCCGCCCATCTGGAAAGGGGTGATAAGAAACCCCATCCTACCAGCATACCCTGATGGAGTCCCGTCAGAAGTCTACGAAGGCTTACAACTGAACAGCCTACCAAACTCATGCTCAATGTGGTCGGAAATCCCATGATGATTCCTGAGATGCGTAAAGAGAAATATAGAATATAGTTATTGTGATGAAATCGTAAACCCACCTTGACCGACATACGACAAACTTGGAGTAAAAGACCATAGCCATTCGCGAGCGAGGTGCCTTCCGAATAAAGGTACGGCGAAGACAATCGGAAAGAAGTAGGCAGCGAGCTGTCGCGTATAACGTGAAACTACGACCTTCTCACAAACCCACAGAGACACTCACAGTCATCACACCCGAGGCAAGTAGGCTATACGCAAGATCTTGCCAACCTTCCTGCTGAATTACCTCACGTTCATCGCGAGTTTCTATTCTTGTTGCAATTTCCTGGGTATGTCGATCGGTTTCTACACTCTGATCATCAGCAGAGTCTAATGGTTCCTCTGTATCGAGAGCCCTGTAGCCGACCCTGCGGCGCAGCGACGGGCTTGGTGGGGGTTGTTGGTAAAGGACGGAGATGAGTTGTGCCGTTGCAGTTCCAGAAGGGAATGCGAGTCCCTCTTCTATGATCTACGCGAACATGCGTCAACTGCGCGACAAACCTATTAAGGCTGCATACCACTTGTTTTCTTAGTGGCGGTGACAAGAACACCCCGAAAAACGCAACAGAACATGACCAGCCAACGGCCGATATCCAGGAGAGACGGATGGGAGGACTACCATCCCTCTCTTCCTCTAGCAGACCAAGTGCCGGTAAGATACCGACGAAACCTGCAGCCAATGGCATCTGACACCAATTCAGGGAACGTTGCGCTCATGAGGATATACCGCACCGTTCCCGTGGCGACGGCTGTTGTCTGCACTACGATCAGCTGTTGGGGAGATAGCGGAGTTGGGAGAAGCTTTGAAACGAGAAAGCCTAGAAGTGCAGACTGCAACGACATCCTAACGGGAAGGACGGTAAACGCCAACGGTGTTAGACGAAGTTACCACTCACATGCTAATCCATCCTGTTTGTAGTCCAAAATAGAGGTTGGTAAAGCAGAGTAAACATCCAATGAGAAGACCAATGGTCATTGCAGGCAGCTGAACGCGACGGAAAGTTGGATGTTTTGTGCAAGCCAGACACACGCACAACACTTACTGTGAATTCTGGCTGCGAAGCGAGGGCTTCTGCCCTTCCCTGGCGCGATCTCCATCATAAAAACACAGCTAAGTGGAAAGCGCAATGAATCAGTCTTGAGCTCACCCATTTGCCCACGACAACATTAATCCAAGATATAATGATGATGACTCAGCACGAGCTAGGGGGAAAGACACGCGTGGCTGACTAAGCACTCCGGGCCAGCACCAAAAGTCCCTCGTCTTGGCCATCGACGACGACGACAGACAGACAGACAGACAGCCACGCAGGCAGACAAGCGCAATTCATCGTCGACGATAACGGCGACAGCGAACGGCTTGCCGTCCCAAGCGCTCTCATTTGGGTCTTTTTTGAACCCACAAGGGACGCTTCCTGATACGTCTAGTTACTTCACTCGTCCCTCGTGGTCATGGATGGCGAGAATGTACAGTATCATCAACGCGATGTAGTTGCAGGACCGTCGACGATGATGCAGGGCGCACCGGTTATGTTTCTCCCACCACCTCCTGGTACGTACGTTATTGGAGCCACTACCCACACAAGGCCGTAGGTTGACGACTACTGGTGCAAAAGCCTACTCCCAACCCGAAACTTCCCTAGCAAGCACTCAGGATCTTCTAGCTCGGTTCCATCTACACGCCGCTTATAACAACCACGTCCATCCACATACGCCGACCTCTGTGCAGTTATCTGCTCCACCGTCTTCCGCGATATCCCCCAACGCCATCCCCCATGACCATCCGCCAGAAAACGACGAGAAGAAGAAAAAGAACTCGTACCGTCACTTAATCAAGAACATTCCCGGAAAGCATTCGATGAAGAAGGACGATTACTTGACCACGACCATACAGGCACCACCCAAGCAACGAATCGCCATCGTAGAGTTTGATGCAAGAACGCAAAGAGAAGCGTTCACAGTTAGCCCAGAGGGACTAAAAGGCGTTCGTACAACAGCCTAAGACGGTGTCATTAGCTAACGAGGTTCGTAGTGGAACACTGGCACATTGGTTCTTGAATCCGCCCAAGCAAGGGAGGATCGGAGAAAGCGAGTAAGTCCTGTTTCCAGAACCTCACTCAGGGAGATGTAAATGGACATGGCCGTTTACCCAGAAAGAGCTCAAGCGACTTGCTCGCGCTCAAGCCCAAGGCGTCGTATCGGGTGCTATGCCTACTACGCCTGCAGTAGCACCACCGCCACAACCTGCTCCCCCAACCACGACAACCCCATCAGCCCAGCAGCCACCGGGCGCTTTACCCCCCAAACCACGCAACCCGGCAGTGACAATACCTCCGCCTACTTCGCACCGGTCCGGCACAACACCAACGCCGACCAGCGCTACACCTCGATCCACTGCACCGACCACCACGCCAACACCGTGGACAGCAACCTCTGCAGTAAGAGGAAAGAAACGAGAACTTGAAGATGGTGCCGCGCAGCCAGTAACGGCAACCGCAGATCTCACCAGTCCCAGTGCGCCACTAGGTGTCGTTGGTGCCCGCCCCGGCAACGGTACCGTACGGCCTCGACCTATCAAGAAACAACGTACAGTAAGTATTCCGCAATGATTGAAACTTACTTCTTGCAACACCTTTTGGAACACGATAGTTGACACTCTTACAGGATATACAAGGCCATGCAAGAGAGCTACTTGTCCAGCAACCTACACCCCAGCCCACATGAAAAGGGGAGCTGGTATTCATTTCTATTTTGATGGACTTCGGGACACAAACTAGACAGGTCAGACACCCGATCCGACCATTGCGGCCCTCATGAGAGCGCTGTACATCGTCAGCCTGCGCAATCCATTGCAAAATCTGTTGCACCACAGTTGCCAAATATTCTGGACAGCTAACTGGCGGTTTGTAACCGTACGGTACCATTACCCCTGTGATACCCTCATGATTGCGCCCTGCCCCTCGTTTTGAGGGACGCTTACGCGCGTTGTACATTCCGTTTGTACGGTCATTGCCGCTAGCGTCCTTTCCTCCCTGCACCTATCCTTAACGCTACGATCTCGAAGCTTAAGCGAGTCTTACTCATTTGCAGCTCTCATTGTCGTGCTTTCGATTTGCATTTTTACTGAGATACGCCACGAACCTAGCACTCAATACCTGTATTGCACATTCTAATGACATACATGTCCGTGCCCCTTAGCAGGTATCTCTATGAAGAAAAACAACGTATGTTTATGATATGTTTCGCGCTTACCTCGTTCTATGACCTTATCCGGTTACCCCAAGAAAGGATATCTGTGTGGACTGTAGCAATGCGTTAGCGTGTGCGGGGTTACCATGCCGGGGAAGACCTCTATGGAGGGATCGACTCCCCACACGTTGGACCCATGGTAATGCATGGGCTAATAACTGGTTGTCACTTCCAACCAATGCTTAGCAAACCGCCTCAAAGCGTCCGTGAAAAGGCACATGGAACTGAATCCAATGCGGATGATATTACAAACGATGTACGTGTGATCATGCTTCCACTGAAGCCAACCGCTCCAATGGGCATATCCGTGATTGTGTCTAGATAATACTAGATTCAATACTTCTCAACGACCTCATTAGCAGCCTCTACAAGTTTCTTCTCTATCCCGGGCTCGCGAGATGAATGACCAGCATCTGGGATAAGGTGGAAAGTGAACGACGCAAACTTGGCGCCGTTCGCTTCCCAAGCCGCCTTGAGCGCCCAAGCGGTCGTCGGCTAAACCCGACACGCGCAGTAAGTAAGGATGGTAGTCAATTACAAAACAACGGCAGGAAAAAAAAAAAACGTAGGGGAGATGAAGCTGGGGGACGTACCGGACAAACTACGTCGTATCTGCCCTGTACGACAATAACGGGGATGTGGCGGCTGGAGTAGACGATAGACACATCAACGACTCTAGGTGAAAGAAGCATGAAGGACATCCGGGACGCACATCTTGGCAATACTCTGTTCCTCCAACAGCTGGCCATCACGCATGAAGCCCTACCAATCATACTATGAGCGTCGTTTTTATGCCAAGGCAAGGAAGCAGGCCTCTGGCCATTGCAGATACACCACACCAGACGGTAATAGAAAGATAAAGTAAGACTTATACGAACCTCATGTACGAAGTAGTGGTTTTCGATACGTGCAAATGCCCTAGGCATGCGTGGAACGTACTCCGGGTAAGCGTTTTCAATCCTGGCAAAAAGGACACGCACAAGGCAAAATCATCCTCTTCAGCTCGCTCAAGACTGTCCTGACTAACGAAGAGGCGAGAAGTAGCCATTCTGTCAACAAAGTTAATGGACTGCATGTAATGACACGAAAATATGGCTGCAGGACTCACTCCCATCGCGCCCACGCTTTCGCAGCGCCCAGTCTTATTTTCTCGTCCGGGTCGTTCAAGAGGTTGTGGTAAGCTTTAATCATATCATCCCGTTTGCTAGCCTCGACAGGGCGAAGGTAATGATTCCTAGTAACGGTAAGTAGGGGAAGTCGTCCTACTGAGCGGGATACCAGTCGTGTTACTTACCACTCCTCAGGGAATAGGTGTGAGGTACCATCTTGGTAGAAAAACCGTAGTTCACTTTACGAGACGAAGTTGCACACGAGAGGGCGAAGGTATCAGCACTTGGCAGTGCAACAACAGTATATTGATACAACCTTTTGCGTAATGTGAATATCCCGCTAAACGTACCCATGGTTTAGCTTAAACTTAGGGGCATCACGATGAGCTTACCGCAAGACGAGGCTCCTGACACGATTGGGGTGGGTCTGTGTGTGGCTCCCTATTATGACCACTCGACTCGAAACGTGATGACCGTTTACCTGAGCATACGCCAATGCAAGAGTCGAGCCCTAATCAAGCGCCATCTAGTTCAAATGGGAGGTTATGGGACAGAATACTCTTACCCAACTTCCACCGAATACATGCCATTTCTCGATCGAGAGCTTCTCCCGCAGACGCTCGATGTCTGCAACAAGGTCCCACGTAGTATTGTGGTCAATGCAGGCGTTCCTACACAATGGATCCAACTTGGGGACTGAGACCACAGCGCAAAAACCTACGGTGTCGATTTCCCTGCACCGCGCTGATCGAAGAGTACAATCTACAACATGGACCAGGTAACACCGATCAGCGTAGGTTGGATCTTGCACGATAGAACGTACTTTGTACTTGCTCGGATTGAAAAACTGTCTGTCTTTGGGATCCACTCCACCACCGGGGCCGCCATGCAGAAATACCACTGCGAGTGGGTCGTTGCAGACAGCTGGCAGGATGTCTGCAGCGTGAAATTGACTTGCCTGGTGCACCGTTGCTATTCCCGCTTACTTCGTAGCTAAAAGTATCTCCACGGTTAGAACGCTTAGATGCGATGATCAAAAATGAAGGTTGCGAACTAGAGGGAATGAATGAGGGTAGGTGATACACGTATGTCAAGTCTCCCTTGCTCGTACGGCTCGATCGGAGGATACATCGTTGAGTGTCCAGTGGAAGTCAGATACGAAGATGTTCTGTACAGCGACAGACGCGCAGACGCTGTGACAATCGTGGACAGATCGATGGACGGCCTACTAACAATTCCCAATGGGAAGAGATGGGTCCTCGTGGCCAGTTGCTGCTTCAAGTATCGCGTCTGGAGCCTCAATATCAATACTCAACTCAGGCTAGCCCATTCTCGTTGGCACTTGTTACCTGTACAATCATAGTTACGTGAGAGGCACCATATGACTTTAGAGAAGTCGAACCGTCTACGTACTCTAATTGGTCGTAACGTCATGGGTACTTACTACAATAATGAGGAATGTCCTCTGCTTGCGAGATATTCTCACTGGTTGGTCTCCTCCACCCCATTGACTTTCTCCTCGTTCGCCTTTTCATCCCGCACGCCCACTTTGACGTCCCATTCCTTAATCCCAACAACCCCACCCAATCTTCGCCACATACGAGCCATATCTTTCCTTCGCGTCTCACACATCTCCACGAGCGCAGGCCAATAGGTAGCATGGTTGTATGTGAACATTTGTGTACCCTCCCACCCATCGTGAGTAAGTTGATCCAGTTCGAACAGTTTTGCATTGGGCTCGTTGGGATCGTTGCTTTCACCTTTATCACGGGCTTGCGCAGAGCGCCACAGGCCCTGATCGTCTTTCACAGGGTTGAATATCATCTTCGTACGCGTCAGCGGGTCTATAAATGGCATAACGAGCTTGAAAAAGGCATGCAGGAGCCATGGTAAATGAGTGATGAGTCCTGCACCCAATCGTTCAGGATAATGCGACTGTAGGATGTTCAGAACGGTACGAGCAGTAGACATGCTTGGGTTTTTCGGTTTGTCGGCGAAGTCGACCATGAGCGCAAGCGTTCTTTCAAGTGGTCGGCAACACGTCAGAAGCTCACCGCAGTTGTGACTTACTCGACGCCAGGGCCCATGAGGTCAATGGAACGCTCAAGTAACCATACCACGCATTGGATCTGCCTAGGCCCTTCCTCCGTGTTTTGCTTGGAGGGACACATGTAGAATGCTGGCCTGCCACAAGTATCATAACCGAACAAGAATTCCTTGCCAGTCACTGCCTCGGGTTCGACCAGCTCAGCAGTAATGGTGTCATAGATACCGAAATCACGTCGCCACTTTAGTGTGTCCTCGATACGTTTGATGGCCGCAGCAACGTCGTGTTTAGCCGCGCGTATGTACCGCAAGATGCATTCATATGACTGTCCTTGTACCTCGTATCATTGGAGACACTTCAACGTGAACGATCAACATACCAACCACATGCATTCCTCTTCCGTTAGCTTGGAGGTCTTCTCGGATGGCACACCAGGCAAACAATACTCCGGGTTTGCAAAGTGAGCAAGGACGCGATCATACTCTAATTTCGCCGTGCCAGTCAATTCCGGTGGTGGTTGGGTGTTGGGATGAGTTGGAACTGGTAGAGGGACATGTATAGCGGGCATGGTTGGTATTCAATGCTGAACCGAGCAGGCAGGTTGGTAAAAGAAGGAATATTGACGCTCCACACTTACGGAGTTGGTGAACCGAATAAGATATATTGGATGGCAATGCACTGTGAGTTCATGGTCTAAGTAACCTACAGATACACGAAAACGAAGACAGATGGGCCCGATTGATTCTTCTACTAATGGTTGACTCTATGCAAAGAAATCAAAGTCTCGGTGGACGAATCGCTTCATACTGAACGAGCACGAATTCCGCTTGACTTGCGATAACCACCACTCGTCCGGCGTCTCATATTGCAATGGCTGTCCGTAAGGATCCAAGTCTCCAGGAACGGGGGCATAGTGGCAGTGGTACATACTACCATATACTACCATCATATTTATGAGCAACAGTTAGCACCTGTGCAGCCGCCCGGCGTACCTTCCACGAGGGTTTTATGCTCCTCTTGGGGAGCTTGCGAGCATTTCGGAGGAAACCTGAACATACCTCGGGCTTGAATGAAGTTTTCGTAACACCTTGAGTTTGAACAATTGGTGGTGTTAGCGGGAGCCAGATACGAAGATGTTCCATGCAGCGACAGGCACGCTGCGGAACGGTTGATAGACAACTCACTATTCCCAGTGGAAGCATTTCGGCCAGTTACTGCATGCTTGAAACATCGGATCTGGAGCCACTGATCAGCGCAACTTGCAAGGTTGACGCCGTGTTAAGGGTCGTCTCATGCTGCACGTCCAAGCCAACCAATTCTCGTTATCACTTGATATCTGTCCAACCGCGGTTGCATGAGCAGTGCTACATGATCTGAGAGAATCCAAACAGTCTACTCCAATGAGTCTATAAAATCGGTATTAGGGAAGCCCGCCCTCTTACTGGCTGCTCTCCTCGTTTGCCTTCTCATCTCGCACGCCCACCTTGACGTCCCATTCCTTAATACCAACAACTCCACCCAACTTCCGCCACATGCGAGTCATATCTTCCCTTCGCGTGTTACACATCTTCACGAGCACAGGCCAATAGGTAGCGTGGTCGTACGTGAACATCTGGGTACCACCCCACCCATCGTGAATCAATTGGTCAAGCTCAAGCAGTTTTGCATTGGGCTCGTTGGGGTCATTGCTTTCACCTTTGTCACGAGCATCGGCAGATCGCCACAGGCCCTGGTCATTTTTCACCGGGTTGAATATTATCTTCGAACGCGTCACCGGGTCTATGAGTGGCATAATAAGCCTGAAAAATGCGTGTAAGAGCCACGGGAAGTGAGTTATGAGTGATGCACCCAATCGCTCAGGGTAATGCGATTGTACAATATTCAGAACGGTACGAGAAGTAGAGATACTCGTGCCTTGCCCTTTATCAGCATAGTCGATCATGAACACAATCGTTCTGCCAAGTAGTCGGCAACACGTCACGGGGTCACCGCAGTTATGACTTACTCGACGCCGGGGCCCATGAGGTCTATAGAACGCTCAAGCATCCATACCACGAACTGAATCTGCCTAGGCCCATCCTCGGTATTTCGCTTGCTGGGACAGATGTGGAGTGCTGGCCTTCCACGGGTATCATAACCGAACAAGAATTGCTTGCCAGTCACTGCCTCCGGCTCGACCAGTTCAGCAGTAAGGATGTCATAGATACCGAAATCACGTCGCCACTTCAGTGTGTCCTCGATACGTTTGATGGCCACTGCAACGTCGTGTTTTGCTGCGCGTATGTACCGCAAAATGCATTCATATGACTATCCTTGTACCTCGTATCATTGGAGACGCTTCAACGTGAACGATCAACTCACCAGCCACATGCATTCCTCTTCCGTTAGCTTGGGGGTCTTCTCGGATGGCACATCAGGCAAACAATACTCCGGGTTTGCAAAGTGAGCAAGGACGCGATCATACTCTAATTTCGCCGTGCCAGTCAATTCCGGTGGTGGTTGGGTGTTAGGATGAGTTGGAACTGGTAAAGGGACACGTATAGCGGACATGGTTGGTCTCGGATGCTAAACCGAGCAGGCGGTCTGGTGAAGGCCTCGAGGATTGAATATTGGCGCTCCACACTTACGGAGTTGGTGAACCGAATAAGATATATTGACTGACAATGCGCTGGGTTCATGATCAGTAACCTACAGGTACATGAAAACAAGGACACATGCCCAGTTGATTCTTCTACTAATGGTTGACTCCATGCAAAGAAATCAAAGTCTCGGTGGGCGAATCGCTTTATACTGAACGAGCGCGAATTCCGTTCGACTTGCGATAACCCTCCCCTGTCCGGCTTCTCATGTTACAATAGCAGTCCGTAAAGATGCAAGTCTCAAGGAAAGGGGGCGCAGTGCTTTGTTATACAGTTGTCCGATCTTCTGCTGTATCCTGCTTTGGGCCATCAGCAATTTTGAAGAATTATAGTGCCACCTCGACTAGCCGTTTGAGCTCAATGTTGGTGACATAACTACCGTCATATTTGTGAGCGACAGTTAGCGGCTGTGCAGATGACGGATGAATGTACGACAACACCCGGCGTACTGTCCACTTTATCCATGCTCCTCTTGGGGATCTTTCGAACCTTCGGAGGAAACCTGATCATACCTCGAGCTTGAACAGTTGGTGGTGTTAGCGGGAGCCAGATACGATGTTCCGTGCAGCAGTAGACACGCTGCGGACCAGTTGGTGGATGGCTCACAAATTACTCCTAGCGGAAGCACTTCGGCCAGTCACTGCATGTTTGGAACATCGGATCTGGAGCCACTGATCAGCTCAGCGCACTTGCAAGGTCGACACCAAGTCAAGGGTCGTCTCATGCTGCACGTCCAAGCCAACCAATTCTCGTCACTTGATACCTGTCCAATCACAGTTGCATGAGCAGCACCACATGATCTGAGAGAATCCAAGCAGTCTACTCCAATGTCTATGAGATCGGTATTAGGGAAGCCCGCCCTCTTACTGGCTGCTCTCCTCGTTTGCCTTCTCATCTCGCACGCCCACCTTGACGTCCCATTCCTTAATACCAACAACTCCACCCAACTTCCGCCACATGCGAGTCATATCTTCCCTTCGCGTGTTACACATCTTCACGAGCACAGGCCAATAGGTAGCGTGGTCGTACGTGAACATCTGGGTACCACCCCATCCATCGTGAATCAATTGGTCAAGCTCGAGCAGTTTTGCACTGGGCTGGTTGGGGTCATGGCTTTCACCTTTGTCACGAGCTTCGGCAGATCGCCACAGGCCCTGGTCATCTTTCACCGGTTGAATATTATCTTCGAACGAATCACCGGGTCTATGAGTGGCATAATAATCTTGAAAAATGCGTGTAAGAGCCACGGGAAATGAGTTATGAGTGATGCACCCAATCGCTCAGGATAATGCGATTGTACGATATTCAGAACGCTACGAGAAGTAGAGATACTCGTATTTTTCGCTTTGTCGGCGTAGTCGATCATGAACACGATTGTTCTGTCAAGTAGTCGGCAATATGTCAGAAGTTCACTCCAGTTAGAACTTACTCGACACCAGGGCCCATGAGCTCTATGGAACGCTCAAGTAACCATACCACGAACTGAATCTGCCTAGGCCCATCTTCGGTGTTTTGCTTGCTGGGACACATGTAGAATGCTGGCCTTCCGCGGGTATCATAACCAAACACGAATTCCTTGCCAGTTACTGCCTCCGGCTCGATCAGTTCAGCAGTAAGGATGTCATAGATACCGAAGTCACGTCGCCACTTCAGTGTGTCCTCGATACGTTTGATGGCCACTGCAACGTCGTGCTTTGCTGCACGTATGTACCGCAAGATGCATTCATATGACTGTCCTTGTACCTCGTATCATGGGAAACGATTCAACGTGAACGATCAACTCACCAACCACATGCATTCTTCTTCCGTTAGCTTGGAGGGCTTCTCGGGTGATGTACCAGGTAGGCAGTACTCCGGGTCTGCAAAGTGAGCGAGGACGCGATCATACTCTGACTTTGCCGTCCCAGTCAGTTCTGGTGGTGGCCGCACCTCAGGATAGGTTGGAACTGGTAGAGGAACATGTATAGCAGACATGATACAGCCGAAGAGGCGTTCTGGCAAACTGAACGCAGGCCTTGAGGATGGTGTTCAAATGGGGTTCCTGAACCGAATAAACACATTTGATAATGCACATAGTGCGAGCACTGAATCTGGGATCATGATCAATACAGTATGGCAAACTTGTTTTTGGTCGTGGGGGCTAGCCTAGCCGAGTTGGTTGGCGCTTGTGGGTACATATGGGTTGCCGAAAACTGGCGCATACGAGACAACTAGGCTGTGTGTACACACTTAGTTCCCTGACTAAACTAGAGCATTTATATGGATCCGAATTTTGCTCAGTTCTGGTTTATTGCTCTGTAGATCGATAATCTATACATACATAAAAACGAAACAAAGACAGATGCCCAATTGATTCCGGAAATAGTGAAAGGATCAACCAAATGTTTGACTCTAAAGAATTCGTCAGGAGAACCTTCAAGAGCATGGGTGAATAGATTTACTTACTGAACGAGCACTCCGTTTGACTTTCGATAACCGCCACTCGTCCGGTTTCTCGTACTACAAGAGGAGTCAGCAAACATCCAGGTCTGAAGGAATGCAAGTGTAATACCTTGTTATACAGTGGCTCGATCTTCTCCTGCTTCTTCCGCTTGCTAATCTTGTTGGCATCGGCAACTTTGAAGAATTGTGGTGCCACCTCGACCAGCCATTTGGGCTCAACGGTAGTGACATTGTGGCAGTATTCTCGAGTTGTTAGCACCAACTCGTTGTAGATTAGCCACTCGGGATTTCGATTGAAAAGCGCGGAAGACGGATGGATGTACACTGGTGTACCCTCCACGAGGGTCTTGTACCCTTCTTGCGGATCTTTCTTCGCGGCATTTCGGAAGAAGCCTGAACATATCGCCTTCCGAACACGATTATAATCCCTGCCAGCCGATAAGATGTCGTGTTTGTATCTAAGACACAGATGTGAGCAAGCATTCGACGCTATCTTTTCCAAATGACTCACCGATCCACGATACCCACGAGCTGTTTACGAATATCCTGTGCTCGCCTCATACTTCGGGCTTGAATGAAGTTTTCATAACACCACGGGTTCGAATAGTTGGCAGCCTTCCAGCCATTATAGACTGTCAGTAGTGTCAAGTGATCACCTTCTGGTTGGTGAAACTTTGCCTTCTTGGAGTCTGCTTGTGCTTGTTTCTCCTTGGGCCGGTAGAATACAGTTTGCACAGACAACATGGCAACGATGGAGAGGATCTCCTCAGAACAACCAAGTTCTACGGAGGCAATGAGCATCTTCGCGAGAGGAGGTTCCATAGGAAAGTCGGCCATCTTGCGCCCAAGGCGAGTCAAAAGCCCTTCGTCATCAAGCGCAGATAATGCGTATAGCGACTCCAACGCAGTTAACATCGTTGGAGCGGGTGGCGGATCCATGAAATCAAAGCTGAGCAGGTCATTGATACCCATCGCCTTTAACAACAAGATGGTATGAGCAAGGTTAGTTCTCTGGATATCTGGGATTGAGGTAGGCAACATCTCGTTGCGGTAGGCAGCTTCGGTATAAAGGCGATAGCATTTTCCAGGACCGGTTCGCCCAGCACGACCTGATCGTTGGCGAGCCTGAGCCTGAGATATCGGCATGACCACCAGCGAGTCCATTCCGAGGCGCGCATCGAAGCAATTTTGCTTTGAGAAACCTGGATCAATGACGTAGTATATGCCGGGTATGGTCAAACTTGTTTCGGCAACATTGGTAGCAATGACCACTTTGCGTGCTCCAGGAGGGGTCGGTTCGAACACACGAGACTGGACTTCGGAAGGCAGTGCAGAGTAAATTGGTAGGATGATGAGCTCCGGAACCTTGGGTCCAAGGGCCTTCATGCGTTCGAATAAGATTTCGCAAGCGGTGTCGATCTCTTCCTGACCTGTCAAGAATAGGAGGATGTCCCCTGGTGGTTCAGAAAGGTGGATCTGCATTACGGTGATGAGAGATGCGTCAAGGTAATCACTCTCTGGTTCCTTGGTGTAAAGGATCTCGACTGGATACGTCCGACCGGGGATAGTGAAGATAGGACAACCGAAGAAGTACTTTGAAAACTTCTCGGCATCGAGGGTAGCGGATGTGACGATCAACTTCAAGTCCGGGCGTTTCTTCACAGCCTCTGCAAGTGGGGTTAGTATACATGTATACGCCCATCCTCATCACAATTCCGCTTACTTTTCAACAAACCAAAAAGTACATCAGTGGCGATAGTTCGTTCATGGGCTTCGTCCAACATAATTACGGAGTATTGACTGCAGAGCGGATCGATGACAGACTCTCGTTGAAGCATACCGTCCGTCATGTACTTGATTTTTGTCTCCGGGCTTGTGCAATCCTCAAATCGAATAGTGTAGCCAACTTCCTGTCCCAAGCGACAACCAACTTCCTCCGCCACACGTTTCGCTACTGACATAGCAGCCACGCGACGTGGTTGAGTACAACCGATTCGACCTCTGTCGGCGTATCCGGCTTCAGCAAGATACTGAGTCATTTGGGTAGTCTTTCCGGAACCCGTATCACCAACCACGATGAGGACTTGATGCTGCGCTTAAAGTCAGCTATCTCCCGCTCCGTGAGCACGTCAAACACGTACCTCTCCGATAGCCTGTAATAGCGGCTCCCTGAGTTTATAGATCGGCAAGCTCCTTCGCTGTTCTTGGATGCTGAGGCTGGTAATCTCTCCGTATGTCGTGGCCTTGTTGAATGCCGACTGCCTCCACGTTGGAACTTCCCCCGCTTTTTGGTCACGAAGATGTGACCTGAGATCCTGAGCGAACAGCTTCTCAGAATCCTTGGCCATAGGATCCAACCAAGGAGCGCTGAAGTCCCGGGCTTCCGAATCCGCCTGTTCGTTAGCCTCTTGTTGGCGGAGTTCCCGCCGTTCCTTGGCAAGTGCAGTACCGCCGATAGCAGCTCTGTTCAGCGAACCGTCTGGAGCTTTGATGATCTTGATAGGGCTAAGATCAAGAGTCCGTTTCGTTTGTCCCGCCAAAAACGGCGGCTCTTCCTCTCTGATTTCCACATCAAGCTCTTCTTCCACCTCTGCACGCGCTACTGGGTTACTAAAGTCTTCGTCCAGATCTGGATATTCTGAAGCATCTATGACCCCTGACGAAATGAGCTGTTTAAGCTCCCAACGCTCTGGAGAAGTAAGACGCTTTGCAGATCGTATGGTAGAGCTAGGTTCATCCTTCGAGCGTAGAGGAAGAGTGTTCGGTCCAGAGGCACGTGCCGCGCGCCGGCGCTCTTCTTCTAACTCAGCTTCTGACTTGATGCGAAGATGTGGGGTAAGATCTCGCCCAGTCTCTTGATCAACATCTTTCATTGACAAACCTATCCGGCTACCTGCAATACTCATAACCTTGACCTTGACTTTTTGGCCCCTGCTCAGAAGATCCGAGGCAGAGTTTGCCCGAACACCATGTTGAATACTTGATACATGAACCATTCCTGCGAGACGTCAGCCACTGGTACATACGCGAAATGAATCTACACGTACCTTCTACGCGCCCAGATACACCTTCAAGCTGAACAAAGGCGCCGAAATCCCTCACACCAGATATTCGGCCATTATAGATTTTGTACAAGACGGGACGTTCGTCGAGTTGGGCACGACCCCGATTCCCGTAGTCGCGCCTCGAATTATATGAGCGACCTCTATCAGGGGAATAGCTTCGGCGACGCGGTGGGGGAGACCTTGACCTTGACCGACCTCTCCGTTCCGACCCATTCACTCGCCCATCCGTTTCACCTAATTGCGCCTTCTTCTTCGCCGCACCCTCGAATTGAGCCATCATGTCATCCACTTCCTTCATCAGTACATCCTCTGTTACCTCCTTGTCTGGCAGAGCGAGTCCGGGGAAGAGACGTTTACGTTTATCCTGTTCGTTGTTTCTGTCCTGCTCCGACTCCGAATCCAGACCGCCATTCGCAAGCGCTTTTGACTTCTTGTGCTTCGGGTGTAGGCTGAGAATAAGGCGATCTATGGTCTCGATGGACGACTCCGGAAACGCAGTCGGATCGATCTCCTTGAACTTTTGTTTGAACTCGGCTAGGTCCTTGGATTGGTCGTGAAGAGAGACTACAAATTCAGCTAGAGTTTTGTCATTTAGCCCGATGTAGTTGTCGATCTCCTGGGTAATCTTGGCAACGAGTGAAAGGTATTCGAGGTTGTACAAGTCGTCCTCCACCATGGTGAACGTCGGGTCCAAGTGTGAAGCCAGGAGCAGGCAATTGGCACTTGCTTATGGAAGGCTTGCTTACTAAGCGCATTACAAGTGCAAAGCCATCCAGTCATCCCAAATAGTATTATAAGATCAAAACACTTTATCTTCAACGTCAGGCTTCTCGGCGGAATCCCAAGGCCTCGAGCAATGCACCTCTCCTAGTCCTTAGAACGTTATCATATGCTACAATACAATTGGAGTATTCAACGTTCAACCGTCGTATCTCGATCATAAACCGTTCCACTCGAGGCCCTTGGGTACCACGAATGTCGCTGTTAGAGGCAAGCTGTCGCTACTAGGTCCCACAGAGACTCCGTACTCTCCGCCTTCAATAACCCACCGCGATATAACGTCATCCCAGTACGAAACAGCATGCTTGTCGAGGTTCAGCGTGATCGTCCGGGTCTCTTGAGGGGCCAAGTCTCTAGCCTTGCTGAAAGCCCGCAGTATCAACTTGGGATGGGTAAGGTGCGACGTAGGTGGCATCGAGACATAAAGCTGGACGATTTCCGACCCGGACACGTTACCAGTGTTGGTTAGCGTCAAGGAGGCGGTGAGATTGAAATCTCCATCGGTTACGGTCGGCTCGGACAACTTTAGGTCAGAGTACGAAAAGGTAGTATACGAAAGACCATGCCTGCGACGAACCCAATATGACAAACGTCAACATTGCCGGACAAGCCATAGCTAAAGGCACGTACCCAAACGCGAACAGCGGGGCTATCCCTCTGTGGATGTAATGCTTGTACCCCTACAAGGATGTTACCTTACAAACTGCACCATGCAACGCAGTCCTGGACTTACGACAAACAAGTCTTCAGCGTATCGGACTATTCCATTTTCTGAACTGAAGTGACCATGAGAAGGTATATCCTCAAGCCGCTTCGGGAACGTCAGCGAAAGCTTGCCGGACGGATTCTTGTTCCCAAAAAGTACGTCTGCTATCGCATCCCCTGTAGCGTTCCCCAGGTACCAAGTGTGCACTATGGCTGCGACGGAATCTGCCCATGGAAGTGCAATCGAAGACCCCTGTGCCATGACTACCTTTAGCGTGTTTGGCAAGGGATCACGGGCCACTCACCGATTGAGTAACCACGACTGTATTTTGATTGACTGCAGCGACTTTAGCCACCAGTTCGTCAGTCTGCCCGGGCAAACCCAATGTCTTTCTATCATAGCCTTCCGTTTCCCAGTCTGCGTTGAGCCCAACAACAGCGATGACGACATCCGCGTCCTTAGCTGCTTGGACAGCTTCTGCCAGCAGATCATCGGAGTCTTGAACTTCTGCACCTCCCAGACGGACACCAGCATTACCGACCAGCACCGTTTCATCCTCGTCCCCATCAGCGGGACCACGAACATTACAGAAATCCACCAGGACGTTGTACTGGACGCCAGCCTTCAATTCGATGCGGCCCCTCTCCTCACGGGTACCAGTGCCAAAGAAAGCTCCGCCTCGTTGCTGCCGAGCCCAATTGTCAATCACAAGTTTGCCGTCAATGAACAACTGGAAGTTTGTGAGTACATGGCTCTCTCGCAATGATCGATATGAGAACCTTGGCCCTTCCTGAAACAATCAAACCGAACTCGAAAATGCAGTCGCGTGATCTGGGTTTCAAAAGACCCTCGAGCTTCAAGGTCCATCGTCTCGTGATACCTTCAGGCACAGAAGTGTTGACGAAAACGCGCGTTTCATCGACCAAACGAGTTTCGATTGGCATGGGTGCCAGGGTCATGCTGTCGTCATTCTCGTGCCTGTACCAAGAGCCAATCCAACCACGCTCTCCCGTGGGTGTTGTGAGATCGAAGTCAAGTGTTGGCATCTCCATGTATGCTGTGGGCGACATGAGTGCTATGGATAGCTAACTGCATAAAGCACGTACAGGTCGCCCCCTCACTGTACATCACTTCAACGTTCGGTGGTAGGGAGTTGACAATTCCGTCGTAAGGCGACACGAAATAAGAGGGTTTGAGAGCGGCAGAGCCTCCTCCAGAAAGGACTACAGCCTTGGCGTTTCCCCCGACGATGGCGACCTTCTTTAGCTTAGCTGACTGCAAAGGGAGAAGATTGCGGTCGTTCTTAAGCAGAACAATAGTTTCCGAAGCAAGTTCGCGCATCAGCTGCTTCTCTTCATCGCTCGCGGAGGTGCGCTCAGTTCCATCCCCGTCCAAAATCTGAAATAGAGGTGATGTATTCAGTGACCAAGGCACGGGCGTTCGAGAGTTGGTGAAAAATCACCTCCGGAGCCTCCTGTGCAGAGCGCTTCACCAGCTCGATAACCTTTCTCGCGCGTTCTTTAATGGTGCGAACAGTCAATTTGCGTGAGGCAATAGACCGGTTCATGAGATCAAGCGTCCGCCATTTGTTGTTACCTGGCATCTCCAAATCCAATCCAGCATTGATGCTATGGTCGACGCTGTAAACTCCAAACCTGGGTAACACTAAGCATGCTGCAGATGATGGCGTTGAACATCTTCATACCAGTCACTCATGATTAACCCATCGAACTTCCATTCCTTTCGGAGAATATCCTGCAACAAATACTGATTCTCTGGGGCATGAACACCATTGACACGGTTATAGCTATGTCACAAACGTGATAGGTTAGATTTTGACAAGGTAAAAATTGGTGCAGAACGTACGCAGTCATGAAGCACCAAGGTTGAGCATATTTTTGTGCAAGCATGAATGGCATGAGGTATATTTCCCGAAGGGCTCGCTCGCTGACGACAGAGTTGTAGCCCATTCGGTCATTCTCCATATCATTGCAGCTGGTATTTCCGGAGTGAGCCACGGAGGGAACTAACTACTAAAGCACACACACGAAATGTTTGATTGTGGTGCCTATACCTCCCTTTTGGATGCCTTTCACGTATGCGGCGGCAAGGAACCCAGATAGCGTCGGGTCCTCGGAGAAGCTTTCAAAAGCCTGGGTTAAGCAGAATGAGTGGCCAATCTGCCATAGCTATTATGGGGGTAATTCACCCTTCCCCCTAGAGGGTTCTGTGGGAGTGATCAGCGAGACAAACAGCATGAATAAGAAAGAATTACTCTTTGAATGTTGCACGTTGGAGCGAGGACGACCGACGCCGCTTTGAGCTTCGCTTCGTTGGACAACAACTTCAGGGCGACTTGCTCAATGAGTTCGGGGTCCCACGTCGCGCCGAGGGCGGTTGCGCTTGGTAAACACTTCGCAGGGGTGCTCATGAAGAAGTGATTACCTCTGATACCTAAAAGCTTGACATTAGGATGCATGCTTCGCGATACGATAGTCTACCAGGTAAAACTCGCCATTTGGGCCATCGCTGACCTGGCCAGTGGGGTTGAGTTTCAGCTCAGCGAGACGTGAAAACGGGGCCAAACCTTGATAGCAGGTATGCCTAGGCGAGGAACATCATGGGTGTGCCAAAGCCCAACGCCAGCTGTGAGGAGTATGGCCTCCTCTGTCGTCAGTTCTTCGACGAGTTTGTCGACGTCCGCGTTGGCGATGTTTGAAGCAGGCATTGCGATGGGTCATTGGATAAGGGTGCAAGTAAGTGGACTCTTATAGGCCCTGGCAGTTCCGATCTGGGGTAATACAACATACACACCTCTTTCATCTCATCTCCGAGAATGACCCGAAGCTTCCCCTTGCAGTAACACAAAACACGTAGCAAGATCGAAGTTTCCCCGAGGATTTCCCGCTCATAGGTATTAATTCTGGTGGCCAAGGTTCCCAGCGCTTGTCGTCATAACATCCTACAGCTTCACACAGTGGCGGTTTCAATATTTTCACGCACTCTAAAGAGTATTCAAAAGTGAAAATACAATGTTTTATTATGATTCAAATTACCGGGCTCTCACAAGGTTTTATTCCGAGAAGATTTATAATTTTTATTACCAGTCTATATTGGGAGAAACATTAGATATCCATCCAAAGACAATTGAAAATTATATATTGCATGAATGTCATAAGGTTATTGACAATAATATCTGCCCAATATGCTTTTGAGTGTGAGAAAATATTGAACCCTCGCTCGTCATTGGCTGGTTCAATATTTTCTCACTCTCTAAAGAGTATTGGGCAGATATTATTGTCAATAACCTTATGACATTCATGCAATATATAATTTTCAATTGTCTTTGGATGGATATCTAATGTTTCTCCCAATATAGACTGGTAATAAAAATTATAAATCTTCTCGGAATAAAACCTTGTGAGAGCCCGGTAATTTGAATCATAATAAAACATTGTATTTTCACTTTTGAATACTCTTTAGAGTGCGTGAAAACATTGAAACCGCCACTGTGTCATTTGAATTGAACAGGCCAACAGTCGACCTTGCCAATTATGTGAAGCCTCGAGTCGGATACGTTCGTCGCGACAATATACTTGCCAGTGGATTGGCGCAATAACAGAAATAATCTACCAATCGAAAACTATTGCATAGATATGGTGCGATGAAAACATAAGAAACGATAGGGAATCGTAACATATACATCTGTGCAGCTCTGTCATTACTCGGTCTCCGCTTACTCATTGCGAGTCCTCCTGAGCCTGTGGTGCCACAGGCTGAGGCATTCCACCAGGCCGTTCGCCATGCACCCGGAAACGGTATAAGCATGTATACTCTTTCTTTCCCCAGTTATTCTTGATTACGAGGATCACAACGCCAAAGTCAACTTGAAGATCGCGTACTTCCGGACGAATAGGGAAGGTTTGTATGCTCGAAGGTGAGTGAACGTCGTACGTAAAAGTGGCGAGCCGAACGAATGGCTCGTTCTTGGGCAGCGTTACTGGGTACGCATCCTCCGGGAGCTCGTCTTCTTCAAAGGGTACACCTGACTCTTCGGCGCGTTGCTGCCGCTCAGCCCGCTGCGCGGCTCGCTCCGCTAACCATGAACCCACTTTCTCGAGATTTTCCTTCCCTTCCACCAGACCCCACACTTCCATATCCCTAGGGGCACCACGCAAGTCGAAAGCGACTTCCTTTGCCACATGATCAATGGTGAAGTCGGATATGCGAACAGGAGACGCAAGTGCCACACCCAGCTGGCCGAAGTCACCACTCATTGGCCAACACATTCCGCTATGAGTGTCCTGGTGAAGAGCTGTGATCGGTGATCGACCAACTTCACGTCCGTGGCCGGTCATCCAACCCCAAACCTGACCGCGGAATGTCTTCGGGCGCATTTCAAGCGTATACGATGTAAGATGTGGTATGGGTCGTGCTCCAGCCGAATGCAACGCGAAGTCTGCACGCGAGACAATATCTTGAGTAGACACTCGAGTCACAGCAGAGTTAACAAGCTGGGATATCAACGACGTTACATCAGAACCATCACTTGCTTTGATGGTAAGACCGGAATCAGTTGTAGCGCCAGGCGTTATCTTGGACCACCAGGCAGGACCATCCGAGGATCTTGGTGAGGCTTTTGACTGCTTGGATAACTCGACCGCTTCCTTGATGTCACCTTCGACGGAACCTAAGCGTTCCTCGAATAACTTCAGTTTCTCCAGAGCTTCCACGTCACGGTTAGAAGGAATATGGGTAACAATTTCCCGAGGAGTTGACTCGATCACCCTTATTTGCCCTTGCAATACGTCCAACTGCTTCTTCAACTCGAGGAGTCCCTGGCTAGCCGAAGTCTGATGATGTGACTCTACATCCGCGGCGCGTCTAGTCTCTTCCCGAAGACGAGCCTCAAGAGCATATATCCTATTGACAACCTCGCCATGTGCGCGCGCTTCAAGGTCTTGCTGTGCCCGTGCGCGTTGATGATCAAGAGAAAGTCCGGAAAGAGCAGATTCGATGTTCTGCAACCGTGCAGTGAGTTCATCAAAGTTCGTAATGGGGGTATCAGGAGCGTTGTATCGCCGGTGCATTGCGCGAGAAGGAAGCATTTCGATTAGAGGGTCGTAGAGTTTGAACCATGAGATGTAGATGGCCAAAGCAACGATGGCAAATTTGCCAAGGATTATGAATGGGCGAGGGCCAGCATTGGATAACAAAGCAATGGGTTTCTGGACAAGGACGTCGACAACCGATCCCAGTGCACGACCCAACATCAGGAAAGTGAGCGTAATGCTGCGAAGGATGAAAGCCAATGTTCCAAAGAAGAACTTGACGACTCGGTTGACGACCCATCCAAGATAGCCTCCAAGGGAAAACGAGCGTAAAGAACGGTCAGAGGTGTCGACGATACCGTCGACCAACGGTGGTTCGTCAGTCTCACGAATGGTTTCCAGGCCAGACGTCTCCAGTCCAGACTCCACATCCATAGACGTATCTGTAGCAAAGTGGCTTTGGGGTTCTGGAGGGGCCGAACCGCGAGGTACAGAGATTCGTGACGGCGGTGGCACGGAAGTTCGTATGACAGAATTCTGACGAGCGATAGTTTGTTGTGCAGAGGAACGCTGCAAGAGTTCAGGTCCGTTGAGTGGTTTGGCAAAATGAGACCCTACCTCTTCACTCCCGCTGCTACTACCGTCGTCGTCCACCACTTCGCCCGTCGCCGTAAGCTTGGTACCTCTCCTTCTCCTCCTTCGTTTATCGTAGCCGGCTACCGGTAACGAAGTTAGAGGGCCTGGTCCCAAGTCTTTCTTTTTAGCCCTCTTTTTCCGTTTCCTCCCATCATCCGAAACCTCGTCATCTGATTCCTCCATGTCGGATTCTGTCGGACGGTAGGCTTTATTGTCGAGCGACATCTTATTTCGCCTGTGGGCGTTCTTTTTGGTAGCGGGTTGCTGTGCCTGCTCTTGAGCATGTTGCTGGGGGTTTTCAGCTAATTGTCGCTGGAGTTCTTGATACTCGCGTTCCTCCGGGGCGTAGTCGTAACTTGACTCCCTCCCATTGGTAGTCGCTGCAGAATTATCTGCGGGTTCTGCGGAGCGCTGTCGCAAGTAAAATGACGTAGCAGAGCCCAGTGCACGTTTCGAAATGTCCAGGACAGTTTCAAGCGGACTCTTTGCCCGCATGCTATGCTCGATAGAAAGGGATTGTGGTTGTGATTGATCCTCGCCTTCGGAGTCAGACACGTGTGTCAGTCCAGAGGCTTGTTTGGACAGTAGTTTCCTGTTTGTACGTTGCGTGAGACGGGTGGGAGGTGCTGCTAACCGTCGGTTGCTGGTGGAATGGGTCTCTTTCTCATATTCCACGGAAGTGCTACGGGGAACGTTTAGGTTGGTCTGCGAGCCGGACGCCCAAGAGTTATTCGGGTTCATCTCGTATGACGTCGTAGCAGCTTGGTTGAATGCGGCGGCGATATTTACGGAGGTGTCTTTGACAGCCCACTTCTCCGGGTTGAGCGAAGAGTTGTGGGATAGTTCGCGTTTTAAGCGAGCGTAACGGACGAGAGCAGTGTCGTCCTGATTTCCCGTGGAGTCCAGTGTGGGCGCGGAGCGTGAAGACGTGGAGGCTGGTTTTGGTGGTGATCGAGTACCTGCGGTTGGAGCACTGAGTAAGAGGCGTGGCGTCATTGCATCAACACGATCGCGGAACCAAAGTGATATGATATGGGGGCTACTCACCCGTATGCGTATGAAGCGGGAATGGAACCGTTTGTAGGATGAAGCGCGGACGGTCTTGGGTTGAGAGTGTGATGGGTTGTGACAAGGTTTGGTTTATTGAGGAAAGTGCGGTGATCTAGACGCCTGCCTTGACCAAGCGGAGTACCCGAGAATGACATGTACTACTCCAGGGTGGCAGTCGAGAACGAGCACGCGAAAACAGGGCGTAGGGCGCAACACGAGTTTCGAGCACGTTTTCCCGGTGCGCTAGGCGTGTTGTTTGTATGTAATTTGAGTCCAGAAGCCGTGCGGCTGGCTAAATTAACGTTCACGGCTTCTCTGCAATACGAAGTGTTAATGACTCGTCAGTAGTCCGTCGTCGTCGAGAGCGGTGAGTAATAGGTAAAACTTGATGTGCAAAGGAGGACAATATTTGAAGCGCTCAGGGTGGCACAAGCACACAGTGTCATCGCGACTGTTTGGCGATGTTTGGCAGGCAGACACAATGCTTCTATTCATTTACCTAAAAGAGAATATGTATATATCATTGTCCGCTGTAGTCCACCGAGTCCTTAAGTGTTCTTCACGTCGACAGAACTACTCAGATTCAGCGACAGAGCAATTATTCCACAACCGCCACGATGCCGAGGAACTGGCAGGTGGGCTGCCCGTCTTCTGGACGTGTATACGCTACCTGACGTGTCAACTGCAGCCATCATGACATCACTGACCTCACAAAAATTCTCGTCGAATTTACAGTCAAGGTTTCCCAAGCTGCTTGTTCCAATACTTTATCCATCTCTTTCCCGGACATTCAGACGTACCATACCAAGTACGAGGGTCCCCTGCAAGTAGATGCAATCATGAGATAGTCTTGGTTTATGCCCGGAATACATGCTCATAACGTCCGTGCTCATATTGTCATTCCTTCAGCACAAGATGATAGAGTCCGTACTACAACGCGGAGAGAAGCTCGATGACATTTGAACGCAACTATCCGCACAGAGCAAGATGTTTTACCAGATGCCATTGCATTCATATTTCGAGCTCAACCTAACCACCCCTTTGTAAAATTCTTTGTTGTTTTATCATGTAGAATGATTCCATTGACACCCCTCAACGCGTGATTTTGTTTCCGTCTGAAACAATGTGGTATTCGGCGGGTACCTGATCATTGACATGCCCTCGCATATCCGCGATCAAAGCTATACAGAGAAGGCATTGCGTATGTACACTATTAGACTGTGGACAGAATATCCGATCACTTTATCAAACATCAACGACAACCCGCGACTCCGGCGACACCAAAAAAGACTCACCAAGAAGTAATCCGGTACGCGTCGCGACACCAGTGGCTCTCCTGCCCGCGGAGCTGGATCAAACTGTAGGCTAAATGTCCCGAAAAGTTAACGTAGACCAAACCAAGCAAATGAATCTTTTGACATACAAGCTATATGTTAATTTTTCATCTATCTCCATGATCGCGGCTTGGTTGCCGCATCTGTAGCAGTAGTTGGGTGCACTGAAGATCGTCACCACATTCCGGTCCTGGCCCCAGCTGTAACCTGTAGACACGACATCAAACGAGAATCAGTATGTAAACGTCGACAACCACCCACCCTCCATGACAAGTTGGTGCGCTCGCGCGACGAGCGTTAGGCCATTGTTGTGGTTGAACGCCTCAGATATATCCTGTCCAAATGTGTACCCGGCTCCCCGAGGTGATATTCCCCAGCCAGACCGATCATCGGGATCCGACCACAACAAATCGCACATCGGTCCCTCATGAGGTACTTCCTGTACCCGATCGATGGACCGAACATGGTCCAAGGTATCGATGGAAGGTGATAGACCTCCATGCAAACAGAATATCTAGGGTGCCAACGTCATTGAACGATGATCAAGTACCACGAAAATGACGACGAGCAACCATACTCACTTGGTTATCGATGAGCGCTGTCAAAGGCAAGTAATCGAACAAGTCAGTAAAGTACCGCCACACGTTCGGATTTCCGTATTTTCGCAAGCATTCGTCGTAAAACCCATACACTTGCGTGATCTGTCTTGATTCATGATTTCCCCGAAGGATGGTAACACGGTCCCGATACCGCAACTTGAGCGCCACAAGTAGTGTGACAGTCTCAACCGAGTAATATCCGCGGTCAACATAGTCGCCCATGAAGAGGTAGTTGGTGTCGGGTGAGTTTCCTCCGATACGGAAGAGCTCTGATAGATCATGCTGTGCGCCCGTAAACGACGCGCATAAGCCACAACAGATCAGGGTAACAGATCGCGCTGAAGCAGAGATTGACGCACAAATTGGCCGTGGATATCACCACAGACGGTAACTGGGCATCGAACTGGCTGCACGTTGGACTCCTCCATGAGTATCTCTTTGGTCTAACGGGTAATTTCGTGAGCTCGATCTCGGCTTGGTATGGCGTAAATGAGCAATGCCTGTACTCACCTTGTCGCATAATTTCTTGACATCAGCTTCCGGAAGCTGCTTGCACTGGCTAAGTTGTTCGACCCAGCCGTCTATTTCGTGTTCCATGTTTCAAAGTTTTGGGTAAGGGCTGGTTGTATCTTGCTAAGGGCGTACTCCAAGTCCTGTTCCGTTAATGTCACGCTCGCTATCAGGAAATGTCACACACGTAATCGTGTCACGCTAAGCAGACGCGTTCGTGACTACTAAACAGCCTATTAGCACATCATCATGGCGACCCAAGTGCAGCCTGAGGCAGTCTACGCGACAGACGAGGTAGGTGCTAAGGAACAAGGCGACCAAAAATGTTAAATTTTCCAACAGTACGGTAGACCGTTTATTATCCTGCGCGAGCAGGCAAAGAAAACTAGAACCCATGGCATAGAGGCGATCAAGGTGAGCGACCTTTTGATCAGATTTAATCGTTCCTTGACATGGCCCTAGTCACATGTTCTCGCAGCGCGCACCGTTGCTAATATCATCCGAACATCCTTGGGGCCCCGAGGTGTGTGGTCATTTTCATTTTGGAGGAACGGCACCGTGATGTTGTGGAAGGACTTGACAAAATCCTGATCTCACCGGACGGTGACATTACCGTGACAAACGATGGTGCGACCATACTCGGTCAAATGGAAGTCGAGCACCAGATCGCTAAGCTCCTTGTACAACTATCTAAGAGCCAAGACGATGAAATCGGTGACGGCACAACTGGTGTTGTTGGTATGTCGCATGCTTTTACTCTTTACCAGACCGCCGACGAGACCGCCACTTGGTAGTGCTCGCCGGTGCCCTTTTGGAGCAGAGTGAAGCACTGCTCGACAGAGGCATCCACCCGATTCGGATTGCAGACGGGTTTGACAAGGCATGCGCTGTGGCCGTGGAGCAACTCGACCGTATCTCCGACCGCGTTCCGTTCTCACTCGAGGACAAGCAAAATTTAATCAAGACTGCCATGACTAGTCTGGGCAGTAAGATGTAGGTTTACCGTCATCATGGTGTGTCCAACTGCTCATGTGACGGTAGCGTCTCGAAGGAGATCCAGCGCTTTGCCGAAATCGCGGTCGACGCTGTGCTAACTGTCGCAGACCTTGAGCGTCGGGATGTGCCTTTTGATCTCATCAAAGTTGACGGCAAAGTGGGCGGGTCACTAGCAGACAGTACACTCATCAAGGGTGTACTGATTGACAAAGACATGTCTCACCCTCAAATGCCGTCCGTTGTAAAAAATGCTAAACTCGCCATCCTTACATGCCCATTCGAACCTCCGCGCCCAAAGACGAAGCATAAACTTGACATCACCAGCGTGGAGGAATTTAAAAAACTCCGCGAGTACGAGAAGGAGAAGTTCGAGGACATGATTCGAATGGTGAAAGACACTGGGGCTAACTTGGTTATTTGTCAGTGGGGTTTCGACGACGAGGCGAATCACCTGTTGATGCAGAATGATCTACCTGCTGTGCGTTGGGTCGGTGGTCCAGAAATCGAGGTAACAAATTCCATGACGACGTCTCGACGATGACCTCACACAAGTATCACTAGTTGATCGCCATCGCCACACAAGGCCGCATCGTACCACGGTTTGAAGACCTTACCTCACAGAAGCTTGGGAAAGCTGGTATAGTCCGCGAACTAACGTTTGGCACGACACGCGACAAAATGCTGGTTATCGAGGAGTGTGCAAATACCCGTGCTGTCACCGTCTTTGTCCGGGGATCAAATAAGATGGTAGGATACCTACGAAGGTGAGGACTGTGACTGATGCATTTCAAGATCGTCGATGAAGCAAAGCGAGCGCTGCATGACGCTCTCTGCGCAGTTCGCAACCTAGTTGTCGACAATCGTGTCGTTTACGGTGGTGGTGCGGCAGACATTAGTAGCTCGATAGCAGTGTCAAAAGCCGCCGATGAGGTTCGTGTCTGGTGACTTGATCTACGCGCTTTTTTAAAAAAGAAAAACTACAGATTCCATCAATAGAGCAGTACGCCATGCGTGCCTTTGCCTCCGCTCTAGACGCCATTCCACTAGCGTTGGCGGAAAACAGCGGCCTCTCGCCGATTGAAACTCTTACCGAGGTGAAGAGTAGACAGGTGACAGAGAATAACCCCCGTCTAGGCATCGACTGTTCTGGGAGAGGGGAAAATGGTTCGTCTCACGGACTGATGTGCAAAACTTCCTGATTGACACGTGGATGCAGACATGAAGAAACAGTTCGTGTATGATCCCTTGATCTCGAAGCGACAACAGTATCTTCTTGCGACGCAGGTTTGTTCCACGTTCCTGTGTTCTAATCATCATCTGTTAACGTCGCACAAGTTGGTCAGGGCGGTGCTCAAGATTGGTAAGTTATGTTCTGTTCAAGAGGAGATACAAAGTCCGAATTCTCTTTATCAGACGACGTAATCGTCGCGGGCGAGGCGGAGGACTAGCTGGAGGTAGTCTACAAGTAGCAGAAGGCTCACTCTTTGGTGTACTCTAGTCAGATCCAGACGGATCTATAGCTTATGTAATCGTGGAGTGTGATGTCCGGAAGTGGTTGCGATGCTTACATAAGTGGAAGAAATGTTTTTTCTTCGCCTCTCAAAAGCGTGTAGCGACGACCAGTGCGACATGTCTATTACCGAGTCGTAATACTATGTGGTGTTGGCAGATTTGACACGCAGTACCGGTAAAGTGACGCGCAGAGATCTGGGCCTGCCAGTCTTGTGAAAGGACAAGAAAAGGGACTCGTGTCAGGCAACTTACATATTCGGTTGCAACCACTGTCAAAACTTATTGCAGGTGTGCGAAAGTTTATATTTGAATGGGTATTTGAGGCTGCCCTGCGCAGTCAACAACAGGTCGCCCCCTTCTTTCATCCTGTCTCTAGGGACTTTTTTTCTTGTTTTCCCCGTCCCCCATACTATTACTCACCAACCACTTTTTGAACCATGCCTGGTTTCGCTCTTTCCACTCTTCTTACCATAGCAATTGCTTCGAAAGCTTTCGCCCAACCTGACCCAGCCGACCCTACGCCTCTCACCGCCAAGCAGTATGCCTACCCCACTGGCATCGTCAGTGCCGTCGTCTCCCTTATCCAGGTCTTTGCACTTAAAACCTTTTTTTTCAGCCCTATCAAATTGATAACGTCCCCAACGCTATTCGTGGCCCTCAAGCCGGTTACAACATTTGTAACTCCACCACTCAGAACCAGCAGTCCATGTGTCAGACATTGATGGTCAACCACATCGATGGTAGGTGTTATGTTGCATATTTACCCTTTTCATCATTGTTTTACTATTTTTAGACTTCTGTCTTTGGGCCCCTCCTCAACCGAATTCTACCATCGGTGACACGGAACAGCTGGAAGTCGGATGGTGCTCCAAGAGTGGTTGGGGGACCCGTCTCATCCCTCAGGGTGCCTTGCAGGGTGTACAAGTTCTCAAGACTAGCAAGTATATCCAGTTCGCCGGTTTCATTGACCAGACTCAAGTCAATGTTGCGGCCGGTGACTATGGAGGAGAGCTTGACCCCCATGGCGCGGACTTGGTGGGCTATTAGTTTTTCAGTTCTTCGTGTGGGTCGTTTCCATTTAACTTCGTTGCCTTTAGCGTGGTAACCCACTTGGTGGCCTGGTATACTCCAACGCTTTCCCTAGCAACAATGGGAACAACAACTCCTTCCAGCAAGTTATGGACTGGAACAGGTTAGCTATAGCCTTCCGCCGCTCTTGGCACACTTATTCATTTATCCGCCACCTGTAGCTTCATCGGTGGAAACGCGTTCTGCTTCACCATCTGCGACCCCTCAACCTCCAGTGCAGACCAGTCTGCATACTGCCAGAACACTTACGATATGATAGGTTGCGCGTATAACATGCCTAACAACGCTCAGAAGGGTGTCTTCGAAGTCTGCGATGCCGATCTCAAGACTCCCGTCGGTGTCTACGTCACCAACGGCGTCACCATGACTTACACGCAACCCTACACTGGCGTCCCAAGCCCCCCCTACACTCCCATCGTCCCGAGCTCGTCCAACTGCGTTACTTACCAATCAACTGCTCTCTACACTAACCTTCCTTCCCCTACCGGGGCAGCTGCTTCTACCGGCACTTCTGGAAGCTCTGGTTCCAGCACCCAATCTTCTTCAGCTGCTGGTTCCACTTCCACTTCTAACGGCGCTGCTGCTATCGGTGTCTCTTCCGTTGCTGGTATTCTCGGTACACTCTTTGCTATGGCTTTCCTCTCGTAAGGACAGATATTTCGAGCTTTCCGATCACTGCGGATGTAGGAGTCGCGAGACATTTAATACTGACTTGCATCCCTGTCTCGATTTGATCTTCTGCCGTGATGACGATACATGGACAATACATCCATCTTATACCATTTTATAGTCTGTTGCACGTTGAGTGTTGAACACTTGGACTTACTCTGGAACTTTTCTTTCGTGGATACCATGAAACGGATATCATACAAACCTTGTTAGTTGTGTTAGATTCCGACATCGGATGCGATGTTCGTACGCAAGTAAAGTGCCCGCCGAAGCGTGGCATAACGATATTCCTTGCAGTGGTTTGGAAGCCTGGTTTCCCTCATGGATATTGCACGTTTGCATGCTGAGTCCTCTGCTCTTCCTCTGCACGATTGACACGCTGGGTGTACTTAGTGGGTACAGTGACCGGTCCAACCCGTGTTTTTAGTACAACCACCACAATGTCTTCTCCTACACTCACCTGTTTCATCACACTTGGCCCATCAGCGTAATGTTCAGTTCGTCACGCTTAAGTTCTATACTACTTATGTAATTTCTCGTATGTTCACCTCGTGATATAAAATATATTTAAGTTGAAAATCTATGTTCCGGTGGGCCATCGGAGGTACTTGTAACCGGGCGTATTGACCTCATGTTCTTGCAACTAGGTAACGGGCACGTCCCACTCCCTGCAGGCAGGCATGCGTTGTGTGGTCCACGGGCCACGGCCAAGTTCACTGAGTCATCTGCCGGAACTAACCCGCAACCCAGTCAGAAGATCATACATTCGTACTATAAAGCCAGCCAACCAGGGTGTGTACATACAACCCTCGCTGAGCACTTGGTCATCAATCGAGTACTTGTGTAAGTGCGTCAGTATGAGAAAGTTTGACGCGTCCCTGACATCATCTTTCATGCTCCACAGTCAAAGCAAGAATTGGTCGATCTTTATCGTGAAACATGGGTGCCCCCGAGTTGCATGTGCTGAGCGAAGCACCGTACAACGCGGAGCCCCCGTCGCTCGCCGAGCTCGTCCAGCACCCTATCACCCCTCTCCATCTCATCTACGCCCGAAACCACTGTACGTTCCTACCACGCCATACTTTCAAGTCTCCAGCTGCTCTCTCTAACTCTGCCTGCTTTCTTTCTTCACCCTTCTATATTGCAATACGTAATTCCGAAAATGACCCGCGCTTTGTCTCCTTCGGCTTCTCATTGCGACGATACTGCGTCCTGCGAATGTAGCCGCAATTAAGAGCCTCAAATCGGGTGCTGCAACATACGCCGTGAAGATTGACGGGGAATTACAATGCCTTGAGGAGGCAAAGGTGGTCACGTACCAAGACATACTACTCCGTTTCCCACGCAAGGAAGTCGTAGCCGCACTCGTGGTACGTTCTTGCTCGTTCCTAGGCGCCCCAGTTCCATTCTGACTCCTATTCCACCATTGTCGGCATGAAATGCGATAGTGCGCGGGAAATCGACGCGCCACGATGGCGGACAGAACAGGCAAGGAAGTCAAAGGTATCAAATGGGGTGACGGTGCTGCGTGCAATGTCCGATGGGCAGGTGCTCCACTGCGACAAGTCCTCCTTAGTGCGGGTGTTCCGGACGGAGACCGTGATTCGTATGAGGGATTCCACGTATGCTTTGCGTCGTACGTGGCGCCATGCGAGGATGATAAATACTACGGCGGCTCAATACCCCTAGCTGATGCAATGGATGAAAAACAGGATGCTCTGCTCGCATACGAAGTTGGTATTCTTCCAGTCCTCTGTCAACGCTCGGGTGCTGATAAGGCGGTGGTACAGATGAATGGGGAACCACTTACACCTGATCACGGCTTCCCTCTACGCATCGTCGTGCCGGGCACCTACGGCATGCGATGGGTTAAATGGGTAGACAGGATTACGATATCCCGAGAAGAGTCCCCTAATTTCTACCAACAGAAAGATTACAAAATATTACCTGATACCGTCAGTATTCAAACATTTTGTGAATCGTCCTAATCAACGGCGCTCACCTGTGTTCCTTCGTGCAGGTCACAAGCAGGGAAATCGCTGAATCACAGGGATGGTGGTCGCGCGTCCCGTCAATGCAACATCTGGCATGCAATTCCGTCGTTGCGGATGTGTGTCGTCTGCCATCTCCTCGTCCAAATGAAGTCAAGCTTAAAGTCATGGGGTACGCGTATTCACACTGGCCCATCTCACGAGTCGAGATAAGCGTGGATAGCGGAAGGACATGGGAGGATGCCTATATCAGTTACCAGGAAGGACAATGGAGCTGGACCTTGTGGGAGGCTGAGCTCGAATTTACAATAGACGAAGAGGCGGAGAGGGCAGGTGTAATCAGCGTCGACGAGGAGAGTAGCGGCCGTTTGAAACGAAACATGGTCGTCTTTAGCCGCGCAGTGGACTCCTTTGGGAACGAACAGAAATTAAGCCACCAGTGGAACTTGCGGGGAGTCGGGTACTCGGGACCCGGCGAACGCAGCATCGAGGTTTAAGGTTTATGTACTAGTACCCACAACTGAAGCCAGAGTCAGGCTCCTGTGTAACAGAGCGCCACACTTCTCTTTTCAGTGCGGATAGTAAGATCGGCCTTGTGCATATTCAGATGGCAGACCAGCAGTGTGCGTTTCCCGGCAATCGATGAACCCGAGCTTCGAATGAACTGACAAGTGCTTATACTGGTTTTGTCTGCGGGGACGTAAGATGACACCATTTAAGTAATGATGAGTTACTTTATAAAATGTTCTCTTTCTCGTTCCACTTGCAACGTTCAGCTTCACACAGGAACTTGTCAGACGAGATTTCGCAATCATGACAGGTATCGATTTTACTGTCTACAAAGGATCCCCCAGCGGAAAAATCCTCATGGGGAGCACCTACAAGGACGTCAGGCCAGACGAAGTGCTTTTAAGGATTACACATGCAGGCCTTTGCGGTACAGACCTGCACTACAAGAATCAAGATATGGTTCTTAGCCACGAGGGCGTTGGTGTTGTCGAGAAGACTGGATCCAAAGTCGCCCATTTCAAGGTGTATGTGACTATCCCTCGTGTTAGTCCAGTGACCAAACCAGTACGAGTAATGATGCAGGCCGTTGATAGGCGCGACGACTTGCCTCATTAATACGGTTTGGTCCTTAGACTTTCCTCGTATATCAGCGTACTGATAACTGGCTGGGAACTCGTAGCGGTGACCGTGCCGGCTGGGGTTTCCTTCACGACGCATGTCTTCACTGCGACCAATGTTTCAGTGGCAACGAGATATTCTGTCCCAAACGCTCCATATATGGCGGCGCGAATTTGGATCAGGGCGCTTTCGCAACACACGCTGTTTGGAAGGAAGCATTTCTTTTCCACGTCCCACACGGTATAAGTTCGGCTGATGCAGCGCCTTTGATGTGCGCTGGCGCTACCGTTTTTAATGCATTAGAAATGCATGGCGTACGTTCCACTGACCGCGTCGGTGTGGTCGGTATTGGGGGGCTCGGGCATCTCGCTATCCAGTTCGCAGCCAAGATGGGTTGTGACGTGGTTGTGTTTTCGGGCACGGACAGCAAGCGGGATGAAGCCATGGCCCTTGGGGCGAAAGAATTTTACGCGACCAAGGGAGCGAAGAAGCTCGACATCGGACGGCCTGTTAACTACCTAATGGTAACGGCGTCAGCCAGTCCCGACTGGAATCTGTAAGTAATGCGCCTATGACGTACTCATGCTATTGACACCAGGGAACGTAGTTACCTACCCGCCATTGCACCGATGGGAACTATTTTCCCTCTCACAGTAACTCAGGGAGATTTCTCCATACCCCACATGAGTCTCGCGAGTAAGGGACTTCGGATTCAAGGTGGCTTTTGCCCGTCGCGTGCCTTGCACGTTAAAATGTTGCGCTTTGCGGCTTTGCACGGGATCAAGCCAGTCATCCAGAAGTTCCCGCTTACCTTGGAAGGTGTCCAAGAGGCGATAGACAAGCTGGAGAAGGGCCAAATTAGGTATCGTGGGGTCCTGGTTGCTCCTGGTGCGTAGGCAGTGAAGAAAGTCAAAATGTTTTGCGGTGGCGTGTACATATAGCTATATGTATATTAGTATGGAGGTCGTGTAAGAGCTGTCTAGCAGGCTGCTCATCGTACACTATAAGCCTTTTTATAAGGTACAAACAGGTGTCAGAGTGGGTGATTTAGGATCAGGATCGTGTATGATGTCATGACGCCTTCAGGTCAAGATCTACACATTGGCTTATCAGCGTGACCAAAAACCTCACAGATCACCAGCTCGTTTGAGGTGCCAGGTGGCAACCTGCACAGCGAATTCTAATCTGTGACTAACACCATACGGGGCTGTTTGTGCAGGAGAGACTAAAACGTTGCAGCAATGAGGTGTTCGAGACGAATGAACACAGGGTCTCCGCGCGGTGGGTGTATCCAAATTGGGCCACTATTTTTCGCCAGTTTAGCCGCTATGACGTCAGGGGAATCCTGAAATCCAATTTAATGAGACAGGGCCAGATGCCTTTCCAAGGCCAGGCTACGTCTTACCCCCAACTTCAAGATACTAGTTATATTACAGAGAAATTCAAACATGTTTTCCGTTGCAGCACGTAGCCTGTTCGCGGGTCGTCAGGTGTACGGAACAACCCGTTTTGTCGTGAGCTCTACTGGGAGAAACAGGTCAGCCAGCAAGTTCCGTGTCAGACTCAGATTGCTAAACCCCATGGGTCGTTGATGTAGGAGGTACTCTAGGTACGTACTTAGCCGTTGATTGTGTCCGAAGCTCAAGAACAGTAGCACCGTCCATGACAACGACGCAGAGGTGAACATGAAGTTTTGTTTTTTTTGTGAAGCTGCGCCATGCTAGCGTACTCTGCAGTTATTGGAACGTGAAAAACGCCGGAACCTGTCTGGTACACAACATACGACATCCTCCCCCATCGAAGATGCGCCTGGTTGGAACGAATACCTCGCTTCCGCGTCCGAAGCGAACGTTAAGGTGTGTCTCAGGATGTTGGTCTTTTACCCCGGTTAAATTCTATCCTTTATAAGGCCGACAGGTCCACCCTCCGACTAGAAGAACTCCAGGCAAAAACCGTTAACCATATTCGTGCTCGGCACCACGTAGAAGACCGGCCGGAGGCAACAGGAACAATGGATACTCGAGATGAAGTATCCGGGCCACTTAGGAGCGCACAAGTCGGCGAGCTGGATGGCCTCGCTGACGTGGACTCGGGCAATAACGTCGACTCTGATGGGCGCACGGTTTTCAGACGCGTCGTACACGAGGAAGAGGTGGACATCAAAAAGGAGCCATGACCGGCAAGCGAGCAAGTTTTCCGTGAGTTGAGACACTAGTTGCTGGTGGCCGACGTTTTTCTAGCTGATAGCTGATTCTGGTCCTTCAGTGATCATTAGCGCAGTGCAATCTGAGTCGTGTCTGAGTCCAATACGTTCCCATTCCGCTCGTGTGGCATCCCCTTGTCCGGTTTTCGTTGCGGTAGCCACCTTGTATTTCTGGAATTGTAGTTTGTATTAATCAATACTTCTGGGTGTGGTTAGGGCACGTCGTTGGGACGTGGTTATGACTGTGGCACAAAACCCCGTCAGTATAACAGCATCCTACCGTCGAATGGCATGGCTCGGAGTGCGTGAATGTAGCCACACAAGAAGCAACTGTTAGTCGAGCTATTACGAAGTCCCAGAGAGCAGAGTGACAGGCTCTGCTTATGGCATCTCAACGATTTTGACCCAGCTCATACATATTCACAGCCGAATCTGCAATTCCGGGGACCACTTGAGACACATGCTACTCTAGCACGTTCGTTACTTTCAAATGCAGCCCCAAGGACTCCCTCAATTACGGAAAGTCAGTGTCGCAGAGCTGGCGCAGTTACCCCAGCAAAAGATTCGCACCGATGACGATGTCGCAGCATGGCATAGAACGAGGGGATATCGTGACTATTGGCTGTTTCTACTGAGGCTTAACGAAGCCGTCGTAAACCATGAAGTACCACGGACGGACGATTCATGTTCTCCAGTAAGCTGCCGACACTTGCCTTGAGTTCCGGACGGTTGCAAAATGCACATCAGACAGCAGCAGCACTGATTTCTATGCTGGACGAGCTCGACTCATGGATCCATGATATCCCGCCGCTGCAATCGCCGCAGCGATTCGGAAATCTTGCCTTTCGAACATGGGGTGATCGTTTGATGCAGGTAGGTACGATCGGCGATGATGCATCTTACTGCTTCCAATTCATCCTGAACCACAGAGATCCGGCCAGCTCTTGGAAAGATTACTGGGACCAGAGCTACATCCAGTCATTCCCTACGTCGAACCAATATTCGTGACCTCCTTCGGATCTTGTTTGCGGATGGACTATGGCACTGGACATGAGACATCTTTTGCCATGTTTCTGTGTTGTCTTACTCTCATAAGGTTCTTCGAGCCGTCGTCGGACCAAGAGCGCGAGCTGGTCTTACGGGTGTTCGTTCGGTATATGAGATTATGCTGGAGGCTTCAGGATGTATACAAGCTTGAACCGGCAGGGAGCCATGGCGTTTGGGGTTTAGATGACTACTTCTTCCTTGGATACGTATTTGGAAGTGCTCAGCTACGGGGTGTGTATCTGACGACCTCTGACGACCTCTTCCACTGACGAGTGCCCGCATAGAACAAACGGAGTTTCCTGTATCTGCTATCCTTCGTCCTCCTCTACCACAAAATAATCTGTATTGCGTGTGCATCACTCGCATCCACCAAGTCAAACATGGTCCTTTCCACGAACACTCTTCCCAACTGTATGCCATCGCCACCGGCGTTCCGAATTGGGCCAAAGTCAACTCGGGGCTGCTCAAAATGTATGAGGTAAGGCACCCTTCCTACCCTTGCGGAGGCAAGCATACGAGCGATTTACCGCTTCCATAGGGAGAAGTACTGAGCAAGCGAGTGGTCGTCCAGCACCTACCTGTAGGGGGACTGCTTTCTTTAGACGAAGATTAGACAAATTGCCACACACGATCAACGCTTTCTGCCCGTCACTTTCTGTTTCTCTTGTTACAAATAGTACCAACTATGCACGACAGAAACTGTCCGACGTTCCTCATACGGTCAAGTAACAGGTCACTTACATTCATACTGTACAGGCATTTAAACCCTGTCCGCTGAGAACTCTTCTATGCACTTCGGTGGACGTCATCGCCGACAGTCTCTCCGGGTATAATGACAGGACCAGGTCCAAAGGCGCCATCTCCCGGCAATGTCTCGGGTGTTGCACCCGTCTCAGTTGGAGGAAGGTGAACGGCACCCGGTGGTTGGAACCTCACTGGTCCAGGTCCAAACACACCACCGAATGCACCTAACCCTTGAAGGCCAAGTTCAGGTCCAAGCTCGACCTTTCCACTAGAAGTGGCTTTGGCTTGGGGAGGTATGGATGATGTCGGGATCTTAGCATGGAGCGCACTCTCAGAAACAATTTGATTGACTGCAGTGACCCGACGCGGATCGAAATAACCACGGATATGGAGAGTCGGAGGCTGCGGGTTTTTCTCCGTCGGTTCGATGCTGTATAGCGATAGGGTAAACTAACAACCCGGCGTGGAAATGGGACTCACGTCAAGTTTATGGAAGAGTTTGTCCGGTTCTCTACAGGTGCCCCGAGAACCAGGTATTTCGAGTCAGCAAGGGCGGAATAGAACAAGCCAACGAGACCCGACTGCAGGGTCACCGTCTATTAGCCAGGGGATTGCCAAAGACGCCATGCTCCAACTGACCAATTGTCCCTGGTTGCCCAACACTTCTGTCTGACCTTCGATTTGCACACTTGCATCCGCCTCTCCGGGTGCGGCTCCACTCTGCTCAACTAAGGACTTCTTGAATTCATCGCGGGTGAGACGCTTCGCGTTGACGACAACGTCAAGTTTCTGGGCGAAGGTCGCTTCAAAGGCTCTGTCGAAATCGGCTTGTGTTTTGCTCTGGAGAAGAGCGGACAGGTGCGACGCTGCCCAGGCGGAGAGTGTAGGTAGGACAATGGCTGTCGACATGGTTCAGGACGAAGGAAGCTGGAGATGATCTCCAGACGCCGACCCCCTAAGTCCCCTTTATACCTTTGCATTGTGCCAGCGCGCATAACCAAGCTGTGCCTTCTGCGGGGTAAATACGGACCATGACGAAACAGAGCCGCATTCGATTGAGGCGGTGTTGGTCTGCCAGAATGCGTCCGTATGACCCGCTAAGACTTTTTTTGGGCGGTCGTTTTCAATTTACCGTGGGGTCCCTTACGATTAGATGTGTCTCGACGAAGGCAGCTGGTAGACTGGCAGCGATCTCAAATGCACATATCGGCGGGCCGTCGCCATAAATCAAGTCATAATTTGTGTATGCAGAGCGCGATTATAACGCAGCATCGACCTAACTTGGACACATTCAATCTTCGTCATCATATCAGCGGCATTCCTTACGCAAGCCGGACACCACCCGCAGAATTGGGACTCAGCACGGGTATCTGGATGTGCCTTGCCCATCCTAGCACGTTTTCGCTCACGCAGTTGTTTCCTCATTATGGAGATAATTTGCGCTGCATCGGTAACGGTGGAGGCCTGGATGTCACCAAGCTTCTGCCTTCCGCCGCCTTGGGCGGTCTCATATTTTGGCTGATTGCCACAATATCGATTACACATCATCTTATCGAGAGGCTGAGCAGGAGTCAACCTCCATGACTAGTGGTACTAGTGGCGTTGTTCCGCTCTTGTTGGTGGATGCACGACAAACACACCCTGATCTCCCAGAACGGGAAAGTGGACCCCAAGCAGACGACGATAAGAATTTATCCTGTTAAGAGTAGAGCAGGAATCGAGGGCATCACAGCAATGAGACTCTTTCCCTAACCACTCGGCACATTGTCCTCGGTATCTAACGAGGAAATAGTACACAAACTCGTAGGGTGTCTGGCGGACCATCACGTAACTACGTGCCAAACGAAAAATGGGTCGCTCACCTGTTCGCAAATACCCTATTCCATTCTTCCTGCACTGTCTTCTCTGTCTACCGTCGTTATGGTCTCCATTCTCTTGTTGTTTCTCCGTAAACATCGGCGTCTAGAACGGACGCGGTGTCGCCCCTTTCGAGCCTGTTATTTTTGTTTAAATCCCTCTAGGCTGTGATTGGATAGGGCGATGCAAAGAAAAGGGTGTATGTATCTTGATGAAAAGATGGCATCTTCACCCCCACCAAGCCATTAATAACATTTCCTGTGCAGCAGCAAGGATTGGCGGTAAACCTTGCACCTCATGACGGAACCCAGATATGACAGGACTCTAATCACCGCCCGATGGTGCAGCTCCTCCGATTTCCCAGGTTTCTACGTGGGAGACGGTTTCAAGCAAGTCGCTCATATGGAGGACACAAAAAATGGCCTGCTGTCTGTCGTAATTTATTTTATATTAGTGAAAGCTCCCCACGCAACACTTATCCATACCTAAGCAAGCTGATTGAAAACAGCCAATTCGACTCAAGTGGCGCACCCGACCACTCCGCATCTGTATGCTGACGCGTATCTTAAATAGTCTTGGAGTAATCCGATGTCAATCAAGCCATTGGCAGATGGGCCGGATACAGTAGATAGAGGCTTATATTTGATATTGTCCAAGGAATGCCCTGTAGCCCTCCTCGCAGCGAACGTCCCTCCACTGGTTTTAGAGAGCTTGTATAGAAACCTAATCAACCACCTCCTTCAGCAATGTAAGAATGAAGAGTCGTGCAGGAGGGAGATGAAGAGAACAACATACATAGTATAGGCAAGGCTGTGTATAGACCATACATATCAAAGAGAGATATGCATCCGCACAGTGCGGATGGATAGCCGTTCCCATTAGAACCAAGCACGTCGAAGAGCTCTAATATATGTAATCGAAAACGGCACAGGAGTACATGTCGAACTTCTTCTCAGCCGTCTAGTTGGCGTCGATAGGTAGATCCCAAGTGACCTATGGGCTTCTTACACTATGGATTCGTAATTGGCTGGTGCCAAGTTGATACCGAACCCGGCATTCTTGCGACAGGCCTGCGATCATGGTGTTGCGATCCGTGCGGTATCGCACATATGTCGACACATGGGAGCTCTGTTCATATTGAGGAAAACTGGACCAAAAATAGGACGCTGAAAGGCACACCAAAAGATTTCCCCAGTTGGCCACGATGTTATCCCCACGCAGCGGACGAAGTGAGGTTGGGTCTCACATGGTGAAGATGATTCTCTTCTTCATAAAAATGTCGTGCCTTTGACTTCGATGAGCTGGGGACGAGACGAGCTGATATTGGACAATCGTTTACCCAACAGCAACTAGGCTAAGCGGGCAGTAGTTTCGTCCGTGTTATCGTGCATCCCAGAGAGATAATAATGGTTACCCTGTAATGGGTTGTGCCGGACGAGACGGGCATTATAATGTTCCATGTGGGATGTCTGATCAGAGTGGGGCCAGATTTGGAATTTGTCACCTGAGCGGATGCAGTTGTTTAATTTTGTGGGCGTTTCGCCGGTGAACCATCCAACCTCCGTGCGACGGATGCCCACATTAAAATGTCTGTGGAGGCTGAGGGCCTTCCCTGGTCTGTACCGCCGTCCCATCATCCTATGCAATGCCGCTCTCGAACGACTTCGCCAACATCATAGGATTCGCTTGCGAGGCTGTTCTATACGGTAAACTTGCCTCACATCTGACCCGATCACCGCTGAGAGCCAACCGTTGATGTCACGCAGGTGCCAACGCCGTTCTTTTCCTGATTTCCTTGGTCATTCTGTACAACAGGCGTAACAAAACCGATATCTTACACCCAGTTATTCTCCTTAACGGCCTCATATTCCTATGTTGTACCACTCATTTCGCCATCGAGTTTAACCACTTTGTGACCGCACTGGTACGTACCTTCCTCCTTCCCGCCGTGCATGGCTTGCCTCGCTCATCACAACAAGGGAGGGACTGGTGTCAATGGTTACGCCGCGGAGACCATGCCTCTTCTCGGGGCAGACATTCTCGTATCGGTCACCGACTTCTTCGGTGATCTCGTCCTCATTTACCGTTGCTGGATCATATGGTCAAAAACACCCATCGTCATCGTCCTCCCCTTCCTTGCGGCACTCGGTGGTTTGGGTACGTCCTTTCTCGCCCCACCCCCACTCTGAAACCAACCACCTCCTTCGCAGCCTGCATCGCAGGAGTCGCACACCTCGTTCTCACAATCAATCCCACTTCCCCCGCGCCTCCGCCAGCCATCGTTCCACTTGGCCTCGCAGGTTACATTTTACCAATGTGTACGAACGCCATCGTGACATCTCTCATCGTTTACAAAATCTGGGACACATCTCGTGGACTTCCTGGCTCTCCCGAGTTCATTGGACAAGGCGCCGCTCGTCACGCCATTGGCCTTATCATCGAAAGTGGCCTGCTCTACTTTCTCGCTCAGCTGGTCTACGTCGTTCTTTTTGCTCTCCAGCACCCTGCTGTTGCCATCATCGCGCTCATGGCTGTTCAAATATACGTACGTGATACCCTAACCGTTTCGCGATCTCGCTTTTCTGAGGAGGCCGTTTACTTTTCAGGGAATCGCCCCAACCCTCATCATCATACGTGTCGCACTTGGTATTTCTTCGGAATACACGTCCAACACGATGGTATCCACAGGCATCAGATGGGTCGCACGGCGCGGAGTAACGTCTGGCGTACCCGCACGGCGGTACACAGATGGACTGGAAGCAGTGACCGATATAGAAAATGACGGCGCCGTGAAGGAATCCATGTTCAAATCAGAATCCAGTTTTCCCACTGTAGCCGGGTCCAAGGACGCACCCCAAAGAAGCGACCAAAGAAGCTGTTCGCTGGCCTGACGTTGCATGGGAGGTGGAGCCGTTCGTACCGCGCGCGGTAACATTAATGATGATCTGGTTGACGGTGGCCATTTGACGTATATCTGCTAGCTTCCTAACGTCTCCGTGAAATCCTGACGTCGTCCACGACACCCGACGTGAACTAGTAGACACTGTTATAGTTCTATAGTTCACTTCCCCATGTATCACCATGAATCCGATAGCGAGTGAAGATAATTCTATACTTATTTGCCCACCACAACAGTGCTAAGATGTAAGTATGTAGAACATGACGGCGAGATGAGCCACATTCACGCTACCTTTCAAACACTCTACCAAGTACCATTAGTCTCGAGCACGACTACGGTAAACTCCTGGATAAGGGGGACGCTCCAGTACACACTTAAGTTACCTGGAGAATACAAGCACAGGACAAATAATAATGCATCATCTTGGATGCGTCACCGACACAACACTGCCATTCCAATGAAACGACGAAGCGGTCCCCTTCTGTGTGCATGGACAGGACATACGTGCTACCCGTTGGTGTCAATCTTATTATTCCCCTGATACTCCTCATCGATCGGAAGGCTCGGATTCTCCAGCATGAAATCCGTCAACCTGGTCCAGTCCTTACACCGATGCACCGCGCCAACTCCATTCGCAGTGTGATGCCAGCTCCCGTCAGGCGCCATTTGCGGAATATCAGGTTCGAGCGTCGTATCGGCATGGCACAATAGTATTTGTCTCAAATATCTCAAGCAATGCTGAATATGCTGGGCGGCATGCGTCCGGTTGACGAGAAATCCGACTCGGATGACGTCTAGACAGTGGAACTGGTGGTAGAGCGAGATGACGAACGTGCGGTTGTGAGGGACCGACTCGCGCGAACCCATCAGAAGGGAAGAGCGAACCCCACTCGTTGTCGTCCCAGAGATCAAAATGACCATGCCCTTCTTGAAGGACGAGTCCGACGTCGGGCAGGTCTAATGGGAGTTGGGCAGGGTGGTCGTCACCTATCCAGGCTGCACAAATCAGATTGGATGTCGGAGATTCGGGAGAAGTGCTTACTATACTCTCGAGGGGTCTGGGGTGTGAAGGATTTGATGAGAGATATGCTATGCAGCGTGAAGGCGACATTGGCTAACGTGATGGCAGAGAGGACTATGAGGCAAAATGCAGTGTCCGTGAAAACTGGCTTCTCGACTCGTCGTGTAGCCTGGGCATAGTACAATGTCAATGAAGTATAGGAGCGGAAGAAGTATTCTTGGCAAGTATACGGAGAGATTTCAGTCCTTGGCCCTAGTCAGAGTGACGTTGATAGCGGGGCAATGGCAGTCGGGGAAGGCGTACGATGTGAGCGATATTACGATGATATCCTGGTTATGGCCGTCTCATCCCAGGCTGTGGCCGCGCTCTAACCCAAGTTGTGCAAAAGCGAAGACACAAGGGCACCTGTGAACTGTGAGTGATGTTTGATCAACGCCCCTGCCCTAGAAGAAATTTAAGGCTGTACTCGCTCGCAAACGAGGCAAAATTCGGATGTCACATGGGTCCACTGGTGGTGCAATGAGGCTTGCCATCATCGCCTCCAGGACGGTGGTTCTCAGGTTTTTTTTTTTTTTTTGTTTGGAGACGTCATGATGCCAGAACGGCAGAACTGGCATCCTGACTGCTTAGTACCTGACACCTGACATCATCCTCGGTGCGCGTGCGAATTGACAAGCTAAGACTTTTGTTTCTAAATGCTCTTGGATGGAGTATGCCAGTGCAAGTTACAATGAAGCATCGCAAGAATACGGTGCAACACTACGCACAGCATCGGACCCGGACAGTCGGCGTCGTCGACTGGGTCACTTTCACTTCCGCGGGCGCATTTGAAAAATACACTGCCCACATGCCATCACATAATACTACTATCCTCATCACGCTGACTCGGGGATGATGGCAGCTCACCAATCCCGCTTGTACTCGCCACACGCTACGTATTGCTCTCTTACAATCTTCCGCAAGTCCGCGCGACTACATCGTCTACCTTGTTCGCCCCTGACGCAGGTGTAGTAGGCTCCCAAAGGAGGTCGGCATGTTGGTCTCATACCAATTATACTAGCTCATACGTTCACAGATGTTGAACCACGAGTATTCACTCCTCAGCCAAGCTGCTGAAGATGATTCGTCGGCCCAGAAGGACCAACATTCCTCTAACAAACCTGGGGATGACCAGCCCATCCATATTGGACAACGAGGTCTCCTCTTCTCACCACAATACCTCAGTGCAGTGATAGTCGTCCTCCTTGTCATAAATGCCCTTTGCCTATTCGCTACCATGCGACAGCTTTCCTTCACTGCCCAGGTCATGAAGCCACTTCTGGAAGGCCGTGCGTTCCTTGATACAGGGGGCTTGCCTCGCCCAGACCCATATTATGGACTCTAGTTGGTGGTTATACGATTATTCCTGTCTCAGAGTGTAGCACATATGGACTGTGTCCACTTTATCAATTTTGTACACTGTTACCAAATTTTCTCTAGGAAGCGAGAATGATCTTGTGGGCCAAGGCTTAAAGAGCGAAATCATTACTGAGGAAAACAAGAACACCCACTTACGGTATGCGTCAACCAGCCCTCTTTGTCACACAGATCCTTACGCTGGGTCTGACTCGGATGAATTACCTTTGTGACCGTTCGAGACTGGTTTCGTGTTTACCCCTTAGTTCGGAGTCGTGCAGTGAGCGTGAATCATAAAAATATCACCGTGCCGGCCGCGGAGGGGCCCGCGATCTAGTCATAATGTCGAAAATAAGTATTACCAGTAGCTGTGCATTCCACAATGGATCGCCATCATGGTGGTAGCGAACAGAAGTTCCGGAATCACCTACTGTGTAGCTGACGACGGCGATTGAACCCGGCCTGCGTGCCCCATCTAATCATTGTGTGTCAATGGCACTGTGGGTATTCCCGAGTATGAATGTCTGGAATTTCAATAAGACCCTCCCTCCGTATCACAGCTTGGTTCACCCGAGACACGAGGGCACTGCATGGTACAATATATAAAGTCCCTTACCCCCAGTATGCCGTGCACTGTTACTTATCACTCACTAGAACTCCACCCGTTTACTTTCCGTGCGGTTTATCTATATTGCCATGCTCGCAAGGACTTCGTTAATGATTTGCGCCATCCTCTTCTTCGAAATGCCAGCAGCTCTCGGGGCAGCCGTGGTTCGTTCCCGTTAGTCTAGTACACTTCACTGTCCTTTCTCCACCATTCACGAAGTTCACAGCATCGTCATGTACGACATCAACTTGTCATGGCGGACTGATGTGGAAGGGTGCCGAGCACCAAGCGGTTGGCTATGAAGGTTCGGTGGTACCACCGCCTACTCCAACGTTCAATGCGCCCAAGGATCGCAGTGTTGTAGCGGCGGTGCAGAGGGCTCCGTCCCCTGCAGTGGATGTTATGCAAGAGGGCACAGGAAACCAAAATACACCACGGAGACTGCGGCGCGGTGGAGACACGAACGAAGAGCCCCGTAGTCCGATACCGACTTCGGGCCGGGGTGCCATGTGGAAGGGCCGCGAACACGAGGCCATACAAGGTGTGTAACGCCAATATTTGAACGGACATCCCAAGTAACTCACCACTTGAAGGTCGCACTGAGCTCAAGCCAAGAGATGAGAACGAGCCAGCACCTGGCGCCATGTGGAAGAACGAGGTGCACCAACAATCTATCAGTGAGAAGAGGAGAGGTAAGTTAATGCTCTCGAATTTTGCATTTGAATGGTCCTCTCAAGTAATTCGTCATAACAAGGAATCGGGCGAAGAAGTGATAATAGGCCGGCAACCGGCGCCATGTGGAAGAACAGGGTGCACGAAGAGACCAGTTGATGCGAAGAGAGATTGGTCAATACTCGAATTTCGCAAGCCCTAGGCTGTCACCTGATGAGTTTCAACTTGATGACCAACGATGCGAGCAACGGAGCACTCCTCTTGGTGAAATCGGTGTCGAAGCAGTCACTTATCGACATTGGACTCTCTTTCAGAACATACCTTGTTGAATTCGTTCTTGCATGTACCAGCTGTAACCGTCAAGTTAGCTCCTGCCCTTCGTAGTACGCTAGATTGTAGTTGCGTAACTCATACTGCTGACCCGGCAAGGCTGCAATTCTGGTGCGAAGAAATTTATCTCGATAGCGGCACTGTATCAAATGGACCCAATGCCGGCAATGATATTGAGTCAGTTGAGTGGAATTTCTACCATTCAATGACATACCACTTTTTACGGAATAACCTCAACTCACGGCGTTTACTACGTCGATCGCCGCTGTCATGCGTTTTTGACACTTCACGTCACAAAGTGCAATAATGACCATGGGCGTTCCTCGGAGTTATTCTGTCAGACAAGCATCATTGACGCCACCCAACGCCGTTGGTGGAACGAGGAATAAACTCCTGCTCAAAGAGCTCAATTTACTGCCCTGTCCCGAGGAAGTGTCGTTTGTTCTGAGGAGAGATTGCCAGAGAGTATCCTAAAAAACCGGGGCAAGTGTTGGCTGGCTTCCGTCAGCTTGACATCTATACAAGACCACTTATTCTCTGCGTTAGTTCTACATGAGGCAGTTCAAAGGACATGTCGGATGGGAATGAAGCCTGGCACGTAACAGTTTTAATCCCTCTGCGAGTCGTCTAGCAACAATGGGGATCGGCCACCACGGTGACCAGCCACGGACAGTCATTATTGGCCACGCAAGTCTGCGTTGGTGAGTTCAAGGGGCACCAGTACCCCGAAAGTCCGCTTTAGAGCTAGGCTCTTGAGGTACCTTGAGTCATTCTAGTTGTCGGCAGACTCTCCCTTTCCCGCGTGTTGTGTTAGACCGCCAGTGACTATTTGTTGGCGGAAGAAGCGTAGACGTAAGGTGAGGCCCTTTTCAAAGCGTTTGCCTTTGGGAAACTGGTTTGCTGGGCAAGCCAACTAGTGGTGGTAAACCAGTCCCTTGCATGTACCTCCGCGCAAGACATGAACCATAAGAACATGTGGTGAATTGCAGTATGTTCCTCCTTCCTGGTGAAGTTTATCATTCATCTTGTTTTTTGCATCGCGATTCGTGTGCAGTAGGCTTCCACTCAACCGCAATGTGCGGATACACCGTCTTTCCACCACCATCGCATATGACCTGGGGCCCGCACAGGCGCTGATCGGGGGAAGTGCCAAGAGACGATGGCCGGCGAGGCTCAACGTGGGAAGGAAAGCGCTCGCCAAGAAGGATGGGAGAAGGCAGCAGACGGCGTGACCTTCGGGGAATCGGGATGACTGAACTGAGCTGATGGTTACTACATCACATCTGAGTAGACAGATAGCCTCCGCGCTGTTTGCATCCTGTCCCTGAATAATGATTGATTGATGAACTAACAATATTAGGGCACCATTCCCATTTCTGAGTTGCAGGCCGGCATGATACTTCCCAAGCTGGTCATTCGTTAAGCCACCGGGACCACCGGTCTGCGGCAGAGTACCATCGCATTGCAGGGTGGGGTTTTGCGATACTGTTGACAGGCCTAATTTTCTATAGAGTACTTCGAATCGTCAGCGCCGGTTGGAAAGATCGGACGTGCCTCGAATATAGTAAAAAATTGTCTTGATGTGCAAAAAACTTCACTTCAAGTCGGAAGGTACCGCTCTGGAAAGCAGGAGTCAACTTTTGAGCGAAACCGATGGACGAGTAGCTGAGTCACTGATGGATGGACAACATAACTCAAGATGATCATATAGTGTCCTGCCGCTATCAACTGCGACTGCCACGCTCGGCAAGTAGTGATTAAGAGTCACATCATTTGCGCAAGATGGAACGACGTAGGCGAACACTATAATCTCAATTAACGGAGCGCTGTTGACCGACATCGACGGGAAAGGGCGAGCCGGTGACGCCGGGGGGTGGACCATGATTGGCGGCTGGCATTTATGGCACAGCTGGGGGGCGCATTGCACTCAAACCAAGGCTGTCGACGCCACGTAAATGGGCCGACTGAGGCACGCACCGCCAGTTCCTGACTCATATCCTCGTAAGTAACTTCCTCGGAAACGCCCATCACGGAACCATGCATGGCGCGTCTGTGGAATGCCTGGCGAGTGACATGCAGCGCCCTACAAGAGAATCTATCCTTTCTAAGAACATGGGGTAGAAACGTAGGTAAGTTATCACTCTTATTCTTGTTACGTAGCATGTCCGCACGCGCCAGAGAAACCCGGGTTGGTATCCTTGACGCGGAGATAGCGGATAAGGCCACCACCTCCAGGAAAAAGGGAAAACATCCCCCTGAACGTAGCAGAAATGATGCAATGCCAGGTCGAAGGGTCAGTGCAACACTGGTGATGCGTTAACCTGCCCTATGTCTGTGGTTACTAGTTCACTGATCTGAACAAACAGAAAAGCTATGCAGGCTCGACCGTGAGGAGCAGGGCAACCTGCTTGTACTTACCACACCTAGTGATGTGGTGCACATAGTGACTAGCTGGAGAAGAGTAGAAGTGCTATCTCGGTTACACATTGGTGCCAACCCTTGGGAGAACTTGGCAAGTAGATCCATTCAGGTTTTGTATGCCGAGGGTTGCAACGAATGCAATGCATGACGGCCATCCAACACATCTTGGGCGGTGCCAACAATCGTTTCATCTCGCTTGATTCCGTCAAAAGTTCAACCTAGGTATGCTCAGCGTACTTGGAAGGTACGAATATTAGGTCGCCGTTCTAACGGCCGATAGGGGAGGCCAGATAGACAGGTGGCGGGAGCGTGACAACCGACTTAGTGTGATACTGCGATGACTACTGCCTCCTCGCCACAGAGGCCGTGATTCCCTTTGACTCCCCTGGGGCACGAGGGATAAAGAGCAGGGATTGATGCTTGAGTAAACGCACCAAGGTCCCAGAATCCGTTCCACCTTTCCCTGTAATTTTCCCCTCCCCCCTTCATATCTGACGAAACACCGTCACGATCATGCGTCTTACCCCTCTTTTCGCCTGTGTCATCCTGTCTATCATCACATCACCTGTAATTGGTGCCCCAGTGGCCCCTGGACCAACTGAAGTTGGCATTGGAGGAAGATTGCTAGATGAGACGCTTCACGAAGATGTTCATAGGGGGATAGAGATTGGACGATACAATAGAGGTGAGTGAGAATATCGTTTATTCAGCGTGTTGGGGATAAAACAGTTACGTTACAGTGATGCCAAGGTCACCTGGTGGGGAGATGTGGAAGAACAACGTCCATGAAGAGGTGCAGGAAAAGGCGCGGTCTGCTAACCGTAAGTGGACTGACTCACGGCGACGCAAGTGGATGAACTCACACCTTCCCAGCGACGCCGGAGTACTCACCAGACAAGCGACTATCGCCAGTCGCTATTTCGGATGAGCTTCAAGCATAAATTAAACTAGTGGCCACACCTATTATCCTTCCTTTCAACTTGGCTCGCCAGCTTGGGTTATCCAAAGCTAGGCTGTTTTCGACGACTCAACACGTGGACGTTTATCTTAGAAGCTGCGGCGCAGCAATATTTTGGATATCCTTGCGGCGTCGACCAATTGTATTGTTAGCATATATTATTGCACATAAGGTACTTAACTTATTTAATGGTTAGATACATCCCATCTTAGTACGAACTGTATCTGATGACGGAGGAGAAATAAACTGAACACAGGTGTCTACTCATGCAAGTTGAAGCGTGTTGAAGTAGATACAATAACAACCAACCTGTCCTTTCTTTCGGTTGGAAAAGCGGATTAATAGCACCATCCTAGATTCGAGCCCGCATACCATTGATAGGTATCTCTGCGATATATGAGTCTGTCCACACCAACGTAAGAACGTGCAATCGATAGTCGACCCCTAGGGGGTGGCACGTTTGTTCTGACATATTCTATCAATGCTTGGACAGCGCGGGATGACGCTGTATCCGTCGCCGGGAAGAGTTACCATATTAGGCAACCCATTGCAAACCAATCCAGTCAGGCTCCATACAACTCATGCAAGCACCCTCACGACCTTTTCACGATCAAAACTTGAATCTAACTTATACCTTTAGTTCGCCACAGAACTCACCACCTTCTTTCCCGCATAACGGTGTGCCAATCGTCTTCCCCTCTGACGTCTTAACATGCCATGGCCTGTGGGGTTGTCCTATTTCTGCCTGATACCCCTTGCTTTTGCTCAATACGTGCCAGCCCCGAGGTAGGTCCTTCATTATTACCCTACCCTATTTTGATCTGCATAGCCCCGTGGGAACAGGTGGGCCCAGGCAACAACTTGTCTGGGAAATATGTTATTCGTACATGGCGGGTTATCCGATCCATACGATTCCTACTCGTACACTTCTGCACCGGCTGTTTCAGATTTGTTGTCGCTTGACCTATCCACATCTTTCGGCATATCAGCGCCTCCGTGGAACCTCCTCTCCTCGAGTTCGTCACCTGCACTGGCCTGGCATACACTTTCAGCATTCAATACAACAAACATATTACTCTTCGGCGGTCAACCAGGCCCAGATTCACAAACGGTCTTGACGACACTCAATGACTCGGCTGCACTACTTTCAGTCGCTAGCGTGACGAACCCAAACTTCTCTATTGAGCCTGAGAACTGGGCAAGTGAACCTATGCGTAGGACACACCACGCTGCGTCGACTGTCGATGGAAGAGTATACATCATCGGGGGTGAAAAGGCAGATGGGTCCGGAAATGCTTTCTCTGAGCATTACGTGTTCGACCCCTCCACGGCCGAATTCAGTCCCTTGCCCTCGAGCGCCAATTCGCCCCCTAACATTTACGGTCATACTTCACTCGTCTTGTCCGATGGCAGGTTGGTTGCGCTTGGGGGATACTGTGCTTCCTGTGGTCAGCTCGTGCCGTTTAACACAATTTGGTCGCTCGATACAACCGGGGGTAACCTCAACTGGGAACTCTTAGTAGTATCCACCACATCGTTGCCGATTCCACGTCGGGAATTTGCTGCAGTCTCCCTTCCCGATGGGAATATCCTCATTCATGGAGGCGCGGATGCAGTGCTGCAGCAGACATACAGCGATGGCTGGATCTTAGACACGGGTGCCGTCCCGATGACTTGGAAGAGTGTGGAGGCTCTCTCACAAGTTGGTGCGAGGAAAAATCACTTTGCAGTTCAAGCGGGAGGGCTCGTTCTATTTGGTTTCGGTAAGTCGGAGTCGAGCAGTGTGCCTCCATAGTTAAATACGTCTATCAGGGTATGGCTCCTCGGCTCCTGCATCTGCTTCCATTTTTATATATGACCCTGCAAGTTCGACCATGGCTTCAATGTATTCTGCACCGTCTGGTTCCGCATCCACGCACCAATCCTTCTCACACCCTACACAGACCGGTTCTTCAGGCCCCTTTGGTTCGGGCACTGCTGGTAGCAGTGGCACCACGCCCGGCAACGCACCTCCGCAGATGACGAGTTCCTATCCTTTGGGCTCTAAAAAGACAGCTTCCGGCGCTGGATCATCTCAAACTCTCGCAATTGCACTTGGGACCACATTTGGATTTTTGGGATTGGTTTCCGGAGTTGTGATCGTCTACTTCGTGAAACGGAAGCGCGGTAGAAATGCACCAGGGAATTTTGTTCTCCTTCGAGCAGACCTCGAAGATAAAGGAGGGGATGCTGGATCAACCAATGGCGTCGTTACCACCGCGGGTGACAACAGCACAACTCTGTTGGGTGCAAGAACCTTTCGCAATGTGCTTGTACATATTGGCCTCAGCAGAGGTCATATGGATCAGCGCCGTCCACGCAGGGATATGTTTGCCGATGAAGACGCTCGCTCTTTTACGTGGGGCGCCCCACTTACGATACCGCAGAGAGAAGGTAGTGACGCGACCAGCGCATGGTCATTGCGCTCCGTGGGTGCCATGGTCCGCGGTATGATGTCCCGCGAGCCGAGCGCGTCCGGTACGTGTGGAGACCGAAGCGACTGGTTGAGTCGCACCGCAGGAGACCGAGATGAGTTGATTGCCAGCGAGAAGGGCAAGAGGATAAGGGATGGGTCGCGTGGAAGAAGTGGTGCAGAAGGGATATATGCCGACCCGTTCGCAGATCCTCAGACAGGTGACGACTACTCCTGGCTCGACTTACGTCCTGGCATTCTGCAGCGGGACGAGGAGTACGATGGCCCTGTGGGGCTTAATACGCCACTAGAAGAGTACGATTTGATGCCAGCTCCTTCGCCGAAAATCCCTTCGATTGCTTTCCCCCTTCGCACACTGGGCCCTCTGAAACAAGTCACCCATACCCCTACTTTGAACCAATCCAGTTCTCTCCGTGCTCCGCCGGAGCCTTCCCATGATAATCCGCCTTCCCCAGCCTCGCAGTTAGAGGCACCCGTCAGCCCGGCGACTTCTCACAGTTTTCATGCCCCCTCTTTGGAGAATTCTTCATACGACCTATCGCCCTTGAAACCAAACTTACCACTTTCGCAGCCAGTGCATCGTTCAAACAGCTGGTGGGCCCGCTTCGCTAAAACATCGTTTCTTGACAGGCGAGGTTCCTTTACCTCCAGCAAGCCCCTCGTCTTCAGAGATCCCAACCCTGCACCACCCTTGTCAATAATAGAGGAAGCTTCCACTTCCAAGGATGGCGTCGAGTTACACGGAGGAACCCCGCCAAAAGGACAGCATACTCGTTCTATTGCATCCTCGCACAGCATGCGCACCGCCAACACCGAATCTGCAGAGCAACTCGGGGGGAGCTACGACGTCGTGCAGCGTGCGCTGTCTGAAGCGTCGGCTTCCCGACATACCCTTGCCCCGAGCACTTTGGAAGCAGCAGCCACCAGTACTATTATAGAGTCTGAAAGGAAGCATGGTTTGTTGGCCGTCAACCGGATGAGCAACGCCACGGGAGATGAGTCTACTCTGAGGCACAGCTCCTCATTTCAGGACTCAGTGTCATCCCTTCTTCCAGAGACATTAGCGCCAGCTGGTTCGACCAAGACGATGTCGACAGGATTGAATACGAGATCGCGATCGCCGCTTGCAATGACCATCCCCTCTGTCATGGAAGACAATCTCGTCCTGCCTCCAACATCGCCAACAGCCAACAGCGGCTCAGAAGTACTGCAGAAAATCCGTGCATACGAGGGGAGACTATCCCTCGAACTCGAGTCACAATTCCCTTTGCCACCAAAGAACACCCGTAAGCGAGAGGAGGTACCTTCGCGGAGTCGACCAACGATCAAGTATGGGCTTGCCCCGCGCGCCTCCTTGTATATCGCCAACCCGGACTCGACACACCAGGACCCTTCATGAAAAAGAATGGTTTTTTTTTACTTCTCTATATACACGTAGATTTACTCCGTCCAACCTATACGTGTTTGTCTATCCATATACATCTGTATCTTCATGTACGCCATCATCCTTATGATGTTGTATCGTGGGTTGTCGTCATGTCACTCTTCTTGGGCACTAGTTCTGTTGGCTCATTATTGTGAGCCGTGTACACGGTCCGCAATGGTAATTGGTACCTACAGCTTGCGCTTTCACCCTGTCAAGTTTGTTGAGACGGCCTTGGTCCGTGCAAGTTGAGAGCTTGCTGATTACATAATCTACGTATGATATCACTGTGGCTCGTCGGAGTATGACTGAGAATAACGATGTCCTCGACGCCCATCATCCTGCCTTGTCGTGTCTGAGTAGTCCCATCTGCGTGATAAGAGCCTTGCCTGTAACCCTGCGCATATGTTGCCAAACCTGCATTCCCAACAAAGTTAGCCATGTATTCCTTGGGAGTGGGGTCACACTGCCCAGGTGAAGTCAGTCATCACATGAAGCCTATCAGTAAACTCTAGCCTTCTCGGCTGATGATGCGAGCATCGCGAATGGATCGTCATCCAACAATAGCGATGAAGCTTGAGCGCGTTCCCTACGTTATCATCGTGGAACAACCGGCCTCTCGCCTTCCATGAAGGTATAAAACTTGGTATGGCGGCCATCCTCCACATCGCTGACGGGTAAGACAGTGAACATTGGAGAGGTGGCATCGCATCCCCTTGCTCGACGATCTGGAGGACTAAGGATTCAGAGGTAGAAGTCCTAGTTTGTGACGTCTCCCAGGTTTTGGAGTTTTATAAATCTGCTGACACCAGTTGTCCCGTAAGCTTACCATGATTGCTTGCAATGTTTCCCTCACCGTGGACGGCGCTTTCCTTGGTCAGAGGGATACTGCCAGTAACAACCAGCCCAACGGACGTGAGTGCTACTCGGTTGCTTATACGTCACTCTCAGACACAGAGAGGGGGCTGAGTCGGTCGATTCGATGTTGAATGTCGTTCGCAAGGAAGCTGGTGCGTATTAAGAAGGTATGTTAGAACTGTTGATCAGCCTTAAGACGTTCTCTAGAGCTTTCCATTCACATCGCTGGAATGGGAACCCTGCTCGTGTCGAAGATCAGGGAAGAGCACCCTGACCGCGTGATATGTACACACTCCATCCCCCCCCCCAAGTCCAGCTGTGCCGGACACGTCGTCGAAGTATTTAGCTTCGTTTTTATGTGTGATTGCTCTAACAATGCCACCCTACGCAAACAGCGCCATCCATTCGCTCCATTAACTGGTAGAGAAATCCGACCAAACGTTTAGGCATTGGCATTTAAGGAGGCTCTCCGACACTTACTTCAGGACGCTCGAGTTTTCCACTCCATGGTATGGAGACCTCAACTATATTGTCTCCTTTGCCGTGCTTGGCATCACACACCTACTCACGCTTCCTTGGCCAGCCGAACTCTGACCTGCGGGAACTTGCTATCAACATAGGTATGTCTTCTCAGTCTTTTGTATCATTCTAATCACTGGTTACTTCCCACAGCCCCTTTCCCCCATCTCCGTTTCTTCATGACCGGTCTCGCACTTTTGACTGATGGAGGCAGTCAATAACACCACGCCGTCAACGTTCCCGAAATGATGCAACAAATATCCAGCAATACCAGGACGCAAATTAAGCGCATTCTTTTCACTTGAGTTGACGAACCGTCTGATTCTGTAAACTTAGCTGAGGTGGGACGTGAATACGAAAAGGAGGGGAAATACGAGGAAACAAAGTAGACACTTGGGGGACCAATGTGCCCCGTGATCGATTTTTCTTTCCTGACGAAACCTTTACTAAGGTATTCCTTTTACTGTTTCCGTGACCGATGTTTCGACTTTCTCTTAGCTCAGGTCCACCGGATGTTACCCTAGCCAGCAGCAGGCGCGCGAAGAAAAGGCAACGCGCCATCGTCGTCAAATGAACTTCGAATATATTCGATACCTCAGGGTACACCACTTCCTCCTCATCACCCCTTCGAAGAACCGTCGACTCCACTTTCCGTGCAGCATGTTTTCTTTGCAGCCACGCCCACCGTGTAGCTGAGAGTCGAGAGGAACCACAGACAGCTGGAAAGCAGGCTGGGCAGCTCACCTGTACTGATGCAGTTGATGACGAGTTCCTATGAGCAGCTTGGCGCTCTGACGGGTGAAGACTAGACAGGACTAGATGTATGACGTGGACTGCCGTACCTAGTCATGTAATCCTTGGAAGCGAGACTATCTCCCACACGCAAGTCCGATCCTTACTTTTCGAAGCCGAGAAGGACCTTTCTGAAAGCTAGTGCGGACAACACTCAATGAACCTGCCGAGTGTGCTACTTTACTTGGGTGTAGCCAGTCGTTTGAAGGGGGTCATTATACATGGATGACGGCATATCTTTTCTTTCTTTCTTTTTTTTTTTTAAAGAAAAAAAAGTCCTTGAAGACTCGCACCAATCTGTCGTAATAACATGCTAGCAACTTTTCTCTCTGCCGTTGTCAATGCCCTATTAGTGTATGGTGGGCCCATGTTCATTGTCGAGCGGTTTCGGATTAACAGGCCGAAAGTAATTCATGGACAAACCCTGCGACAAGTTGGCACGCGGCGGAAGTGTTTAGTAGTAAATCGGTGTGTCCATGACCATTGTATTCTTGCTAATAAGCAGTAGTACATCGCGCACAGCAATGAACTCATAGTCCAAGTCCCTCGTACCGTAGAATCACGAGCAGTTACTGGAGTTCCGAACCCGCACCTCTGTCTCCTGTTCCCTCCGAGGGGAAAGTCCTTGTTTCACCAGAGTGTCTAGATAATTAGCGTCCAAGTGACTTCAAGTTTTGCGTCTAGGAGTACTTCTGGCGGGAAGGAAGATGCGATTACAGTGATCCAGAAAGGTATTCTCTCGCGCGGCTGACCGTGGCGCCCGCGTCCCGGCGAAACTAGAAACAAAGTTCAATACTAGAAACAGATCGAATTAATATACCGTTCTCTCCAGAATTCCAAAAAGTTGTTTCCAATCCAACCTAGAACCTGCCATTTTAGATAACTGAACCCAATGACCAGAAACCAGCGTAAAAGGTACCCGACCCACTATTCTTCTAACCGCATTGCCGACGACGACGAACACAATCAGCGCGACTAGTCTATGCACTCTTCATCCCGCGACACCTCAGTATACGGGGCGTCAGCCAGATGGTTGGTATCATTACGGTCATAAGTCCCTTGTTTCCCGCTGCAGTGCTTCCACAACAAGATGGTTTAGCGTTACTCGCACCCGGAGCATGTGAAGAAAACCGGGAGATAGATCGAAGCTTAGCCTATGGAGGTCGACCGTTTGTAAATTGAAAAAAAGGCTAGGACAATGTCGGATTCACGGGGACAACGGTGATAAACGTGAATACCAGATATCGCCATCAACCCAACAGTACATGGATAAGATTTAGGGTCTGAATGATAGTGGTAGTTCGTCTTCGGGTGAAGCAGCAGTCGGCGACCGAGCGGAGCCACGCTATTACTAGGACTGTGCAATGCTGGTGCAGGCGTACGTATTCAGGTGCCTGTGAGGCGATCGACAATATAGGCGGTAACGCGGGACTGTATCTGCAGGAAAAATCATGCACGCCAGTCGTTTCCGGCCAAACGACGACTGTCAAGCAGATAAGTTCCTGATGCGCAAACAATGGAAGTGGAGCGCATGGTAAGTGAGAAATCGATTTGACCACTAGTGGAAAGGTTACCGCCTGGCAGAATTCGGGAATGGGAGACTAGCGGGAACCTGACCGGTGACCGAAGGGTCATGCGATGTATCAAGCTTCTTCATTCATGTGGAAAACGGACACTTCCACGGCGTATCAGAAATTCTACTCTGAAGTTGATCGCGAGGACCGACCTTTATGATGCCATCGCATCGGGGGGTGATCAATCACAAGTAGCCACGCTGTACGAACGACCCGAGGACAGGTGGAGAGATATGGACCATAGTTTATGCCGGCCTCATGCATGGCAAAGAAGATGTTGGCATTTGAATCCGGAAAGATTTGTGAAGGTTGGACAAGTGCCATGCTGTGGAAGCACGTGTGGTCACAGCACGACTTGGTAGGTTGGTTGGAGCAGTTAACCCCGTCTTCACGTCCGCAGGCCTTCGACTGAATGGGGCAGGTAGTACTCATGCCTGCCTAATAGAATGAAACGTTTGATAAGGATCACGAGCAACTGGTGGCGAGGGGCGAAAGGAGCGCTTAAGCTCCGATATCTGAACTAGAACAAAGATAAGCTCCAAGTCAAGAAAGGACGGTTCCGCAAACGTGACACTGTTGAAAGCAAATGTATCTCATTGGCCGACGGCAGGCGAGAGTTACATTATGACCAAGCAGCGTGTACTTACGTACATGACGGGATGCCTGCGGTCTGAGAAAAAGATGAGGGACAGGACGGACCCCTTGGATGAAGACATGACAAGTACACGCCGTCGCGTCGGACGTACTTACCTATACGAGTCTCATGCCAGTCGAATTTGAAAAGTGGGGCGGGTTCTTATGAATGGTCGCTAGTCGATATATGGCCATGACTAGCTGCGGAATTTGAGCGAACGTTAAGTTGGCTGGACAGTTCGAATTGATCGCCCCAGCCAAGCACAGGAACGAAATCTGGCACGAGGAAGATCTGGAATACCCATAGCAAATGAGGTTTCACAATACAGGTGCTGTAATATTATCAAGATATTCATTGCCTGGCTGTTAGGTCCTTCCGGGACGCATCAGTGTCATCAAGGTGTTTGATTGGTGTGTATGGAACATATGTATATCAGAATGCTTAATCTCACCAATGAGAATGAACTGATTGGTCAGCAGTCAGGAAGGCCTTTGGTGCCGAAGGGAAGTCTCGTCGGCTACCGATGCCGACGGTTCTATTCGCATCGTCGTTATCCATCTTGTATGTTACACCATGCTGTTTAAAACATAGCCCGAACGACGACGGACGGACTTTCGCAAGCCGCGAAAGAATTAATTTTGAAAAATACGTTCGCTGTGTCCAAAAAGAAAATTTAGCAGCGAGCGTGTCGAGCGCGTCCGCGCTGTTGTACCGTAACGTTCTAGCAATCGAGGCCCTGATGTCAACTGCCATAAGTACTTCCTGAGTACCGTTACGAACCTGAATCAATCTCACCAGAACCGGCGAGAGGAAGAGTCCAGCCGCAACAATATATCCTTTTCTTAGGCGCCCCCTTTCAATAACCCTTCAAGGGCATTCCCGGAAAGCTAATAATGGGGTCAGGGCAAATAATATGTTGTATGGCCTTGTGTGGGGACACGGCACTTGACGCTGAATCGCCCAGATTGAGTAGGACAGCAAAATTCTCGGAGTCAGACCTGGCACCTGGCCAAATGCCATGAGGCGCTTACCATATACCAAGGCCGGAAGGACCACTCCTCAGTCTGGAAAAGTCAGTGGGTGACTCGGAGAAGAGTACTTACGACGCTGATATGATGGCTGGCTGCGGTTAACCGGTGTCACAATCAGCGTGAATTTCCATTGTCTGTCGACAAGCAGCAACTTGCCATCCTCGGCGGCCGGGAACGGCTACATATTGTATACTGCCCCATCTGCCCCTGCTGGCAGTAGCATGGCGGTGGACCCCCTGTCACCCACTTGCACCTTCCTTGAATGGAAAGTATAGGTTCTTGTATGAGGGATGGAAAATGGCTTACAAGCGCCGACAACTCGGTACAGACGCCGCGTCCACTTCCCAGCTCTGATTAGGAAGTGGGCGCTATCAGCCTCGTGTCACAGCCACCGTCACCACCCGTGCATCTCTTAGGCTTAGCTGAGTGGAACATATGACCGTTATGAACTTTGAATTTGCGTCCGTATCTCTTGCTGTGCATCGTTACAAATGGCCCTTGTTCCGCGCAGGTCGTACGTGTGCACAAATACAAACTAAGTAATTTTGCATTTCATCTACGCCTTCAGATCCCTAATGACCTGCTCCATCTCCTCCGATTTGTCCGTGATCGGCTCCAAGTCCTGTAGCACAAGGGTGTGGTTATCAGCCATCCGGTATTGTGCCTGATGTAACATGTTGCCTGACCTCGAGAAGTAGTCGTACATATGTTTGCATCGCTTCTTCTTTTGATAGACCCTTGACGCTGTTGTGCGCGTCCCTGGTTTGTATGTGCCAGTGAGCGATCGTATATTAAGGGCTATCGACATCGGAACGTGACACACCACTTGGCTTTGCCTACGAAGTCGAACATGCCTGGACGAGAACTACTGACGTCCCCTTCCGTAGCTGTGGAGATATCGCAAATCAGCGTACGGGCAATCGATAGACCGGTTGGATGCAGGTACCTTGCTTGTAGTACTTGTAGTACTGATGCGGTCGCAGTCCATCTCAGCCATTGGTAATCTCGCAGCGACGCTTGTCCTCACCTCGAGCTTCCTATCCTGAGTGGGTTGGAAAGGCCCTTCCTTGGGCTGGTTCTGCACGAACTTGTAGGCTTTCTCGAACTTCTGGTCCAGTGTGAGAGTCATGGTGGGCGTCAAAAGCACAGAGGGACTTGGAGTGGGTGGCTTTTGTGGGTTGGCTGCCAGAGAAGATGAATGTGAAACCGCGTTCAGATTATCGCGGATGTGTGTGTATAGACTTGTTTATCTTATCGGCTAAGGTGAAACCACCCGTCGTCGGGCGTGAAGGTAAATATGTGGCATCCGTTTCATCAGGTAGCACACTCAGGTAGCTCAGAGCTCGGAAATGCCGGAGGGCCAATACAAAACGTTCACAGAGACTACGTTTTAAGATTAACCTGCGTCCGATGGAGCAGGAACAGGCTGTCCGCAACACGCTTGGCTAGGCTCCGCTGCAGGGCCAACACCAACGTTTTGCATGATCGGACCCGCAGTGCATCCCACTGGGGCCCACCTGCCATGCTGTGGAACGTTCTGCCACGCAGGTGAGGGGAGGAAGTGGTTGTGACCCTTACGATGTGACGAGTGTGACATGACCCCTTCCTGACGTGTCGTGAGGGGACTTACAGTACTCGCGAGATCGCCAACGTGCACGTTCCTGCAATTCACAAGTTCATTTTTCCAAGACAAGAATGTCTCCCTCGGCGGCACCTCCGCCATCGCCACAGGAAGTACAGAGGAAACTTTCTGTGCATTCCAGGCCCAAGAAAGTACGTCCTCACCCCCCCCTCTCACTTCAGGGTGTTGGCCAACCGCGTAGCAGCAGGTCACGCCTCCGCCAACGACCCCGGTGCTATCGCAATTACATGCTTCTGGAACAGAGTCAGATTCCGATTCCGTCTTGTCGCCGGATCTAGCATCCCCGACCTCACATTCCTTGGCTTCCAGTGGGGCTCTCCTGTCTGGCAGCTGCTCCCAGCAGCCGCCCCTTTCGTCTATCGCGGAACGTCGGTCTGCAAGTGGCGGTGAAGAGTCGGAAGAGGATGATGAGGATGAGGAAGGATGGCGGCCCGCGGATAGGCCCGGAACAGTGTTGGACCCAATGGACGAGAGTGTCATCAAATCAGGGTATCTCTGGAAGAAAGGTGAAAGGCGCAAGGTTTGTTCCGTTGCAGATTGCTCTGGTATCCTTGTGTGTGTAACTGCGTCTACTCTCGCAGAACTGGAAGAAACGGTGGTTCGTCCTGCGCCCCGCCCATCTTGCTTACTACAAGACATCGGCGGAGTATAAGCCCCTCCGCCTACTTGATCTCTCGGATATTCATTCATGTACGCAAGTGGTGCTGAAGAGGCACACGTACACATTTGGCGTGGTCTCAGCTGTTAGGACATTCTATCTACAAGCACAGAGCCCCGAGGAAGTCCAGGACTGGGTGAAAGCCATTCAAGATGCTCGAGATGCTCTCGTGATGACGTCGACTCAGACGACACTTGCTACGCCCCCCATCCCGATACCCCGTGGGCAGCGGGTATCGGAGCGACAGATGATAGCGACACCATCTCCACCCCGCCCTGTGCACGTACAGAACGTGACATCGTCGGACTCTGAGGATGGTTCGTCTTATGCGCAGCGGATATTGTCAACATCACCTCAGCATGTTACGATTTCCGCGGAGAACCCTTCATGTTCGCCCAATCGAGGCCAGGGAACCAAGGACGGGGGTTCCAAGATTGTCTTATCCGGCTACTTGATGAAATGTGGATCGAAGCGACATAATTGGCGCAAACGGTGGTTTACGCTGTCTAGCGAAAGGTTGGTCTATTCGGGAAGTCACATGGTAGGTCTATAGCTTGTTCTCGTTCCATCATCATCCAATGGCCAAGTGGTGTATCCGATCAAATCGAAGAGCCAGCTATTTGCGCAGTCTCTTCGACCGAGCATATTGATTGGGTTCTGATGTTTTTTGTTCTTTTCTTCCTTTACAGGATACAAAGCCACATCGACAGTTTTCGGTCTCTGAGATCTTGGACGCACTCGAATTTGATATGCGGTCACACAAGCATGGTGCAGGGGTGTCACCGCCGGTGAATTTACCCGGGCCGTCGACTTCGAGCGCTGATAAACAGGCTTCGGTGGAGGGGCCACATATGTTCAAGATCGTGACGACGAAGCGGACGCTGCTTCTGTGTGCGCCGAGCGAGGAAGAAGAAATCAAGTGGCTGAGTGTGATTCGGGCACTTATTGCGCGGCGAACGGGCGCAGGAGTGGTGCCAGGGAGCGGGGGAGAGAAGGGGGAAGGAGGGTTGAGACACAAGGTGAGAAACCTGAGTATCAGCGGACCGAGTGGAGGAGGCTCGGTGTTGGAGGATAGGTGAAGTGGATAACGGGATAACGGCAGACGACCACTGTAGCTGTAATGATAATAATGATATTCGTGGCACCCTTCTACTTGGCTGGCTAGTACTATAGTGAAATGAAATGATATATTGCTACTGGATATATCCCACTTCGTGTTATTCGGGTTAGGGAGGAGAGCACGATGATAATAATAATGTCTCAGGAGATGCGTGTGATACGGTGGCGTGCGCCAATGATCACTGCGACAAGCGCGGAGGATTGTCAATCCAACGGAAGCTTTTTTCCCAGACTATCACGGGGCCTGCCGCAGTCGGTATTCAAGTCGAAGACCGGGTCCTAGGATTGGATCTCCGATTGTCACTCCGAGTCCAGCAGCAGCAGGATGATTGGGCAGAGAACGAAGCTGCTGTGACGTCAGACGAGACATGGCTAAGATGAGTCTCTTAGGGTTTTCATTCTTGCGGATACAGTGAAGCGTACACGTTGACGGTGTGGACGATCGCACGCACACATACAGGAGGTGGCGCCGGCGCCGGAGTTGGAAGGGATCATCGCCCGGCCCAGAATGGAAACCAGCGATGACCAAACGGAAGCAAATCCCAGGTGGCTGAAAATGGAGAAGAGCAATCGGGGGTGCAAACACACGCTCACATAAAGGGGGGGAGGACCCCGAAGGCAGGACGTGTAAAATAATTTTGACCCAAACGAGGAAAGGTTTGGTTACCATGTATATATGACCACTCTCGACTTGGGTCAGCTCCATCGACTCATCCCATATCTCGACGCGAGGAGGGGGAAAAACTATCTGCGGGGCCTTCTTGTTGTTGTTGTTGTTGTTGTGTGTAACATCATCTCCCCCCCTCCATTCCTTTCCCCACATCATCACAATCAGCAAAGCCATGCCCGCTGCACCCAAGTCCCCACAGGCAAAAAGAGCCGGAGCGCCCAAGGCCAAAGGTGCCGTCCGCGCTAAGTCGGGTTGCTACACCTGCAGGATCCGTCGCAAGGTCCGCCACCCCTCATACACACCCCGGTTCCACAGCTAGAGCTCACTTGCCACACCGTGTGGCGTCTCTCCATCTAGAAATGTGACGAGAAGATGAATTCCGACGGAAGCTGCGCAACCTGCGTTCGCCTCCGTCTTCAATGTCTTGGTTTCGGTGCAAAGCGCCCAGACTGGTTGCGGGTACATATATCTGCCAACTCATCTGCCACCCCTCGCTCACCTTGCCCTTCTCCAGGACAGCCGCAACGTAGTGGATCTTAGGGACAAGATCAAGGCTTTCCTCGCCTCCCAGGGAATGATCAAAGGTCATTCTGGCTCGGGCCCTCGCTCAACCGATCAGGAACCACAGGTTCTTCATCTATCTAACGAATACACTTCGCCAAGTACGACCCCACAGACACCAACGCTTTCCATCTCTTCTAGCAACGAGGATCGTATCCCTTCTGCATACCAGCCGCCCTTTCGTGGGCCCCCTGACTCCGACCGTAAGATCCATTCTCTGTCGCCTCCATCCTCGTCTGTCCGAACTCAACAACTCGCTTCAGGCTTACCTGTAATGCATGACAGCCCTGACTCCCCTGGATACCCTGAAGTCACTCTTCCTCCGTTTCCGACCTCTGGTAGCATAGATTCATCATGTAAGACTCCGTATCGTTACTAAGAATATGTATGTATTATAGTGCTCAATGGCCCTGATTTGTTGGCAGGGCATTCTCATCATTCTGCTATCCTTCGTCATCCTCTTACTCCCCTACCAAGACCCCATACAAGTGATTTTTCGATATGGCACTCTGTTCCTGTCCCTGGGTATGGTGAGGACGACCCGCCCAGTGATGTGTCGTCTGCATTTCTGTTTTCCACCAACGTCCCCTATCAATTCCCCTTCAATCTGGATAGCCACCAGAACACTGCCCTGAAATATTACATGGACAATGTGCTTCGTATGCAATACCTTCATGCTGATGGTTCACTGGATTATGCTCTCTGGGATTTAATTCACTCCAGCGCGTCAGCTCGTGAGGCGGCTTGTCTATTGTCCGATCTTCACCGCAAGTCTTTCCAGTTTGGCAAAGCAGAACTCCTCACATCTACCGACATGTCCCGCTTACAAACAGTCCTCCTACCCAAACAGCCATTGGATGAGGGCGATGCCCTCGCCGGCCTTTGCGTCGTATCTTACTTTCTCTTCATGGGTGGCAAGGGTCAGTGGCAAGCCTTTCTCGACGCCGCCTGCCGTTTCTCCATCGACATTTTGCAAGCATATGGCGGTGCTTCTCGCGTGCTGCGGACTTGCTCTGAGTCACTACGGTTCATCATCAAGACCTCGATCTGGTTTGACGTGCTTGCGTCCGCAACGCTCGTGCGCAAGCCGATCATGCTGGATGTCGTGTCAGAACTCTTCTCCCCCTACACCCATGCCGCGATTGACGGAAACCCCCTCGAGCTGTGCGAAGAGTACTCGATGCTCTCTATCATGGGCTGCGACAACCACATCGTATATGCGCTCGCGAAGATCGCAGAGCTGGCAGCGTGGAAGGAGCATAATCGGAGCACGAGCCAGCTCAGCGTTCCTGAACTTGTCAGGCGTGGTCAGGATATCGAAAAGATCCTCAAGAGGAGCTCGTTGCCGATGACGTCCCACGATCCTGCTCATACCTCTGCTTACGACGAGCGCAATCGTCAGCGACAGCTTACATCGGAGGTCTTTCGCGCCTCTGCACACGTGTATTTGCATTCCGTGATCTCGGGTGATTACCCGCAGTGCCCCGAGATCATCGAGGCGGTCAATCAGACTATCGAGTGTCTCAAGGCTGCTGAAAGCGGGCAGACTGGTCGCGCCGTCGTGCGCAGCGTCGTGTTTAGCATATGCATTGCCGGGTGTCTCACTGACAACAGGGACCACAAATGGTACCTTACAAAACGTCTGGAGGAACAAAGAGGGATTGGCAATTGTACGCAGGTACAACACCTGATCAACAAGGTTTGGCACCGTCGAGGAGGCAGAGAGCAGGTCGATTGGCGGCAGGTGATGCGGGAGGCGGAAATGCTCCTCGTTTGAAATATTCACATTTCCTTTTTTCTTTCTTTCCATTTCTTCTTTCTAACGGCCCACCAAAAGAAATACATACACAACACACAATTTCCGACTCACATTTTCACAAGCATTGGATCTGAAAATATCACCACCCACATCGTATCTGCTGCGCAGTTTGTTGGTCACATCTCCCGCTATGGTAGTAGCTGTAGTACTACGCGTCCACGTTTCATCACCACGTTTTTTCGTCATGCCATCATGCCATGCATCCCTTACAATACAAACACACCACGCAACAACAGCTACTGTATACGGGAATGAACAATCGGATATCTCAAAACGAGAAAGATACGGAGCTGACGCACACCTGCGGCGGACTTGATGTGATGTTCTGATCATCATCATATCAGACTCCACAGCCTGAAACTTCGAAGAGTTCTTTGTCAATCGCTTCCAGTTCCCCAGGTTGGCTGTGTTAGGTATTAAGTAGCAACCACCACTTTCCTGTGAGGGGTGCTACGGCTGTATACATCTCCATTGTTTTAGCTGTCGGTTGCTGACCAGGTTGTCTCCTCGGTCATAAGGCGACGTAGGGGCATCGCATTCACCTTCGTGTTCCTTTGCACCTGTTATCGGAACATAGCCTCGACGGCATGGGGCCAGACAAAGTCGACGACATAATCAGCACCATTCACGTGCTTCGGCTACGGTGAAAAAGGAGGAAACCAACTTACTTTACTAGGTTCAGCACTTTGCAACGAGGCTGCGAGGAAAGGGAAAGGCTGACTGGCATGATGTTGTTTGTTGATCCATGTTGGTCTTGCGTTCCATGTACCTTGATTGTGAGTGTCAGAGGAGCTGAAATAGATAACTTGGTAAGTGACGGTTGTGGTAAGTCCAAGGGGTTGCGTCATAAAATGAGTACTTGAGTTGTCACGATGGTGTTCATCCGTTGGCTGAGCGCCCTTAATACATCAAGTACAAGTACTCACGACCCAATAATACCGAGTTTGATGACCCGAACAAGGGGAGAAAAAAAAGACAAAGATCTCTTTCTTCCCCCCCTTCCTCCCCCCCCCCTCCCCACCGTATCTTGCGGCGGCCGAGTTCGTACGTACACGTCGGACATGCGACATTTGTGAAGACTCGTACACCCACATAGATCTTCCTAATAACCAGTAATACTTTTTTTCCCTTTTCTGGCCGTGTTCCTCCAAGTGACAGGAGGTTCACGTCAGGTCCCCGAGTCCCGGTGTTATGATGTATTGCCGGACTCATGACATCGCCGTCTGGCTATGCCGACTCCCGAGAACCGGTTATTTCATACTTCTCTTGCTTCGTCGCACCTGAAATAAGGATGATGAACGCACCACACCCACACGCTACACCCGGTTGTTGTTTGCCATCCGAACCGCTTTTCTTTCCCCCACCTGAGTTACCGCGAACTTTATATTTTGATCTGATCTTTTTCCTTTTCCTTCCGTGTCTGATATCCTAGCAGCATGCTGTCCTGTTCAGGGTGTTACATGTTCTCAAAGCAAGTGTCTGGCATGTTCTCAATCGAGGATTCGAGGGCGAACGGGACTCGCCTACCCCCGATCTGTACTCCACATCAGTTGTACGGCATTATACCTTGCGAATCCCCATCCCTGATATCGCACTGACCATGGCACCGATACCAGTATACTCTCGCGTGAATTACCATCACGCGGCGACTAAGCTGATTGACGTTCCACGGCGCTCTCCTCCCCCCTCATGGCATGATCTTCCACCTGCCCATCACTGCCACGGCTCACGGAGGTTGCGGACTCAACAAACATGCACGCCACATCTCCATTTGTTTTCCAAATTCTCGAGGTGTTTACAGTCATGTGCAGTAGTAGTGCTCGGTACCTCCCAGAGATAGCCGGATAATGCTTTTCTCCAACCCCTCGCCCTCACGTCAAGGTAAGGCAGGAAGAGCAACCGCGAGGTATATATTAAAGTCAAAGTGGAATGAAAGGGGCCAGTCTGGCCGAACAGCCCGGATCAAGGCAACCTCAAACCTTCCCATAGCTGAGTAGATTTGTTTGTGTTCTCCTGCTAACCACCGTGTTCACTGCTTCAGCTTTTCGTTGCTAGTCATCGCCATGTGTCACTCTGGTGACACTTGTATTTTGTCTATCGTAATACTTCCTTGCTGTGTTCACAGCTGGACGTCAAAGTATCGACAGGCTCCAAATAAACTTGTCATACGTACACTATTAGTAGTTCTAGCCTTACCACAGGGCTATGGACATCGCCCTCGGATGTTTACCTAATCCGACGTCTAGTCCGTTGTTATTGTCCTTATATTCACTTGGAAAAGTCCGGAGAGGGGTGGGTAGAAAATGTGTAGATTGCGTTCCCAAGAAGGATTTCATCCGTTATTTTAATTAGGGCCCGAATTTGATTACGGGTCCTTGAATCGTCCGTGTCGCTGCTTGTACAATCCCGACCGGGCACAGATTAAGTCCATGTCAACCCCCCTCCCTTGATGAACGACTCCCTCGAATCATTTACTTGGCCTTTGGCCTTTCGAGTCGACTCATCATCATCCCCTCGCCTCCTCCGATCCAGCCGACGCGCTTGTTCTAATATACCTCCGATTCGGACTCGGCGGTGCACATCCTCTCTTCGTTCCGCGTCATCACTCTGTCAGACAATTTCGTCTTATATTCCATCCGCGATATACGGACGCACTCCCTGCTCGATAGACACCATACCTTACCCAACCTACTTCGACACGCGCCGGCATGTCCCTCCAACACTCTAATTCAAGCGACTCACCCACTTCAGAGGTCGCGTCCAATAGCACCTCTCCGGCCCAACTAGTCGCACCACTCACCGCAAGTGACACCGACCCCCAGACATCTCATACACCCAGTCGGTTATCGATAGATCTCCCTCGTTCAGGTGCGACGAGCAAAGGCGGTTGCTGGTGCGTCGCACGTCTAACTTGTCTTACTTTGACGCTCATTTGCCACTTTATCCTAGGACTTGTCGACTGCGCAGAAAGGTATACATCCAAATTTATCAAAGGTCCACTCACCAATCCTGACAACATAATTACTTCACAGAAATGCGACGAGCAGCGCGAGGGTGACTCATGTCACACGTGTAATCGCCTCAAAATAAAATGCCTTGGTTGGGGCCCTAAGCGTCCCGATTGGATGCGAGTGCGTGGCCTAGAAGCTTTCCGGCTGCGATTTGCTCACCGGCTGCCATACGCAGGACAAGCAAGCCGTTGAAGCATACAAGGCAGACATCAAAGCGCAGCTCACGAGGGCTGGCATGATTCGGGGACAACCAAAGCCACCGGTGGTGCAGGCCAAAGCAGCATCGTCGTCAGTGTTCACCGCCCAACAGTACCAAGGTTCTTCTTCAAGCGCACCTCATATGGCAAGCGATCCAAGATCAACACCTAGTCTCATCTTCGACGGCCTACCACAGGGCCTGAATCTTGGGGAAAGTTCTACGATGATGTCAACACTGGGCAGAGAAGCTGTAATGGGGGACATTGAGCGGGCCGCTGACGTATATACTGCATCATCTTCGACGTCGCGTCACTCACCTTGCGGTTTGCCTCGGCAATTTGACCGTAATTTTTCCCAACTGAGCACGCATTCGCCATTCACACCACCCCCATCGATACCTTCCTCTCACCCTTCTCCGCATGACCTTTTACATTTCACTCCCACTTTCGACGACCACGTTCTATCCACTACCACTTTCAACCAGGAAATTAACGCAGTGGCCGTATCTGGTCACAATCTGCAGGTTGAACACGTACTGTATTATTTTGACCGGGTCTGCAGGATCCAATTTCCCTTCGCCAGCACTGCTGCTGAGAATATAACCTATTCAGTACGTTTTTTTTATCCGAGTAAAAGTGGGACACTGACATTACGTATTTCTAGCTCGTAAAACAGAACCCGCAAGGTCCATTGACAAGCGCTCTTTGCGCCCTTGCGAGCCTTCATGACGTATGTATCCGTACAGCTGGAGGAATAGAACCGAGTACGGTTGAGAATTCACAAGCATTCGCATTTTACGATAACGCGCATGCACAACTACAGCATAACAGGCAAGGGGTCTTGACTGAGGCTGATGCAAATGCTGCTCTGCATCTCTTGAGCTTTTCAACGTTTTCAGGGGGTGCAACGGAATGGCAGCCCATGTTCGACATCGTGAATGAATGGTTCGTGCGGACGGGAATCACGGCACATGACAACCCAAAGTTGGCCATCATGAACATGAGCAACGCTGCTCGGTTAGCTCTAAAGAGCACAATGGTGAGTTTGCCTTCCTCGGGTGGCCTATAACAGGAGATTCTCACTGTGGACGCAGTGGCTGGACGTCATGTCCACAGTCACTTTGCTTGCTGTGCCAAGGTACCTACAGTTTTACCGCCGCCTATATCTTGGGGGTGGGGGGTTTTGGGCAACATCTGGGCGATACACCCTCGAGGAACTCGACACACGAGTGGAAAGCTTGACGGCATGTCCTGACGAAATATTATTGGGGATCGCCGAAATATCTCGACTCGAGTGCTGGAAAACACAGGAAATGCGGAAAGCCACACTCAGTATGCGGGAGCTGATTCGCCGTGGGGATATCTTGGAGCGTCATCTTCGGGTCGAGTGTGAATCAGCATGCGCGCCGGAGGCGGACCAGACACGACTTCATCCCGGGTCGGTCATGAGTGGTGACCCGGGACTCCCCAGAACAGCATCGCCGCCAGACGTTACACGGCAACTGGTGGCCAAGATATTTCGTGAAACCGCCTTGCTGTACTTGTACACAGTGCTCAGCGGTTCATATCCTGGTGCGTTACTTCTCCTGAGAAACAGCAGTCAGGAGCCAATATTTCTGTAGGAGTCCCCGAGATCACGCAATCAGTAGACGTCATCATCCAGCTGCTTCATCAACTCCCGGTGTCTACCATGGATCGAGGGCTATTGTTCCCAATTTACCTGGCCGGATGCCTGACGGATGACGGAGTCCAACGGGATGCACTCAGGACAAGGCTGCTTGGTATACAGGACGGTTTTCGTAACGTTCACCAGACGATAGGAGTCCTCGAGACAGCGTGGCATCGACGCGACAATAGAGGTGGTGCAGTCGAATGGCGGGACCTGCTGCACATACAAGGGAGGCATCCACATTTACTAGTTTGAGAAGATCCCCTAAGCCTGGTATACGCGCTCTACCCTCAGCTTTTTTGTTCCCTGCTTGGGGGTGGCTCGGAGCATTCTAATCGCTACTATTATTATTCGCGGTCTTTCGGTGACTTGAATGCCGGATGATTTACCGCATAGTATATCACTAGTGTCTGATTTCCCTGCAATGTTATTCTATTAGTGCATCAGTTCATTTATGGGGAATAGCGTACCCAACGTAACACTTTCTCATAGCTTGTCCAGTAATTTAGAAACTTCTCGGACGTAGGACGCAATAATGAACAGACGGCTGATTTCCCTGTAGACCGGCATTTGTACATAACTCGCATCTAGTGGGCGCCTGAAAACCTGCGAGCCGACTCCGCGACAGAAACAGTTGCGGTTACCCGTAAACACAACGGGACAATAAAGAGGAGTTCTTCTGACTCCACAGGGTTCAGTGCAATCCCGGCCCAACGTTGGATGCAACATGGCAAGCAGCGAAAACGGGCGGAGTAATAGATATCAATGCATCACGTGACTCGGCGCGTCGAGTAACACGAACCGCGAACTTGGTCAGACAACGTGTTTTGGTTTTTCAACTGCTCACCAATACTCCACTCCAACTTACACCAAAAACAGAGACCAATGTTCAAGGGAATCCTGCCGTCAAAGAGGATATCTTCCTCTGAATTTACTATGGTCACTAGTCTCGGCGATATCTCCAATGGCAAGGAGAACCTCCCTGTAGAGGCTAGCAATGCAACCCAGGCTTCAAAAATGCTCAGGGTCCCACAGAGCAAAACTAAATACGAGAAGTCCAAGTCGAACAAGGAGTCTCAAGATGCTCTCGTTGGGCCCCAAGCAATGAACCAGGCCTTTGACAAGCTATTGGTGAGCTGTCTTTTTTTTCTGCTTTTAGCATCGATGGGTACTTAGTCGTGTAGGATGAACTCCAGATTCCTCCCACTCTACGTCCCAAACTCACTAATATGGATACTTCTGTCAAGGCAGCCATGATTAAGTCATCTCGCGTGTTAGCGACCAACCCTCCGGCGAGCGCTACACCTGCGGCACAGCCGTCCACCCCACGTACCATCCGGAAAGCTCGGAGCATCGAGTCCATCATCTCTCCATCCGCTCACACTCCTGCGTCTGGACTTGGCCACGAAAGCCAACCGCAGCGTGGAGGATTATGGAGGAATGCTCTTGCCGGGAAAAGCACGACTGATTTACACGCCTCCGAAGTCACAGATAAAGCGCACGGGAGGGGAAGGTCATTTGACACATCGAGGACCCTCTGTCGGTCTGAAACCCCCGCGGTTATTCCTGGTGACCTCATGACAAACAGGTCGAGAGATAAGGCGTTCGGCAAAACCATCACCCCGGTAAAATTCTGCAGCATTCTATTCTCGACCTCTAGCACAGCACTTGAGGTTGACGTGGTGAAGAAGCTTAGACTGATGTTGCGTAATGAATCAGCTGCGTAAGTGATGATTTTGTTTTGACCTTACACAGAGAACAGGATTTTAAGCATCCCTTTTAGCTGGACCGAGGATTTTCTACGCGCCGGAGGTTACAGTGCTCTGCTAACAAGGCTTAACGAGATACTGGAGGTAGAATGGCGGTCAGGGTTAATCCTCTTGACTTTATGTCCCGCATGCTAAATTATTTCTGAAGTGAGGAGCAACATGACGATCATATGTTGCATGAACTTCTGCGGTGTTTCAAAGCCTTGTCAACATCCTCGATAGGTTGTTTTGCGCTTCGCACTTCGTGTCCGACTCCTTACGTTCAGCTCGTATCCTTGCTGTATTCCGACAAGAAACCCGGTGATGTCGCTACTCGGCAACTAATCGTGGAGTTGCTTTTGATCCTGTTTGATATCTACCCGTCGTCATCGCTCCCATCATCAGGGGGTCGGCCTCACCCGGAAGCATGGGGTTCTGGCACACCCAGTAACGTGATTACTCTTCCTGTGCCTCACAAGAATATCTTTTCCCTCATTCGTGCATTGTTACTTACTCCTGCGCCTCCCCCTACCGAATCCCCTGCTATACCCGTATCCCCGCATGCCTTCATTGAGTCTTTGCACCGCCCACGGATCTACAAAACATACCTACAAGAGCTTTCTGACGTATGCAGAGACTACTTTTGGGTCTTCTGCCACCCCAACAATACGGTTTGGAATCTTGCTGAGGTAGACGAGGGCAAGGTCGAGAAGCCGAAGGCCCCTGGTGGCATGACGGGTGGCGTGGAGTTTGAGGCTATGGGCTACTTCGTACGTATAGTGGAAGTCTCACCGGCGGATTTTCACTCAGCGCTACACAGACGACGCACTTGAGGCTAATTAATACAATCGCTAAGATCGTCCATGAGCTGAATATGGAGAAGGACCACGAAATGTCCGCTCATCGATTCCATAGCGACCTGTTCGCTTCTGGTTTGGAACGGATTCTCCTAGTATGTTGGCCTACTCAGTGATGGAGAGCCTGCTTAATACAATATTTACAGATCTCGCGCAAGGCTTCGACGACGTATTATCCAACTCTTCATCTTGAGCTTGCCCGATACATCCGCTGGGCGTGCTGGGCAAGATACGAAATTCCTTGGACGATTTCAAGGCTGATCGGCCCTCCTCCCGTTGGTCTAAGCAAGGTTAACGCTAGGCCTCCCAGGGCAAATCGAGGCGGGCAGAGTCCGCACGGTTCCCCGACTAAGCGCGGCACACCTACTCAGGTTTCCCCTGGCTTTGTTGGACTGCCTTGCCCGAAGGTCGACCCGATCAAGTTCGACTGACGTATAGTCAAATGAATTATGTATCCACCGTTCCCTTCTGTAGTCTTGTTCTATACCTCGTTCGCGTGCAGGTCTGTACCCCGCCTTCGTACTCACGCTTGACCTCAAGAATGTATAGTAACAAATAGAGTTCATGTTGTAAATTACGAACAGCATGAGAGAGATTCGGTGAGATGGACGATCATGTTCAATGTATGGTACAAACTGAGAAGAGAAACTGGGATAATCAAACCTCATACACCGGATCGAGACATTCCGTCCAGTACACTGTACTTAGTGCCCACCCAGGAGGCGTGAAGTTTCTTCACCAATGCCCAGCCTGTTGCGCCTGCCCCTGTACTTGAGCTCCAAACCGATGACGCACCTCATCACCCAGCAAAGTGAGAAGATTGCAAATCCAAGTGCACTGTAGTGGACAAACGGAGAACGTTCTGGTGTTTGTTGAACGACAACAGCGAACAGATACCAGGTGATGGCAAGACAAGCAGGGAAGGTCACCTTCAACGGCAGAGTAGGCGTACGAGAAATCCACTATTTGGAGCAAGACCCTTTTTACGATTACATACAAGTCAGTGCGGCGAACATACGTTGGCGAGTATGACCTTACAGGGAACCGAAAACAGCGACTTTTGTCCAAACATCAGCAGGCTCAGTGACGGCATTCGCGCCAAAAGCCTCGAACGCAGACATGAAGACCAAGCAGACAGTCCATCCATGGTAGATAGAGAATGGGAGATGCAGGAAGACTTCATCGCAGAAGTTTCGCAATTGTCTCTCTTTGATATCGTTGTATATTTGCTAAATTTGCTTTCATCAGTATGGAAGCGTACACCGATAATAGTAAGCTCAGTGTCAACGTACTGCGACGACAGACACTGCGAAGATAATAAACACTAGACCTGCCAACCAAGGTCAGGTCGCTAGAACAAACAGACGGTATCGGATACGTACCATATCTGTACTCTTGGATTGTCCAAGAGTAAATGTACATTGCATTGAGAAAATCGAGAAGCGGGAGTTTCCAACCGATGCGCTCGATGATAACTTCTTTGCCTCTCCCGGAAAATTGGTATATGCAAGTTCCGAGGATAAGCATGTGAATGAGCGGCCTGCAGAGTATTGAGTATTAACATCCGATATATAAGCTCGCTGACGTACCATACGAAGAAGGACCATGATGCGGGAGTAAAGTATGTTTCCTTGCCAGAGAAGTAAACGTCCCAGGGAGAGATGACTGTATACACGTTTCCACCCATCACAAAGATGGCGCCAATAATGTTGGCCACCTATGCAGCACAACAGGTCAACTCATGCCACCATCTTACAACAGGGGAGCTCCCAAGTCCCACCTTGAGGAGCAGGTGGTTCCTCCAATTATTCTGGTTGCCACCAAAGAGACGCATTGGTGCAGGACTGAAAGCTTCAGCGTTTTAGCGCTAGTGTTGATAGTGTCTGGTTCTGGGTCAGAGAAGGAACGCAAGGGGGCGTGCCCATGGCTTTAAGTACCCTCTTTGAAAAGCTATGGAGTGTGCGCGTGCACGTCGCGTTTCTAGCGCATGTATCAACGACCACGTGTGCATTTCAATGAGGGATACAGGAGCTAGTTGCTGGCTGCGTCGTGTCCGGAAAATGCATGCTCTCCTTCATCTGACAGGCCGTTCGGGGCATGGAAGTCCGGTACAGCCCAGTACAGCAGTTGCCAGGACTTTGCACTGATGGCAATTCCAGGACTGCACGATAATGGCACCGTCGTCGAATAGATCAGATCACCCACCGTCTCAAAGCTTCTATGGCCCACTTCCATAGAGTGGAACGATTCGCGTACAGCCTGTGGTATATCAATGTGCTTTCACTCTTGGCGATGTGGGTGAAAGGTCAGGCATGCAGGGTTGCCTACTACACGTGACTTCGGAAGCGAGCAATGAATTCACGGGCTGTAAGCGCAATGGTGCCATGCGACCTCGGGGAGCTCCCCTTAACCAACGGTTAGAAAGACGTCAATTCCTTATTCCCAAGAGCATCTGTATTGAATGGTTTACAGTGAAAAAGCTGTGCATAAAAGAATGTGAGCCTAGACGACGACCTAGCGTACACGCGCACTTAGCCATGCGGATCCCCTGGATAGAAAAAAAAAAAAAAGGATACTGGCATAAGAATCCAAGTCCAAAACCAAAACATCTCGAAGCCATCAAGGCTTCATGCGAAACGCTCTCTTGAATGCCTGCCACTTGGACGGTACTGTGAATACAACTTGCCATCTAAGCCGTTGTGTTAGTTGTGTACAAAAGTCGGAAGTTCGTGGTTCGAACCTGACGATCATGTCCCCGCGGCCCACAATTTTGCGACCGCGACGTATTGGCATACCTGCTCCCTTGACGAAAACCCGACCCTCGGTAGCATAGTCATGGACCGGATAAGGAAGCGGGAAGACAATTTCCTCCCCATCGAGACCGTCGATACATATATCACCCCCTTGATCAGCGAGAGAATCCTGCCATGGTACACAAATATCCAGATACAAGTCGTCGTTTACCCTGGAAAATCTTTGCTCGGGTTCATCCTCAATTAGGAAGACTACGTCTTGGAAAGTCCCATCTCTGCACTGATGACCCGCACCTGGACACACGATTCTAGTACTCGTTCGCGTGCCCGCGGGTACATGGATGCAGATTTCCACCTCCTCAATTTTATGCGAGAGTAGCTCCCTCTTTATCAGAAAGCGATGTCGTGATCCATGGAATATATCTTCCAGAGTCATAGGAAGGGGGAAAATCCATTCCTTGGAGGTACCTCTGGGAGATCTCATAGCGCGTAATGGCGACCCAAGGGGTGGGACATCGTCCACGTGAGGAGTATGGTCTTGACGGTCTTTCTTGCCTTTCGTTCCCCTCGATAATCTGTGAATGAAGTCACTGCGTATGGTGAGTCACACCACCTGTCCTTGTGTCTATGTTTGCACCTACTCTGCAAGTCCAAACCTCGATGCTTTGTGAAGACGGCCCGAGGATGGGGGTATGACAGGCTTGTCCGCCCGCAATCCGTCAGCGTGGCCATGCGAACTTTTTTCTGACTGGTCGTCCGGGTTGTTATCCGCTTTGGACGCGCTGGTGCCGTTCGAATGCGACGTGCGCGCGGAAAACGCGAAGGTGGATGGTGATGGACTTTTCCCACCGCATTTGGGGGGGTCGCACAGATGATCCTGAGATTTCGAAGCATGTCGGCGACCCTTCATGCCACCAAACCTGGAACGCTCCTTTGCATTGTTCTCTGGGTGACTGCGCGTGTCATTGCGACTAGCCGAGGAGTGGGTTGAGGAGGCATGATCTGACTTGGAGTTTCCAGGGCGTGATCTTCGACTTTTCGCTGATGTGGACAGTGGTGTGTCGCGCGGCCGTTTGGCACGGCTGCTCTTCTTCGAATCCGACGGCGGACGACTGGAGGGCTGCGTACTTTTTGCGGTAGACTCCGAGGGCGCTGCACCTGTACTGCCCGTGTTCGAGCAGCTGGAGACCGAGGAATTTTCAGCCGGAGCGGAGTGGGCACTCTCCTTTCCATCCATTAGCGCGTGGTATGCAGTGTTCACCTGCAAGGCGAAGATATCAAATACTGATCAGACTTAATAGGTAGTCCTCCTACGTCAATAAACATCTGTGCCGCGTGCTCTTTTCCTGATAAGTGACGGTCGGGGTGCCACTGCAAAGCCTTGGTTCACAACTCGTCAGACGCGACCGCATGACTAGGTAGCGGACAAACGCACAAGCTTCTTGTACACAGCTCTGATCTCGTCGTCGTTGGCATCGTTGGTAAGGCCTAGGATAGCGAAGTAATCTGGCTTTTTGGCGGACATTTTGTCGGTTGCAAAGAGAGTGACTTTTTCTCGCGAGTCGCGTCGGGTCTGGCAAGGGGTAAGCGGAGGTGAAGATCGCAGAAAGGCCGACCTACATTCAACAGTTTAAAAAGACCAAGATCCCTCCCCAGTACCTGGATATATGAACTTCTTCAGTGGTCACGATGGCTGTAATATAAGACTTCCTCAAACTCGCCACCTCGTGGTTTGCACGTTGCGCTAAGCGCTTGCCGATGATCCAGTGTATAATAACACGCTTTTCGCTTGGATTCCAAGCGTCACAAGCACATCGTTTTGTGGAAGTCTTGACGCTCGCAAGATACATGAATCAATCCGCCTAACACTGGTAGAAGAATTGCACCGCTTCATGTTGGCCACCTATTTCCCCTCTCACTGGTCGGGATAGACGGAGCAAAAATAGGCACTCACAGCATCCTCCTGACCCTTCACGTTGGAACGACACGCAGTGGCATGTGGCAAGGAAGGTTTGCCTGGCTGTTTTCATATCTATGATGGTCGGACTTCAGCACCAATTGGCACTGACCAGCACCCACGTCGTTACTCTTGAAACAAATGTCCTTGAAAGTTTGACTCTCTGGGGTTCAAGCGGTCTTAATTGTGCTTCATGATCTTCAACTGCGGTATGCCATTCTCCTGGTCGTGTTCTTCCGAACTCGTGGCGAACGAGTTCAACTGCAAAATTACATCATCTGCAGATTCGTACACGTCGCCCACGCCAGCCTTATCACCGGCATTCGAAGGAAGAAGACAAGTCCTCATGTCGACCTGGTCCTGGGATCGAAGTGCAAACTCCATGCATAAACCAACAAGAACACTCGCTACTTTGGAGGCAACGAATTCGATGCTAGATAGGTTTTTCCGTTCTCTCTCTCCAGCTCATGGATTACGTGCCATGTACTCCCCGTCACAAATTAATTTTTATAGTGCAATGGATTCTGCAAGGACAATTCACGCCTGTATATATCATACGATAGGCCATTTTAAAAGAAAGGTCTGCAAGGAAATGTTGCTACACGTGCACATTAAATCCAGGTACAATGCTGTTGTACATTAAATAGGTTCAACACGACCAGCACAAATCAGGTGGATGAATCCAGAATCCTGCGGATACCTTCCTTCTGTGCTGGCGTTAGCCGTCCAGGGAAAACGACGTCCCAACGGACAATCAAATCCCCCTTCCTCTTTGCACTTCCTGCTTTTCGCACCATCATCCCTTCATTCGGCACTCTTGTCTCTGTGCCCGGTTTAAGGATTCCAGGTGGTGCTGTGACCTGAAGCTTCCGCCCGTCCAGTTGCTCCACTGTTCGTCTCACTAGGTCAGCGGTCAGCGCCTCTACCAGGGGTATCTTCAGATAGCATATTATGTCGTCTCCCTCCCGTGTGAAGATGGGGTGTGGTTTTTCTTCCACGACAAAGACGAGATCTTGTGCTTCCCCGTTTGGTTGTTCGTTTCCTGCGCGAGGGAAGCGGACTTTGGTCCCGCTCTTCCAGCCGGGGACGACGTGGATCTCGAGCACTTTGTCCTCTGTAGTACCGTCTTGCAATCTCCGGCCTACCTTGAGGTGTTTGGTAGTCCCGTTGTAAAGCTCTTCGAGTGTGACCTTCAACGGTCGCACGATTTCGGATGGTTGCTGGGAAGTCGCTGGAGTTGAGGAAGCACGCTGCGCACTAGGAGAGGAGCGTGGTATCCCCCCGGGCATGTTGCCGAAAAATGAGGCCCCCATATCATCATCCTCATCGAAGGCTGATCTCATGCCGCCCATACCACCCATGCCACCCATTCTTCCAAAACCTGGGAAGCCCCCCGAGAAAATTTCCCTGGAAGTAACTGGATGAATGGTATTGATGGTATACATGTTAAGGTGCTTACTCGAATATTCGTTGGGGGTCACTTGGGGAGAATCCGCCCGCACGTCCACCACCCGGGCCTGAACTTGTGAAAGTGAACGTAGTGCCTCCCGGGAAGCCAGAGAAGCCGGGGAAACTTGCTCCAGGCGGTGGACCTGCTCCTCCTTTCAGACCCTCCTCGCCCACTTGATCATATATCCGCACGTTTGTTCTTGTCGCTGAGGACTTCGAAGGCCTCGGAAATCTGGCAGATACCAGGTCAGGGGAATCCGAAAAGCGACGTTTGGGGATTGGACGTGCCTCTTTGAACTTTTTGGAGGCTTCTTCTGACCCTTGGTTACGGTCAGGATGCCACTTCAATGCCTAGCCAAGGGCGTAGTGAGTATGCGAAGTGGGCGGTCAAGGGCGAGGCGGACATACCATTTTCTTGTATGCCTTCTTGATATCATCTTCGCTGGCGTTGCGAGCGACGCCTAGCACTTTGTAATAGTCTGCACCCATTGCTAGTGGTTCAAGGAAGACACGTCGCAAGCAACTACTTTTTATCCTTGCCTTCAGTACTTCGCCGCGTGCCTCCCAGAACATACCCGAATGCACTCGACTGACGTCACACAGCATACCTCATGGGAACGACTTGCCATTCAGGGATGGTAGTCACTCTAGTACATCGACGACGAGAAAAAACAAAAACAAAACAAAAAGAGGAGCCATGGCAGACGACTCGGAGAGGCGTTCGACGTATTCGTGGGGGACTTTCTTTCCGTTCTCTTCCAGGGCTTTGGCCTCTCTGCCAAAAAACACGCAGAGACCCGTTCGCTACACCAGAGAGGATGACATCCCCGACACCGATCACGACGTCGACGGAGAGCGACCCACCATACGCGATTATCACGCTATCAGCTCAGTCCCACCCCAGATACGTGTCCCTAAAAAGGTTGCGACTTCCCTCAAGGTCGAAGGAAAAGTCTGGTTTGCGAACGAACGAAGTGGGCGCTCATACGTCCCCCCCCCATTTTTATTACTAACATATCCGTCTGTAGCTTGGATAGCATGGCTCAATACCGCAGTTCTCATCGCAACGTTGGCTCTTGCCCTCTTCAATGCATCTGACGAGCCTGTCGGACGCAGTTTTGCTTACGTTTACGCCGCTATCAGTGTCGGTGTTGTGGTAACTCATCACTTCTTTGCTGATGGACAAGATCTCACCCCTTGATGTTACGATGATCGTAGATCTATGGCTTCACTTTATACCAGTCGCGCGTCTCGATGATTCGCAAGCGCGATCCTGGGCATTACGGTGTGTTGAACTGTTATGAGATACCTTATTGCTTCTCAAATAGCGTCTAGATGCCATCGTCGGTCCGGTCGTCGTCAGCGCTCTCCTCTTCTTTGCAGTGTTGGCAAACTTTATCATCCGTGGTACGTATCACTCCGTGCTCATACCTGGCCAAAGTGAATGACGTATTCGGGGGCAACAGTTCGGGAGCTGTACGTTTTTTGATCCACCGCGATAACCGTTCGTTATTAACCATCTGGCCAGACGCCAGCAGAAGGTCCCGATACCGGGCATGTCTTTCCTATATTCTCATGGATCTGTTACTGTGGGGTAATAGCCGAACGCTCGCCGCATAGTTGTGAATCGAACTCTGCGATTTTCTTACATTTTGGTCGTTGGATGTCGACATCAAGCAAGGCCCGTAGTAGGATGTGCTATCTTACTGATTATCTGTATGTTGAAGCAAGGGTTTCGGTCGCGGACTCCACCAAGGGAGTTGAGTAACCGTTGTCCACTGTACATTAGTTCCCCGTGAGAATTGCATTCGAAACACGATGCCCCGAGCCTCGCGCCCATTACCTCCACAAAAATTAGACAAGTCAATGGATGGCATTCTCGACTCATGAATAAAGGGGTGTTAAATTCACCGCGTGGCGATGCGGTATTCGGAACAGGGGAAATGAAATTGAATATACAAGTATCGTAGAATCCTCCAGGATTCAGAATGTTCAGAAAAGATTGAGCTGATCAGAACCCTTCGTATGCGTAGTAATTGTGAATGGAAATAACCCTGGTTTAGAAGAAAGAAATGCGGCGGTCAAACAAACAAGCCGGCAGACAGTCTTTACTTTAATGCCTTTTTCATCGCCTATGCAGCCAAAAAAAAAGACAATGAGATTCTGTGCAATGAAAGAGAAAATTTAGGAAAACCTACTTCCTCCATCTCGTCCAAGTCATTAGTTTCTATGCGAATGATCTTTTTGCCGAGCACCTTCTCGATCGCTTCCATCTGCTGCCACGTTCTTTGGTCATGGACGAAGTTCACTGAAATACCCTTGCGTCCGAAGCGACCGGTACGACCTAGCATATGATTCATTACAGTGTTCTGTCGTGATTGTGGTACACGCACCAATACGGTGGATGTATGTCTCGACATCAGGCCTCGAGTCACTGGAATGCTGATTTCCACGTTCATTCATTAACGGAAGGTCGTAATTTACGACCATGTTAACCTGAAGAATGTCGATACCACGCGCGATGACATTCGTCGTGATGAGAACTTTTTCACGGCCTTCGCGGAAGCTGTCGATGACAGAATCACGCTCCGCAGCGTCCTTCGCACCGTGAAGCGAAGCTACTTTGTGACCCTCAGCAGTCATTCGTTGGGCAATCTTATCTGCAGTGTGTCGATGCTGAGGAATGTGTCAATACATGGTATACAGCACAGCGTAATAACTTAAGTCACCTCGCAAAAGATAATACTCTGACCGATTGTCAACAGCTGGTACAGAGAAACCAAAATATCGTATTTGTGTTCTGCATCTCGGCAGTCCATATAGAATTGCCGGATACCCTCAACCGATAACTCTTCCTTTTGAAGTTCGATTTTGTTTGCGTTGGGCGCAAACTTGTTGGCAAAATTTCGGACGTGATTTGGGAATGTTGCAGAGAAGAGTATGATTTGGGGAGATGAATGGCGAGGTAGCATACTTTAGACAAGAAATATAAGCCTGAACCTCAACCGAAGAACGTTTCACAGACTTTTTTACGCGTAATGTTTGATCACTGAGTCCGTCCTGATCAAGCATGTTATCCGCCTCATCCAGAACGAAAACTTTGATTTCCGAGGAGTCTATAACCTTCCTCCGCAAAAGATCGATCATGGTACCCGGTGTCCCGACAACAATATGTGCCGTTATGCGTGTGACGTCCTTTGGAAGGTTGTCTTTGATGGCGTACTCCGTCTGCACAGGAGTAAACTTTCCCATCGCAACCACAACTGACATGATTTGCCGTGCAAGTTCCCGCGAGGGAGCGAGACATATAGCCTAGCGAGTTATGAGCACATACTCAGCAGCCGCCAACGGTTGGGCATACTTGAGTTTTGTTCTTAGAGAAGTCAACCCTACTGAGCATGGTAAGTACGAAGGCAGCTGTCTTCCCCGTGCCAGACTGCGACTGCCCGATCATGTTTTGTGGACTACGAAACACAGTGAGTGACCGGAATTGCGTGCAAGTAGTTGTATAGCATCGTACGGATTAGAAAGAAGTAGCGGCAGAGCACGTTCTTGGATCTTCGACGGTTTCGAGAATCCGAGAGCATAGATCCCTTTCAATAAATCTGGATTACTGGTAAAGGACAGTCGTCAAACTTGAATGCTAGGAACTAGAACGGGCAAACTCACAGTCCTAGTTCTTCGAAAGACTTTGCGCTATAAAGTGGGGAATTGGGGTCCGCCTGCTGATCAGCTAGCGTGACCTGATCCCAGATGTAAGAAACCTTTTAGCTACAATTCCTAAAGTCTACCATACCGAGACTTCAAACGTGGAGGAAAAGAGATCGGTGGCTGCTGCTGGATACCATCTGAGCATCTAAAAGGATAGAGACAGACTTAGATTCCTGCGTACAAGTTGGTGCAGGTGCAGGCTCCGCGGTAGGCTGGGTTTCCACGGCCTTTGCCTTCTCTTCGGGCTTGGTCCCTATGCATGATTAGTCGTTTCTCGGCTGCGGTCTACGATACGTACCATCTGTCTTGGGTGTATAGAATCCGTCTGCGTCTTTCTCCATGATGCTAAGCTGTAAGTGTGGTAGGTGTTGACGGCAAGTATCGTTCTTTCCAATCACGGCAGTTGCCGGGACGGTGTCATTTTATCTCATCTGTCCGGCCCTCTACTAGTCACCATCATGTACCGATCACCGAGCTCATTGCTACCGCCTGGATTTACTAGCAAAGCGCTTGGTTTGTTGCAGAGATTGCAGCAGGGACGATCTGCGTTTGAACTAGTCTACACGCCTCATGAGCACTGGCCATATCGACCTGGACATACGCACACGGGGAAGTCACCTCCAGTTCCCCATATATCCGTCTTGGATTCGTCGTTTAATCCTCCAACGCTGGCCCACTTAGCACTAGCGAAATCTCGTCCTCCGTCCCCACGGGGCACAACAGACCACGATGTTACTACTTCCGAGGAAATTGATTATGATGCGGGTCTCCTTTTGCTATCTGTACGGAACGCGGAAAAGTCTTTGGTGTCAGGGGACGCTACCTACGTCCAGCGGTTGGAGATGATGTATCTCTTATCACTTGGTACTGCTTGCGCACTCTTATAAACGATGGTAATCTCGGCTTATCGGTACCTTCAGACATTAGCAACAATGTTGCGGTGGCAATCATCGACCAGCCCATCTTCGTTGGAAAGTCTACCATCTTACACACTTTTTTCCAGAGTAGACTCGCGTCACTGCACATTCCGCTCGCCGCGGGGATGGAGACAATTCATCGACCCAAGTTGACCTTCTTGATGGGCTTCGACACACTTGTTCGCCTTTTTTCTCCGAAATACTATGCCTCGGAAGAAGAGATGACGAGACTTCTCCGAAGATTTATCTCTCCGGACGGACAGGACTGTTACATAGTGTGTGCACGCCGAGTGAACGTGACCATTGATAAAGAAGTTGAAAAAAGAGCGTTGGATGCCTTCAAAGAGTTCGTCGACCGTGAACGCATTTACTTCATAAATATCGGCGAGGATGAACAAACCTTTAGTTCCACTGACGTGAGAGCTACGGTTGCGGCGGGCAGGGACAACTGGAGGCGGCTGGTCACTGACCTCATCGCTAACTATATCGCCGAGAACAAGCTCTACACCTCCAATGCAATGTGAAGCACCAAGGAAAATTTAATCCAGTCATCTACATTACATGAGACGTGAAATAGAAGAAACAGTTTTTAGGAGTGCGTTCGTCATGAAATCTAAAGGTATATAATAGTAGCATGCAAGTAAATGCATTACGAAGATTGAGCGAAGGCAATAGCAACAGTCTGAAACCGGTGTGAGTGGCAAGGAACATACAATAAACCGTGTTTGCTTACCTCAGAGTGACTCAAAGACACCAACACTTGGGTGATTCCTCTGCCCTCCGCAGCCGCCTTTGCGTCGCCGTGGAGAGTCACCATAGGGGCACCCGATTCGCTGGGAAGAATTTCAATGTCTTTCATTGCGGTGGCAGCGCCTTTCGATGATACGCCTAGCGATTTGAAAACGGCTTCCTTGCCGACCCATCGTCCTGAGAAAGAGGCTTGCGGAGAAGGTTGGGACCGGCAGTAAGCGATCTCTGCTTTTGTGAAATTGCGCTCAACGAAAGTTGGGTTCCAGGAGGGAACAGACGTAATGAGCTCTAAAAAACAGTTAGCTGCTGGTGTCCCTATTTATCATGAGTTAAAGGCATTACCTTGGTCAACGCCAACGCCAATGGCAGCAGGGTTAGATGTCAGAGCGTTTGCCACTGTCTTAGCATTCGCGGTGTCGAAGGGAAAGTTCTTGTCGAGGTTGGCGGTGTACGAATAACTTCGGGTCTTGGGGTCGAAAGTTGCACGAGCCAAGGGGTTCAAGAGGACAGCATGCTCCAGCTCAGAGCTGTATGGCGGACCGTCTTTAATTCTGACCAAGGAGTTGGTAGTCATCATCTCGGTCATCACCTTGTACGCTTCTTGAGCGCGGGAACGGTTGCGGACCCTGTACGACTCGTAGGCGGAAGGTTCCAACGCAGCAAATAGATAGCGAGGATGTACGACGACTGCGGTACCGCCGACTTGACCGAAACCGAAGGATGACTATGGAATGATAGATTAGCTTCTGCCAACAATTAAAGTGGGGAACTTCCGTACCATAACGCCAGCACGGATACCATCCGTATAGATTGACCGAGACGGGAACATGAGGTTATGATGGGCCTCAAATCTCGCGTCGACATTGTCACTGTTCCGGTTGCCAGGAATGATGCCAGTGTTGACAGTCTGCAGAAGACCGGCCATCTGCCAAGCAGCAGAACCACCTTTAGAGTGTCCGAGCAAGCTCTTCTGTGCCATGACGGGAACCGCGTTGCCATGCGTGCGGCCCATCGTATGGAGAGTGTTGTGCCATATCTCTGTTTCATTTTTCTCGTTGGCGCCCGTACTCGTTCCGTGGATAGAAAGAACACCAATGTCATCTGCGGTCAGACCCCACACGGCAAGTGCACGACGCATAGGTGCAACGCGCGCGTCAGAACCTTCAAGCATACCATACGTACTGAGCACCTCCTTCTCTTGCCGACAGGCTTCCTTCTCGATATCAGCGACGCGGGCGGCGAAGTAATCCTCGTCGATGGTACCGTTCTCTGCCTTCAGGGCCTCAATCTCGGCTTGTAGTTGAGCGTGTTCGTGACTAAGCCATTCCGAAACCTGCTTGCGTCTAAACGCGATCTGACGGGAACGGTAGTCGACGCTGATTGATGGCAAAGGATATTTCGAAGGCAATTCTCTGGCAACAGTGAGGGCACCACGACCAGGAGCGGGAATGGAGCGCCCAGCTTTGTCACTGCCAACCAGTCAATTTGAACATCAATTAAAACAATAAAAATGGAGGTCCACGCACGTTGACGTCGACGTGAATGCTAGGATTCCGCGAATGGGAGCACCCAGTTCAAGTGCTGTTTTGGCACTCATAACGATGTGAATACCCGTACCCTGGGACTCCATGAACTATATAGATTATCGTCGATATCAGTAACATAGTCCTGCATGTATCGGGGCAACTTACTCCTGCACGTGTAGTGGTAGCGGGTCTTGACATTTCAGTGGGTTCGCGTCCCATAGCGAACTCGGTTTCTGCATTGCTCGTAGCTTTCATGTTTGCGAATTCGTACGAACCCTCTTCACTGATATCATCGAAACCACCCGCAACCATCACTTTCGCCTTGTTGGAAAGAATGGTGTCACAAGCGATCTCGAGGGATTGTAAGGCGGTGGCACTGCAAGGCACTGAATATTGGGTGCAACATATAGTCATCATATACTCACCAGGCACCAACCGGGATCTTGACTGGTCCGCTAGAAGACATGAGGAGAAGATTGATCCATCCGGCAGTAGTGTTGATGAAGCTGAAATAACTCAGATAAACCGTCTACCCCATCATCAAACAGAGCTTACGTTTCTTGAAGAATATCGTTCTGCACTTCCTTCTCATCGCGCCGGTCCTTGAACATCTTCGCCAACGACTCCGTGCCTCCCATACCGCTGCCAACACACGTCCCAACTTCGGAAGGATGCATGTGCTTGTAAAGTTCATAGGGATCAGTGATACCAGACATGTTGAGAGCTTCAGCAGTGCAGACGAGGGCCCAGAGTGTGGCACGATCTGTTTGTGCAATGATATCGGCAGGTATACCATACCTTCCAGCATGCCATCCGGTAGGGATCTGCCCAGCAACGAGACGACTGAAGCGGAATGCTTTCGGCACGAAGACACGTGCTCCTTTCTTGAACTTGACAAACCACTGATCCCCTTCACCCGCCCAGATATCACATTTCTCACCATGCTCGTACTTAAATTTCTCCGCTTCCGACTTGGCGACTTCAATGGGCTCCAAATCATGGATTAATTCGACCTCCTGGTTGAACACTTTCTTCTTGGGGTCGTACCCACGGAATAATTCAGGTTCTACATTTCGAGTTGAACAGCGGTTCACAGTGAACGGCGAAATACTCACCGATAAGGCGGACGCCAGCGTGGTCAAGAATGTCCTTCTCATATCGGCTTCTCACGTCCTTGTCGTCCACGGGTTCACCTGTCTTTGCGTCTACCCAGCCGACATGGAGAGTGCCGTCTTTGAGGCGACCGTCAAAATGCTTGATGAAGCCCATGATCCAGGCCATTTCGATGCAACCCTCAATCGTGAATTCTCCACGGGCTTCCATCTCCCATCGAGTGCGCGAGCTACCCCATGGGCCGACTTCGGCGAACCCAGTGATGACGATGACTTTCTCGAGGTCGATGAGACCGCGCAATTTGTTGAGTTCCTCGAGGGCAGAAGCGGGTTCAAGAGTAGGGAAGTCGAACTTGAAGTTAGCGCGAGGTACGACATTGACAGTTTGGAGCACACGTTCGCCTTCGGCGCCATTAATGACCTTGAAGTCAAGCGCGTTGTCACGAGCGATAGCGCGACGAAGTTCACTCTTCTTATTCAGGTCCATCCGAATGCGAGTGGTAATATCAGCGAGGTCCGGGAGACGGTCCATCCCGCCGTTCAGATCTGCCCAGATAGGTTCTACTTGCGTGATACTGAACAGCAGTGGGTGCATCAAACCGAGGATATTGAATGCCATCTCCTTGGCTGAGAAAGTGCGGACACCATACGATTCAACTTCCTGGGCGACGATATTAGTGGCATCCATTAAGCCAGTACCGCGGGTCCATCTAGGATAGGAGTGAATTGTAGATATCGAGCTGAGTCTCACAAACTACGTACCCAATCACAGCACCAGCTAAGCATAGATATTCACCCCAGCTTTCGGAATTCCAGCGGTTGAACAATGTTTCAAGCGAGATCTTCGACTCCGAGTACAGACCGTCATTGCCAAAGAGACCGTGGTTTGGCGACAATGGCAAAATAACTTGGGTAGGTCGAGTAACGAACTGGCGGGATGCTTTCTTGGTCTTGACAGCACCTAAGATACGGAGCAAGTTCACGAGCATGATACGGTGAGCAAGTTCCGATTTATCGTCCAGGCCATCAATCTCGCGCCCATTCTCTGGCACGGCAGCAAATGGAAGGATGTAGTCCAGATCCATGCCAAGAGTGGCATAGATATAGTCGACGAGTGCCTCGACATCTTGCTTGGAGCCCTGGTTGAAGGGTACGACAGTGAGTGCTGATCCTCTAGCACCGAACCTTTGGTAAATGTCTTGGTAATACTCCACAGTGGAACGACTGTAGCGGGAAGTAGTAATGACAACGTGGGCGCCGCCGGAAAGGAGGCCCTTTAAGATTTCAACTCCAATGGAGCCTTTGCCGACACCAGTAAGTAGAGCGTTCTTGTCCTTGAAAGTCGTTCCGGACGTCGCAATTTCATGGAGAATGTCAAGGTATACACCGGTCAGGTTGCTTGAGTACTCCCAGTTGTTCCCAACTTTGCGTTTGAGGTGCAAGAGTGGCACCTTGTCGGCAGATACGGATGTGACTGTTGAAACCTGAGGCCGAAGGAACTGGGAGGAAGAGCGCCGGTCGCGATGACGTTGACGGGGCTGGTCAGGACCCTTTCTCAGTGAACGGACAACACCCTCGTACAAAGCCTTGATACGGTTCTTCTGGTCTTGACTGATTCCGGGCTGTGACTTAACGACTGTCCAGAGTTTCAGCACGTCCTCTTGAACCTTTTGAATGTTCACGGTAGATATCGTATCCCCGCTGGCCATTTCTTCTACATATGCTTCCAGTTTGCGGACGTTCTCACGAACAACTTCGGAGTAAACAATGTCACCCTTGGCGGTGACCTCCGTACGCGGAGCGGTGGGGAATGTGACTTCAGACACTTGTTAGACTTTCAAAATACTGCATACGTATTTCCTTACCATCCTTGTAAACGGGCGGATGGCCAATGACTTCTCTCGTGTTGTCAATAAGTTGCTGGCCGAACTGTTTGGCAAGCGCGTACGTGTCACCCTTGCTTGGGTCACAACCGTCGATGTGGTACTGCATGTATGTCAAGAGCTCTGGGTCGGCCCGATTCAAAAGGGCGATGCAACGAGCGGTGAGTTCTCGGTCAACGGTAGTGAGACGTCCATGAATAATGTCGTAGTACATCAGAAGAGCATCTTGACGGACCCAGTTCCATGAGGAATCGAAGTGACGTGCTTTCAGTGGGTCGAAGGCAGGTTGAATACCATCAATGTAGGTGTCGCCATGCTCCCTTGCGATGGCGTCTAGGCGAGATTGTAGCTGAGCCGAGTTAGCCTTCTCTTTGTCATATGCAATCTCGCCGGCACGAGAGTCACGGTTGAGGTAACGCATGTAGAGTTCGACCTGTTGGGCCACGAATTTGTTTTGGTCGGCCTGGAACTTCAAGAATTCCTCGCTGTTGATAACTGCACCACCACCAGCACCACCACTAGCACCGCCAGCGCCGCCACTGCTCAGAGTTATACCAGACCGTTGGGCATATAGAGAAACGATCGTATCTAACCATGCCTTGGCCTCACTTTCAGAAGCAAGACGTTTGGCAGGTTCCATTGTTGTACCCAAGAGAAGGACACTGTCTGCGCGAGACGAACCCAGTCCCCATGTCTTCGAGAGGTAGGTCTTAATGGCGGAGGCATTGAACCCTCCTGGCATTTTCCCTCCGATCATACGAGAGATCAAGCCAGATGTGTACTTGCCGAGGGTGCCTGGGTGCCCGACGCTAAGAGCTGAACCGAGCTCCTCCAACGACAACTCTTCGCCCTTTTCGGGAGCGGAGACAAATTCAAGTTGCAAATCGCCAAGTATCTCGTTTTGTAAAGTACTCTTGCCGCCAACCAGGTCTTTGATGGATTTGGTCAGAGGGACTTCGTCAATCTTCTTCTTGAGTTTCTGAGCGATAATGGACGTCAAGATGTCTCCCGCCTTGAGTGGTACATCTTCGATGGAAGCGGCGGCAGCCGTAGGAGCGGGACTGGGAGTAGCAGCAGCGGGCACAGGCGCAGCTACGGCGGTAGGCGCAGAGACAGACTCTGCAGCAGGAACTTCGGCAACCTCGTCCTCGAAAAGATAGTAGATTTCGCGAGCATTCTTGGCATGACAAAGAATAGCCCTCTTGCGACTGACGGCATCATCCGTGGCCTCGTACTTTGCCTTCAGAGTGCGCGAGGCCATTCCAGTAAGAACTGGGGAAGGGCCAAGCTCAATGAGGCGTTCAAACCCGTACTCAGTGAAGAGGAGATCTTGCGTCTCGATCCAGCGCACCGGGGAAGCGAACTGATAGGACAGAAGTTCGACGAGAATGATGTAAGCAAGTTTTTGGCGTTGCTCAGTAGCACCCCAGTTCTCTTGATCCCATTTCTTTAGAACCTTGTCGAGACGAGGAGAAGACGTTTGGTCATATATGAGCTGTGCATAATCCTTGCTAACGTCGAACGGCTTGGCCACCAAGTTAGGAATGTACTTCCCGACGAGCATGTCAGGGTTAAGGAGAGTAGGGTTAACCTTCTTCGAAAGATCTAAGTGGAGTGTCAGCACTGCACATTATACTGCGATAGAAACTTACATGCACGGAAAGGCATCACACCAGCCCACAGATAACGGGAGTGGAAAGGCACGTCGATTCCAGGGAGAGGGATGGTAGCGAACCCACGTTCGAGTTTAATATAGCCCTCAACTTTATGCAAGTCCTGGGCACGCTGGAAGGATTCAGCCACGATGTCGCAAAGCATCTCTTTGACTTTCTCAACCGTGAAGGTTTCCGTCAACTGCACAAGATACACATCAATTGTCATTCAAAAAAGACAAAATCAAACTCACCTTCGCAATATCAATCTTTTGGATCTTAAGATAGTTGAGGACGTTCGTCATCGTTTGAAGTGCGACCAGCTCGCCCGCACAGACGTATTGTTGACCCTACGAACTTCTCAGCAGCAGTTGCGCCGGTTTGGAGATTGCACAAACCTCAACGTTATAGTTCACGATTTCAAGTAAGGTGCCAGTACGAGTGGCGATGGTATCCACAACCTCGCGCAATGCTGTCTCACTGAAAGTCCTTGAGATACGACTGGGATTGACGGCACACATGGCGTAATTGGAACGGTTGTGGGCATCACGCTCGACAGCCCGCTGCATGGTAATACCACGATAGAAAACGACATCAACCAGTGCAGAAATGTGAAGGACGTCCGCCATGGATGCTAGAGCAGAGTATTCTCCGAGGGAGTGGCCAGCGAATGCACAGTCTTTCTGCACGAACCCCTTCGCACGCATATCCTCGAAGGCCGCCTTTTCAGTGACAACGAGAGCAATTTGGGCGAACTGAGTTGCAAACAACAGACCATTTGGATGACTGAAGGTATATTTGGGTGTGCGGACGTCAATATCGGCGAAAAGTGGGAGCGTCTTGACGTTGCCATCTTTATCCATGGTGTCGTATGTCATATCCATGTATCGTTGGCGGATAGCTTGACCCTTGATCCCACCGAAGTGAATGGTCTTTGCCTTCGGATTGTCCTTGACGATTTCAATAATCGAAAAGCCATAGACGGCACGCAAATGCGCGTCAGCACCGTCCCAAACAGCACGGGCAGCGGGAGAAGAGTTATAAAGATCCATACCCATGCCTGGCTCTTGGGAACCTTGACCTGTGAAGACATAAACTGTAGTCGGCTGAGCCACCTCGGCCGTGCCCTCAATGACCTTTTCACCACGCTGGTTGAGGGTTTCTACTTTCACAACCATGTTCCCGTCGCGCATACCAACGTGGCGGATCTTAACAGAAAGCTCATCGCCAGGCAAGACCATTCCAACGAAGCCGACATCATACCTGTGCAATTTTTAATCACAAGAGAAGAACAAAATGGAAGGGCAACTTACGCGATAACACGGGCGGGATTGCCTTCTGCTACTACGTTCTCCACAAATTTCCTCGTTGCAGCGCTGGACCACATGCCGTGGGTAATAGTGCCTGGGAGAGACGCGTAATCCGAGAAATAGGGATTGACATGAATGGGATTGAAGTCACCCGAGACGATTGAATAAGGCTCATTAGTAAATGGAGCAGTGAAGTCGGCAGATAAGCTGCTGGTCATTGTGTAACCTTCGTTCGACAGCGGAGTGAGACGGCCCTCCGGGATACCATGTCGTTGGAGGTACGCCACGACTGGATTGCCTTGGCATCCTTCCTGGTTAAAGTCTACAGAGCCGACTTTCTTGAGGCGCTTGAGCTGATCACGGAGGAACACATCTCCCGTGACACAGACGTCACGGTAAGATGTCTTGTCCTTGAAGGTGACTTCGGATCGTACACGGAACACAAGCGTCATGCCAGCCCTGGCAGGCTGAGATTCATCTTCCCAAGACAACCACTCTTTCGACTGCACAACTCCAACGGCAGCATCGTTCGACAGCTCTACGACGTAGTCGGGTTCGTCAACGGTTTCGAAGGTGTTCTCAAAGTCGATGAATCGGCCGCGGTATAGGAAAGAAGATGTGACTTCGATGATGCGCTGACCGTCACGATACACATGCCCTCTCACTTGGACAACCTTTCCTGCGTCAGTGTTCTTCACGGAAGTGATCCTAGCTTCAGCGATACAAGAATCCCCGTCCTCAAGGGGTTTAGCACCAGGAAGTAAGCGGAAACCATTTGATAGGTGGACGAGTTTCAGAAGGTCCCCGTCAATGACTGGAGGGAAGATCGCTTTCATGATGGCCTGTAAAACGTGTTATGCGGGCGTCAAATATTCTCTGAGTCTACTTACCTGCCAACCGGTTACGATCGCGAAGTCCATTGGGGCTTTGACACGATTCGCACGAGCAAGTTTATATGCCTCGTTCTGATTGCCAATGACACCACAGAAGGCTTCCACCTCCTTTCCCGATATTGTCACCTCAGGCCCAATGAAAGTCTCGCGGAGGCCGATCTCTGGGAGAGGCTCATCGTCGCCAAACCACAACTTCCAGTAGAATTCTTTGACGCGACGGTTGCGAGCTTCGGCAACTTCGTGAATCGGCATAGAACCCATGCTCGGGACATACTTGAACTTAAGGAACAGGGGGACAGAAACGTCACGACGATCCTCGTAAAGGATGACATCAATCAAGTTAGAAGACGAGAACTTGATCTCCACGGCCTTGAAATCATCTTTATGCGAACCAAACGAACGTACGGCACCGTAAGCGGTCAGCGACACAGGGAGACCGTTGTTGCGTTCGATGACCACACGTTGACCTGCACGAGGGCGGAGGGCCCGGCGAAGAGGGTTGTCGATATATGCGTTACCTTGGACAATCGTATGAGAACTTATAAGTGCTTTCAACCAGTTCAGCTCGGGACCGGACAAAACGTCAAGCCATTCAGAAACGTCAGGGAGGTCGCTGCCAACCTTGTAGATGATCCGCTTCGAGTTTTGCACCACCTCGACATCTTCTGGGACGTCAGGTTCCTCTGGTTCTGGCGCAAGATAGTCGATCGTGGGAACTTCGTCAAGGTTCCCATCGTAGGAGCGTGTCAGAAGACGCTCCACGAGCTTCGCATTGATGTTACCCAAGAGATCCTTGATAGGTTCATCCTTGACTTTGGAATACTTGACAGCAACTGGCCCTTGTAAGATACATACACGTTGAGGATCTTGGTCGAAAACAGCATCAATATCTTCAGCAGCCCAAAGCGAGTCCTGAAGATGGGAATGAGTTAGGTCATAATCAAAAAGTGGTGCACTGACCTTCTTGAACCATACTTCGAAATTCGCGTCCAAAATGGGAATGAAAGGGGCGGGTTTCTGCCCAGGTCGCTGAGAGATAGTGAGGAAGTAAGCGCGGTCTTCGGCAGCCAGAAGCTGCTCAGTCGCGGCGGGGTACTTCTCAAAGAAGTCGATGACGAACGCGGTAGGGGTGTTAAGTTGATTGAAGCTTTGGAGAATACTCGGCTTCGCGCCGCCATTTACACCTGCAAAACGTTCCTCAATGCGCCTCAACCAGTCGCCAGTAAGGTTACGCAGGCTAACGTCAATCCAGCGGTCTTGCTGAGCGACGTACATGAGGCGAATCATGCGAAGAGTGACTTCTTCGTATGTCATATCACCCAAATCGAGGGCAAGCGTACCATCCTTCTTCCACCCGAACCACGGCTTAGCGAAGTCCTTGTTAAGTTTCTCAATGATCTCTGCTTTCCGCTCCGCTAGCCAAGCAGCACGCTTTTCCTTCGGCATGTTAAATACAGTGTCGTCAAATTCCTTCCACAATTTGACGGCTCTTGTGGCGACCTTGTGAATGGGCTCCCCGAGCTCCGAGCGAACAGTGAGAATGCCACCCGTAGGCTTCACGTAAGTATTCTCCCAGTCCTTGTCATCGACACCCGGTGCAGCGACAATAAGATCTTTCACAGATGAGCTTGTGTGGGCCTCCTTCGCTACCATGACCCGACTAGCGAACAGGAATCCGTCGAACGGCATAGGCTGCGTGTTGTACTTGTCTTTCGACCAGTCACCAGTGAGATATGGCCAAAGATCATCGGCGCCACCAAAGCCAGACCCACCAACCAAACAAAGGTTGTCATGCTGACGGATGGCGCCGTACGTCTTCAAGATCGGCATATGAAAATCTTCGTATGAATGATGGCCACCAGCTCGACCACCAGTCCATTGCAATATAATGGGAAAATCAGGGTTAGCCGCAGCGATGTTGACCACCTGCCGAATACCCTCAACGGAGCCCGGCTTAAAGGAGACATGTCTAATGCCTGCGTTGCGCAGTCCATCGATAATCTCAGCGGCTTTCTCCGTACTGGGAATACCAGCAGCAACACAAAAGCCCTCCACGGGCAAGCCCTCGCGTCGCATTTCTTGCCACAGAGGGAACTGGAAGCCAAATTGCTTGGGGTTGATGTACAGGGAGTTGAGAGTAATGCCGACCCCTTCGGGAATCTTGGATTGAATCTCAGTAACCTTCGCACGGAGAGCAGCAGCGTTGTAGTGGCCACCACCAGCAAGTTCGATGTGGTAACCAGCAGAAAGAACAGCGGACACGAAACCGGCCTTGACAGTAGTAGGAGTCATGCCTGCGACCATGATCGGTGGCTTGCCCAGAAGTCGCGAGAAACGAGTGTCGAGATGAACAGTGCCGTCACTACAGACCTCCATTAGCAAGAGTATACCGTAACTTGGAAAGTCGCCACATACCTTGTCTTGACCAGCTTAGGTGCGTACTTTTTACTCCACCACTCCTCGTACTGAACGTCGTCGACGTCAAACAACTCCGCCTCCCCCCGACCCTTGTCACCAAGGATGATAACACGAACACCACGACCTTCCAGGTTACGAGCCGTCAGGGGACCAATGCCATTCAATCCACCGGGACCAAAATCGATGACGTGACTTGCGGCCTCCGGGAAGCCGGTTGCGAGGTCCCAGTGAATAGGTGAAGTGAATATTTGATCGCACAACGACCGGGTGATCGAAGACGTCAAGTTACGCATGTCAGAGCCTGAGAGATACATCATGTCATGCTCGCGAAGTCCAGTGATAACCACATACCATTTTCTGTGTTGAATACAGGAATTGCCAGCTCATCTGGAGTCCATAGCTCTTCGCCTTCGAGATCTTCATTGCACAATTTGTCGGTGGCCTCTCCCATATAAGCGCTGTGATATGGCGCATTGACAACCAAGAAACGGACGCCAAACGCAAGTTTTCTCTGCGAGTACGGGACCTTGCTCTGGTCGAGACCGCTCGGAGCACGGACTTTCCGCAAGTTTGTGACTAAGCCGTAGAGAGCACGAGGTGGTCCAGTGACAACGAAGTTCCGCGGGCCATTGTACAGCGAAACTGAAAGTTGAGAATTGGATGGCAGATGCTTGTTAGTCGCGTCAATATGGATTTTGAGTGCTGACTGGTCGAGGCCATTAACTGAAAGCATTGGTGATGGTTGCCCCTCTCCGCCCTCTACTGAGTCACGGACGATGCTGGGTTCGAGGGCCAGTACAGGGAAAGCCTCCTGACCACGCATACCACAGTAAAAGAGCCATCGTAGGGCCTTCTTCGCGTTGATATCAAACGATTCATAGGTGCTGGAAGCAGAGATAGCTACTGCTGAGACCACGCCCTGAGAATGGCCAGTCGTGCCAGCAAGATAGCCACGAAGCTGCCCCGGGGTCAAATCTGAGATCCGGCAGATGACCAAGTACTGTATAAGCTGTGTCAACCCAATGAGGGGTAACGAGATTGGGACAGATGCGAGGTACGCAGTTGGTGGGCGAGCGATAGCTCCCGACAGCCACGAGACAACGTCCATGCCATAGTTATAGAAGCTCGAGGACGCATGCGCAGTGGCAAGGGGGGTGAGGACCTCATCGGTGATGGTGGATAATTAGAGGAGAAACGTAAGGTTCATACGAGTCGTAGAGTGTTTGGAGTTCGTCAAAGTAAACTTCATTGGTCCCCTGGCCCCCGAAAAGCGCATATATGGACGCGTCACCCTTGGAAACCGCGGTAAAGAGAGCAGGCACTTGAGGTTTGGGAATAGCAGTGACGCCCTGCCGTTCCAGTGTTGCGCGCGCTGAAAAGAACGCAGCTAGAATTGTGTTCCGTACATCTCCATCAAACGCATTGGTAAATGAAAAGAGATCAGTGTCACTGAGATACTTGGAAACAAAATGCGTAAAAGCATCGAGAAGCAAGGACGTTGAGGCCTTGGTATACTGTGCATCGTCTAATAACCGTTGCGCTACAAAGGACAAAAAGCGCGCATAAAGGACGACTTCTGCCTGCGATACGTCGTCTTCTTCTGACGTAGTGACTACGGTATCGGAACTGGTCTGTGATTGAGAGAGGAAGTCATCTCTAAGAACTTCAGCAGCAATCCATTCGTCGCCGGAAGTAGACACAGGGATTGAGACCTAATACCCGTTAACGAGACCAATTCAAAAAAAAAAAGTCTGTAAAAAAAAGTACGCGTACCCTAGTATTTCCAAGGGCAAGGATCAATGGACGTGTAGCGATTCCACCTTCGCGGATGGCGTCTCCGTTTTCAAAAGACATTCTGAGGGTGCTCGCCTCGGTCGGGACGTGTGCAGAGGAGGGAGTTGAAGAGAGAGAGAGGAAGCGTGGTCAGAGGGTGTCTAATATATATACGAACCCAATCCTTTGCCCTGCCCCCAGTCCCAGCCTTTTTTTTTATTTAGCGAGTTTTCACCCGTCCCCAAAAAACGTTCCGTCACGTGACCTTACGTACAATGCATTGCACCTGTGTCTCGGAATCAAAACTATTGGCCACCTGTCAAGCTATTCTTTGAGCGGTCAAGGGTATTACAGTCTCAGCTTCATTTTTCTATGTCGGCTTGAACTGCGTCACTGCTTAACAGACACCGGCTCCAGTTCCGAAGACAAAAAGTATAATGCAATGAGAGTACGCCTTGCGTTCGCGTAGTGGACACGCTTCCGCCTTCAGCACATACATAATACGGTTTCATGTTTTCTCAAAGATTGTCAAATCATACCGATATCATCAGATGAGCATCAAGCCATCTATTACGTGCCCAGCCACAAACTAGCCCTCTAACCTAGGTACTCGTGTCGCATGATCGGGCTTGTGTATCCTCAGGTTTCAGGAGGGTACGCACTTTCATATGTGCACGACTCATTTCTCTGGCACCCCACTTGTTCGCACTAAGTCGTGCCTTCCGCTCACAAGTGCAGCTCTCACAGTTCGCAGTGATGATCCCGTAGTGATATGTACAGCAGCCAGTGCCTTGATCCTTGATGGGCGGAGGTACACTGATAGGGCTGATAACACGCTCGGCATAAAGGTACTTGTAGTAGTTCGCCAACCCTTTTGAAAGTGCATGTGAGACACTAGGGTCTCATGTGATCACCTTTCGCCGATAATCGTAAACGTTCAGGTAGGTTTAGGAATAAGTTCACATGTAGACCCATAATGCATAGCTTTACGAACGACATAACCATACAGACATACACCAGCTCCAGAGCTCAGCATGATACAGTCAAACCCGGAGGTATGTCAAGATCTTCGAGATCGAGAAATGCTACCTTATCCCCTACGGTGTGAGGCTCAACCTCTTCATTTTTTGTGTGATCGGAATCGTAGTCTGATTCCGTCAGTGTTTGTGATCGCTCCGAGACTATTTCAGGTGTCCGAATCGCCAGCAGACATTGTAACGGCAGTATCTTCGCTGTCGTCACCACGACAAACCACGGCCTCCGTTCGCAACCCACTCCCTCCGTCTACACTGTCCTCAGTCTGATCGTCCGTTGGCGGACAAAGGAGATGGTAAATGACCCGTCGGCGAGGAGGACACGCTCGAGACAGAATGCCCTTCAGCACAGGTCGGGAAGTCAATTCCCGTGCGACGCGCAGTTTTTCTTTCCCTGATCTTTGCAAGACTCGAATGGCGTTCTTCCATACACTGGTCTTTATTCCCCCCACGAGCACTTGACCGTCCAGAGGGTTCCGGGGCAGGCAGGCCGGCCTCGCTCCCCATGCTCACGCCAGCGGCAGCCAGCACACGCAGAATAGGAGCATGACAACTAGCGTTAGGCATGCGGTGCGCAAAAGTCACGGTCAACCTAAAGCGATCGTACAGCTCAGTGATTCATCCATCGGGGGCATGACAAGATCTTTTACCCAGGCCCGAAAACAAATTCTCCGCCCAACTGAGAAGGGTCACCTCCTTTCTCCCAGATGGGCATACCAACACGAAGAGCATTGGCAACGACCATTGCCATACCATTTACCTTGCCGTGGCGAATATAGCCACCGCGCTTTGTTTGCGGTTTGGGCCCCGTCTTTTGAAGACTCTTCATACCAAGTGCCCTGTGAAGACGCATCGAAGGATCCGTATAGATAGCGAAAGGAGTGCGGAATATTTCTGCAGAGTTGTGTGAGACATGATGCAGACGAACATCACTGTATACATACGTCTGTACGACTTGATCATGTTGAAGGAACCATTGCCGACAACAACTAGATTCACATCTGCCTGTTTTAGCAAGTTCGGGTCGACCGTACTGGACAATGAAAACATGTAGTCTTGGCACAATGAACACCTAAGTGCCGGATTCAGCGTTCGCAGCCACTAGAATGCAAGTGTTGTACTCACCAGAAATGTCTAATGAATATGACAATAGTTTTTTGTTCTTTAAATAGATCGCCAAAAGGGACTCGTATTCCATTCTCTGCAATCACAACGCAAGACGCCGCGTCCGTCAATTGCTTTGGGGTCGGCAGGGCATGCTCGTCAAAGTCGAGATACGGAAGCAACGGGACAGACGAAAGTTGTGGTGCGCTACTGCCATCTCCCGCAGGCTGGGAGGCACCCTTCAGACGACCATCCATAGTTTGCGACCGAGTATGCACGTTCCGAGGAGCCATTGGATTGACGGGGACGTTGTGAGAAGTATGTGGACGCGAGAGAGGAATCCTAGAGTCACTTAAATACCCAAGATCGGCATCAGTGAGCGGCTCATACATCAGAGCTCCAGCTTGTAACGCGAACAGGACTCGAAACATCCATCGTATGCAGATTTGCAGCCACTGCCGCTGGAAATAATGCGGTTGATTTCCGACGGGCATGGAACGTGCTCTCTTCTGGTAATTGCTTTCCCCTTAATGGTCGCCCGCTGGAACGTTGTGGGAATGGTAGAATAGAGGGACCATATACTGGAAACGCCAAATTATCCATTGACTTGCGTCCCTGACTCAGTCGACCAACTGCTTTCCTAGGAAGGAACCGAGTAAACTTCCGTCCCTTCCTTGATGATGGCGGACTGTCCTCCGCGAAGACAGGAAGATGAACCTGAGACGATGGCACATGAAATACTCTGCCGACTCCATGCGGCGACCCCGAAGAGCGTACAATCTCATTTCCATGACGAACCGCCGACTCCGAAAACGTGCTCTGCGATTCCGCAGAAAAGGCTGGTGCGAGTGCCGGCGTAGGAACACCGTGCACTTGCAAGCATGTACGAATGCAAATTGGAATACCCGTAAGGTGAAGTCCTAGGAGATGATGATACCATTCGAGCCTCCTTCCTCGAGACAGCCGACTGGGACCGTCTTCTCTGAGGTGGTACTCGTGAAAGGGGATCTGTGAAATCCACCGGCGAGGAGGACTGTTCAAAAGTAGAGGATACTGCAGACGTTGGTTGGGGATTGAGATATGCTTGATAAATATCCGGGGGGTACCTGCCCCCAGTGTATGGCAAAGTAGGGAGATGTGAAGTTGACGTGCCTCTGAAAGTGAGAGGGGGAGGGTCAACAGCACCAAGAGTACTGGCCGTTCGGCTGCGAAGCACAGAAAGAGGTGCAAACGGGTCATCTGGATCAGGCCTCGGGTAGCGTGCGTCAAGCTCTAGGCTTGGAGCGGGCTTCCTCCGAATACGAGACTGGGTGGAAGGTAGAACATTAGTTAATACAGACATAATACAGTCAATCGTCTTGCGCCTGCAAGAGGAGGACGTCGAGGGGGAAGCAGCGACTAACAAGGGAACGGTGATTCAGTCCGACATATATGTAAGAATTCATCGTGGTTTCCGTGAGGACCGTAAAATGCGAGGATGTCTCCATAATAGGTGTGCTGCCTCGCGGACGATCTCATTCCGATAGCCCGTCGCTTGCTGTGCCCCCTTAATCGCCTGTAAAGCGTCCCCCTCGTCGCCATTCGCGAGAGTGTTACGGAATTCGACGATAACCAGAACAACATCGCAACACCCGAATGCATCCCTATTAAGATGAATTAGTTGACAACGACCTCCTTAGGGCGTCGATGAACGCAATATCATGATTAAGTATATCACTATGATGAGAAAACGTGGTCGTCGCGTGGATACTGCGGGTAGATGGACGTTAACACAAGGGTAAAACGCCTCCTGCCGCATCACCATGCTGCAGCATCAACTTCCGATAGTGGTTACTGCGCCCTTCGTCTGATTAATCACAACTAGTAAATAGCTCATTTCCGCGTCTTCCTTCAGGATCACTCCGCAATAATTGGAACCGTCTCGATTGGACTATCGAAACTGGTAGTTAAGTTCTTCGACATGTCTGCTACATATTATATTTGAATTGGTAATTATGCCAAGCGAGTGTCCACAGATATGTGATGTTGATTCCCGTGCCCGAGACAAGGAAGCCTCCTGCAAGGTTGTAGATATCGGGCCGTATCTTGGGTGACGAGTAAGCCGAGCATGGGACAGCTTAACACGTGTTCGGTTGTGGTGCAGCTTCAGGAGCGGCCATGAGCTGATCGCAGGGTCAGAGTAGCACCATTCTGGACAAAACAGTACACGTACCTTAAGTGTTTGGGTGGTCGTGAATACCATCGCGGCTAAACCGAAGGTGCCAAGCAGAATGTCAATCAATTTCTGCGTCCATGTCCTCGCGACAGCCTTGTAGTGCAACATTGCCGGGTAGACGAAACACAAGGGCACACTGGGAACAGATATCGTTATACTGACGCACTCACCAAACAGGAAAACGACGATTACCATGCGAAGCTTCCAATCAGTGCCACGAATTTGTCCAAGTCAGCAGCTCCGAGCCAGCTGACCGCAGTACAAAACATCACCAGTGCGAAACGGAATAGGTTTTTCAACCATTTAACGCGCGGATTCCGCTTGCCACTGCGCACAAACAATCCATTCTCGAGAATACGGACAGCGGGAAAGAACTGAAGGGGGATAGATAGCAATATGGCGATGGAGTACAGGAATTGAACCTAACGCGAAGCAATAAGTCCAAGCAGTAGGAACTGCAAGCAACTGCCATCTCACCGTTTGAGTAAACTTGTTGGTTAGGTCGAGATTCACAAGGACGACAGTGTTCACGTCTTTGCCAAAGGTCAAATACGCAAGAGCACCTGCGCCACCGAAGAGGACTAGAAGACGCTATCAACAAAGTCACAAAATACTAGAAGACACGCACAAAGTGTTCCGATCATCACACTGGTAAGGGCCCTGGGGAACTTGTGCGGTTCACGCATTGCATCGGTAATTGGGATGACCTTAACAGGCAGGTTTAATGAACCTGATGAGAACGCAACCCATGCTTAGACTCACCAGTCCCACCCCTTCAAATGAGAAGACAGCAGTTCTGTCGGAGAATAAGCCACTGCAGAGATATGTTCAAGCCACAACGTACCCTATGAACAGTGGGAAGTCCCTAGGGTTGAAGAGCTGCACCTCTGCGGTCCCTCTCTGACCGATAATAGATATCTCACTACTGAATATGTATATCAGACCAGCCAAGATAAAGACATCTGCAACAAGAGCCGCAGTACTGAGCTTCGCGAGATTCCTAACGAGCGCCAAGGGCAAGAAAATGACCAATTGGATAAGAATGAAGGCTAAGGTAGAATAAATAGCCGCGCATTGCGTAACAGCTGCCACGAAAGCCTGGAGAATATGAGACATCCACTGCAAATTGTTTCGACAAAGCCAAACCTTCAGGTTTTCCGCAACAAAGATGGTATAAGCAGCCACAAATCCTAGTTGGGAAATTGTAATTGAGGATAGTATGGCATAGCGCATCCAAGGACCATATAAAGTTCCCCCGATGTCTATCAAAAAACATGAATATCCCTCAAACCAACGAACAACGCAACACAGACCTCCAAAGGATCCAGAAACAACAAATTTGGCCCTGACGAGCAATAGGAAGGAATATAGGGATATCAGAGCAATAAAAGCGATGGTGACTGCGGAAAACAGTAGCCCTCCGTTTGCAAATCTGTCTGACCGATTAGAACGTCGTAGAATTGCAAAGAGATGCGTACGCTTTTCCAAGAAACAAAACACCAGTGCCTACAAACGACTTGAGGAGCTGTTGCCGTCAGCATCGCAGTGGGCTATACTGGCAAAGATCCTACCATGAGTACGGCTTGTGGGACCGTTGCGTCACCACGAGCACCGACAGATGCCGCCCGCCGCCTAGAATGAGATCTTGTGCGTTGCGTCTGCTTAAGTAAAGGCTGCGCCTCATCTGCGGTGAGAAGTACCGTGCTCGGTTCAGGTTGTGCAGGAACTTCCTCCTCGTCAATTCTGTCTTCGTCTTCCTCAAGGTCTTCTCCAGCCTGAACCATCGTTACTTTCCGCATTGTCTGCAGGTCCAAACAACTTACAAACTGCCCAAATATGTACAAAAATTCAACGAAATTATTTGTTGCCCGTTTATCCTCCATGTTCTGAGCATTAGACTGCAAAAGGAGATAGTTGCGCCGGAAACCTCCAGGTTCATGAATGTGTTCGAACGCGGGATGTGACGGGGTGACAGAGCCTGCAAATGAGGCGGCTCGCGGACGGACAGCCTGTCGCCTTTGATCAGCGTGCCACTTGTAGATATCATGGCTGCAGTGATGATAATAAAAGTTCAGCTCCTTCCATAATCCGGATGGAACTTATGATCTCACGTGATATCAGCGCCATGTGCCTCATAAGGTATGGGGAATGCGTCAGAGCTCTCCCTTTGAGGTGGAGAGCGGACAGGTGTCATGGAACTACTCGTGGGAGCGTCCTCGCCGTCGGATCCATTAGCATTCAGTCTTTCATCGGGCAAGACGAGGTGCTGCCTAACAACTCTGGCTATTTCTTCATCCGATAAGCCTAACATATTATCTGCTCCGCCCATGTCATGATCTGACGCAGGTGTTCGTCTCCCGCCAACGGCTCCGAGTGAAGGGCGATGTAAATGGCTTGCTGCTTCATGGGATGAAACACTTGTCGCAAGAGGACCGTCGCGGCTGGAGTAGGAAGCGCTCACAGGCATGTAACGGAAAGCAATATTCGGAACTGGAGGTGTTCCGGAGTACTGCGCCCGTAGAACCCGGATATCTGGTGTACCTGTAGGTGTAGGTGACCCTGTGCGAAAGGTTTCGTCCCTCCGTGGGCTACCAATGTTCACAGGTTTAGACGATATGGGCGACGACATAGTGCTAGATCCTGCGAACGATGCAGTGGTAAGAGAAAGAGTTCCGGCTCCCTCGGCAGTTGAAGCAGGAGGACCCTCACGTGACCTAGCTACCCGCTAAGTCTTAGTGAAGTACCTAATTCTCTCTGCATCTGCTGGCTTGCCACCAGTACTTGCAATTTCATGATTACCCGCAAACGGACACCTCAGTCACTATGCTAGCTATGCCAACTTTGGATACGTACAAGAGCCTTTTCCACGCTCGCTGGGCACTCTCCGCGGAACTAGACAGCGTGAATTGGAGGAAGACAGGAAGAGCGTACCATTATAAGTACCATGGAAAAGTCACTAAGGCGTGCACGTACGGCATTATAACGAGTGTGTATTCACACACCCTCCACTGGGAAGGCCATCATATATGACACAAGTCTCGGAGTCCTTGGAGCTTTCATGTACACGTGACCGGAGGTGGAATACCAAACTGGGCAGCTAATTAACCTCGAGGCATTTAGTCCGAGGAAGCTAGTAGTACTGCATCTTATCGTCCTGTTGGATACCCTCTTCCTAAACGATGGACGACGGCAAAGAAACAACCCAGGCAATGGCACAACTCCGCACTGACTCGCATCCTGCGCCAGTACCGCTCATTCAAAAGCCGTCTGGTCGCCTCAGCACAACTCAGAGCAGCCCTCGCTCAGCAAGTGAGGCAAGGCCGACCCCACCAGCCAGAGAAGCCGTACAACCTCTCGATTCGATGGTCAATCTCAAGCGATCCGAAGCATCAGTTGTCAAGACAAGGACAGGTAGCGTGCTCTCCAGGGGATTTATTCTCAAGACAGACTACCATCCTTCTGGTTAGCAATAGCTTAATATCCGTCCGTCCAAAGCATCCACCATTATTTTCTTATAGGTCGTGCCCTTGACATTGACCTCAACGTTCATGGTGCCCCAAACTTTAGGGCGCCTCGCCAGGGTAACCTGAACGTGTACGGAGTTGCACAGCCCCGTACTCAGGGTCTTCGTGCCATACTGTCTGTACTCGGATGTCGTCCGGGTACCCCCGATCCTTCGCACGTGGTTTGGTTCTCCACTCGAGAAGAGCCAGTCGGTGAGTCCCCTCACGTCCCGTTGCTGTCCTGAAGGACGGTACTGTAGTGGTCCAGCTCATCAGATTTCGTCATCATGTCAGTTTATATCTCCGGACGCCCCTTTGTTTTGCGTGATTCCTCTGAACCTCGCAAAACGCTCTCTTTGTCCGATCGAGCCGAGAATCTAGAGGCAATCGAGACCCGCTTAAGAAATGACATACTGCAGGAAGCTACCAAGTAAGACTATTTGACGCGGGCTCAATTCCTTTAGAGTCCTTACTACCGTCTTTCAGGTATGGTGGACTGATTTTGACTCACAACGAGCTCCGTATGTTCCCTATGTGGCCGTTACTTCACAGATAACTGAGATACTCCTGATCTAAAAGCTACGGAAAAGGGGGACGGTGCTATTTTACCGACGTGGACCCACGTTGATAAGACGAATGTGAGGACACCCCACGAGTTATGGGAGAACATGCGCTTGGACGGTTGGAACGTGGAGGTAACGTCATCGGTTCGTTGGGCGTCCAGTGTTTCGTGCTTGACAAACAATCTTTAGTATCACCGGTAGGTCTATATCTTTTACATTGTGGCACGTTCCAAAGATCCACTAAACCGACTAGGATTCCTATAACTCCCAACCGCCCGATCGAGGTAACATCATTTCCCGTTCCCTGATCGAGTTCACGACCAACCTGCTCTAGGACAATTATCTTGATGCGTACTTACGCGTCATTAAGAACACTGACCCTCTGCGTAGTGCATTGGTTTTTTCATGCGGTGTGGGCGCCGTTCGCACTACATTTGCCATGGTTGCAGCCCTGATAGTGAGAAGGAGGATGGCCATCCGTCAGGGTTTCGAGGACCCCTATGCGAATAAGTCATTCCTCAGTATGATCAATTCTAGCACAGGTAAGGTAGGGAATGGTACCCCGGGATATGCTACCGTGAGTGCATTTGACACCCCTAACTCAGCTGGAGCGGTTGATCACCATTTGCAGCCAACAAACCAGGTGAGTTTGTTGAAGAACAGACGGTTTTCCCGGTGCAGAATGTACGCTTTACTCTCTAGCCCGCCACCGATATAAAGCTCGCACAAGCGTTGGATCTTGCGAGCGCTCAGCAAGATTCGAACAAGTCACTATTGCGTCTAACCTATGTGTTACAACAACGTACGTTCTCTTTTTTCTAGCTGCTCCGCAGAGATTGGAAATTGAGCATCACAAATTACAGATTTGCATTCCCAATCTGCGATTGCTTTGCTCATGGCGCAACCTTCGTTACTGGAGAACCTGCGCAAGGCATACCAGGGCAATTACAGTGCCATCCTTAGCTTGCTTGGCTGCTTAGATCACGGGATTCAAGCAAAGCGACTTGTCGATCGCGTTATCGACACTTGTACGTGTTTGCGCAACTTCGTAATTCACGTAGGCGTGGATCTATGAGTGACTCAACTAATTCTACTCGATGCTGCAGGTGACCATGTAAATAACCTTCGGGAAGACGTTCTAATCCACCGAATCCGATATGCCCTTACAACGTTAGATCAAGACGAATGCAAGAGAGAGGAGTTACTAAACAAGGCCAGCAAGGCACTCGAACAGTAGTATGTAATCTCAACAGGATAACCACATTCCTCCCGACTGGTGACTTCTAGTTTCTTCCTAATCGTATTTGCAAGTTATGTCGACTCCGTACCTAATTTTGACCAGACGTTCTCGGAGTGGTTGAGGGTCCGTGCTGCGGTCCTTTTTTGTGTTACGGAATCTTGCTCTAACAGACCTGCAGACTAGATCGGAAATATGGAAGTAAGCTACTCTCTGAAAGTGCTCCGCAGCAGTACTGAGACGAGCTATCCAGCCAAGTGAAGTTCCTCAGGAAATCACAAGGATCCAGGTTAAATGTTTTTGCGCCCATTGATGATCTTTCCCTGTTATCTCGGTCAGGACCCGCCGACAAATCTCTGGTGGCAGGCCAGAAAAATGATGTAGAAATGGCAGGTGGGCAGTTGCTTGGAGACGAGTACACGGATCATGTTGTGAAGGTCTGTCTGTCTCGGGTAATGGAAACATTGGAGAGTTCTCAAGCGATGTCCAACAGAATCGTAGTGGTATTATTTTGCGGGAGGGGTGCGTTCGGTTGACCCTCATGCAAACGCATGCTCACTATGGGCCAGAACGCTGTTGAAGTCGGACCAGTGGTTGTCAAAATCACAGCGTGTCCTACATTCTGTTCGCGGCGCCATTAACTTCAGGAATATCCCGGGTACAAACATATACGGTAGCGGGCAGCCCACCGAAGCAGCAGTCGACGAAGTGGTTGGCCTTATCAAGCAGAACCATCCTAATGTTAACAAGATTGTGTGGGTAACACTGAGAGAGGAACCGATCGTCTATATCAATGGTGCACCATACTGTTTGAGACGAGAACGTTTCACTCTTCGAAACATGAAAGGTAAAGGCTTCTAGTGCACCCCCTCTGGTATCGCTCATTGTATCGCAGATTATGGTGGTATTTCTGCGTCCCGACTGGAGGTGCTAGAGGAACGTCTAAGGGATGATGTACTTGCAGAACTCGAAGCATTTGGAGGAAGGTGTGGAAATTCCATAACTCAAGTTTGAGGGATGTTGATTGGTATGAAGGATCTTACTGCATACCGAGACCTCTGATGGCTCTGTTATACCTGTGTGGGAAGGTGTACAGCCAGCGAACGTTGCAGTCCTCAGGGATATCATGGCATCGCGCCAATCGAATAGCGGGGTTGAGGTCCAATATGCTCGCATTCCGATCACCTCAGAACACCCACCAGACTTCGCAGATATCAGTGAACTAATGGACCTCGTAGTTCGCAATGAGTCTACGAACACTGCCATTGTGGTCAATTGCCAGCTTGGCCGCGGGCGAAGCACGCTGACGACGGTAAGACATTGGTGCTATTGTTTACCCGGTCATTCACCACAAGCCCCTGACGACGGTCGGCAGGTTATCATTCTCTTGATTCAACAATGGCTCAGAGAGAACAGACAATTTGAGCAGACTTCTCCGCGGATAATTAGCCTTTCCCGAACTCTATCCACAACGTCTGTTCCTGGTACGGACATCTTTGGCGAAGAACCCGTGAACAAGCGGCATTCCTACCAACTTATTAACAGTGAGTCAACTCACCGTCAGATTAACCAGATGGTAAACAGTTATCAAGGCCTATTGCGCATCGTACGCAAGGGGCCGGCAGTTAAAAATGCCGTCGATGAAGCAATCGACCGATGTGCTGTGGTATTCAACCTCCGAGATCAATCGACGCAGAACGCTTGCAGGCAGAGCAAACTACAGACGAGAAACAAAAGCGTATCCACGCGTCGAAAGGTCCGCGAGTTGGATTTTGTGCGGTCCCGTAATCTCATGGTCCATCAGGTCTGAACAACTTGCGCCGTTACTTTGAGCTCATAGCTTTCCAAGCCTACCTGCAATCTACTAAGCCCGATACGATCAAATCCATTGAGACATTCGAACAGTTTATCCAAGGTCGACCGGGTGCGACGTCTCATTTCTCCTCTGTCATGTTATGTCGTGCTGACATCCTCTTAGTAATAAAGACATTCGAGAAGGAACTTCATGTTGATGGCCTGCGCGCCCTAACGCCCCTGGAACGAACTGATGTCGACGGCGGCGTCGCCCATCCTGACGAAGTTAAACAAGTGGTGATCAACCGTTCCGGCAGCATCTTGTCTGCATCTACGATCTTAAAGAGCGATTTCTTTGTTAACTTGCAGAAGATGACATTGCCAGAGTACGTGATAATAACCTCGTCCTGTATAGTGAGTTGGGAGCGTGCTGATGCTCTACTTACGATGGTGTCTCAACAGGCGGATTGAAGGTGCCCCAAACTTTCGTCGCGTACCATTGACTCTCAAATCAGCACCACCTTCTCCTGACGACTCCACTTTTGTGGTTGTAAATGCTGGTGATGGGAAAATGGTCTGTGGAAGGTATGCCACTACAGTGTAATTTGTGACACCTGTTAATTCCAACTTCCCAGCGGAATGCCTACCGTCCAGGGGTTAGTCACCCATGGTGTTGTGGATACGTTATTGATGACACATACAGACTACGCCGAGCACTGGGGAGAGTAGATGCCGGACCGGATGGCAACAATATGGTATTTTGGACTTCACTCAGAGAGGTTGGTCTCTCTCGCTGCGAACTCGATTGTTATGCCCATACTCTGATAGGAACCTGTCATATACATCGCTGGACGGCCGCATGTCTTACGACTTGTGGACAAACCACTGGAAAATGTGGAGTGAGTAGTGTATTCATTTGGCGACAATGAGGCGAATATAGATATCTCCTACAGGGCCACAGGTGTGACCACCAGTATGGTGGAAAATATGGAGGAAAGATTCAAGTTAGATGTGCTTCGCGAGCTCAGACAAGGGGAGGGGCGTATTCTCCTGCACGACGAGGTTGAGGAACGTCCAGGCGTGTTTACTATCATACCCATATGGGAAACAGTTTCGGAGGACGACATCATGACACCTCGTGATGCTTTCAACTTGATGGTGAAGGAAGGCTTCAAGGTTGGTTCCATCAAAATCTCGGTCAATACCTTTTCTGATGTTTATCTACCCCAAGGTCAATTATGATCGCGTTGCCATCGTACGTCGAGATGTATTGCTGGAAGCCTTTGTGACTAAAACTCCTGGCAGACTGATGAGCAGGCACCGCTTCCGGACGCACTCTCTCAGCTACTGGAACGCGTACGACTAGGTTACTCACAGGCCGGAGACTTTATTTTCAACTGCCAGATGGGTCGCGGCCGCACGACGTCAGGAATGATTACAGCCTGCCTGATCTCAACAATCATGAACTGGTCCGGAAATATCCACCTTGATGATACTCCCGACGAAGTGGAGATCACTGCGTATGATATGATTGACGGTCCCTCCGAAGAGGAGGCATACTTACAAGGTACGCACCATTTATCGTCCAGGTCATCATAGCTGAAATGACCGTGGCAGGAGAGTACAAGACCATCCTACAACTTATTGGTGTTCTATCCTACGGGAAACTGGCGAAACGCTTGACAGACCGTGCCATCGACCTTATGCAAGACGTTCAGAATCTCCGCAAGGCGATATACGAGTGAGTACCGGTTGTTCGGTTCTATTGCTTGATAGCGAACGCGTCACAGCTATAAACTGAAGGTGGATGCTTGTGAGAGAGGAAGCGTCAAATATCGAAAGCTGATGAACGTCGCCGTCAATTATCTGTCAGTGTACATGCCCTTCTTCAACACGAAAAGCACTCTCACTTTTCTTGAACAGGTACCGATATGGCACGCTCATCGCCTTTGCGAATTACCTGCTGGAGATGCGAGAGTTCCATGAACGGGGACAGGAAAAACCATTTTCGTCCTGGCTCCGAGAGCATCGGGAGATTGAGAAGTTGCTGGGGAGGAAGTCCCTGGACTAATAGATACCTTGAACGGGACGCATGTAAATACGTGTTCCACCCTTGGTGATCATGTGCACCACGTTGGTATGGAGGCTTTTGCTTCGGGAGGCGATGCCAGGCTGTACGCTCACGTGACCGGTATCCGTCTGTGGTCTCGCCCTTCAATATTTGTTGCATCAGTTGTGGTCGGGGTTGGCCAAATTTTCTCGACAACGTTTTCAAATCTGCCAGGCCAATAGAGACCTGTTAGTCCTGCCAGGGTAGCGTTCAGCGTGCCGTTTTCGACGACGACACCTTTTGACAACCGGCGGTCGTTTTCGCTGGGACGTTATTACTCCTACTAACACCAGAAAACCCACTCCACTCCGCTCTTTACCACTCGTCCGACCTAGCTCCTGCCTGCCACTTGCGTAGAAAAGAGCGTCTAGCATGCGAAAGGTCATCAGGTCATCCTTAATATTCGTTGCAGCTTCATCTTTTGCAACGTCCTCGGTCGTCGCTTCGCAGCATGGACAACTGGACGTTCGCATACCACGCGACCATTATTTGCGCCAGTTAATCCCAGCTTCAACCGCCAACTCGCCGGCGACGACGACAGCTGCGCAAACATCGACACAAAGTTCGCATACGTCCACTACTGCCGCTGCCTCGACCACCACCCAACAGCCTTCTACTACCCAAGCCGCTTCCACCACTCAAGCTTCTTCGACTCCTGCTTCGATAACCACACAGGGCCCGTCAGCAGATCCCGCCACCAGTCAGAAGAGTACCGTCGTGGGCACCGTTGCAACTGATTCAGCGGGAGATCTCGTCACCAGCGTGATCACTGTCGCCTGCATCCTCTGTGCCTAGTCCTACCGCTTCTTCGCCGCCGGATGATAGTTCAGATAGCGGCATCGGTACTGGTACCATCATAGGCTTGTCTGTAGCAGGTGGTGTGGCAGCCATTGCCATAATCTGCTTTTTCATCTGGAAACTCACTCGAAAGCGGTTCTCCGACTTCGACGACAGTAAGTCAGCTTCGTGTGCATTCCCTTCCATCAGAGAACCTTGACAAACCGTTGTTGGAAATTTAAACAGACGAAGCCATCAAGTGGCCAGAACTCAACAGCCACAGTGGTGGTGGTGGCGGTGGCGACGTGCATGCGCTACCCACGAATTCCACCGGACGCGCTGGGTTCGGTGCTGAGAACGATTCCGATCTTAACTTGGCACGGCCACCAAGCCCCGGTGGCGCTTATGCTCAATCTATCACAGCATCGTCGGTTAGCGGCGCACAAGACCCATACGCAGTTCCCCCGCTTCCCCACCTCAATCCCAACCAACCGTACCGAGATGACCCAGGGACATACGGGCAACCTGGCTTCTATGATCCATATAGAGGCCCGATACCTAACACATTTGGTGAAGGGCTAGTAGATCCCGGTGTAGAGGCGATCCCTATGACACAGATGGCTAGGACCCGGAGTCCCGGACCCCAAATTGCGTATGATATGCATGGTCGAGCTTCGCCAAGTCCGCAGGCGGGCTATGGCTACGGTGGCATAGGCGAACGATCTGCGAGCCCCGCACTAAGCGGGACAAGATCACCCGCTCCACACGTTGCTCCATATGGATATGGTCAATAGTACCGCTAATTTGGAACGTTTCTTGACATGCATTTTTGGGCTGTTGGCGGTAATGATCTGGAGTGTGGTTGAATTTATAATGGACGAATGCTCAACGAACGATACCCGCCGTATCGATTCCCCCAACAGACATTTAATCGACTGGGTGGTGTTTACAGTTTCTTTATACTCTGCATGTGAAGCATGGAGCAGATGTCTAGTTGGCGTACTTATATAGCTGCTGTGGTCGGCTGTCACCAAGTATTATCTCGTTCTGGACTGCCTCACGATACTTGCTCGTCTCACGCACTCCAAACTAATAACAAACAAGTACTCAAATTTCCTTTCCTTGTGACAAGCAGTAAAACGATATAAGAATGCAATAAAGAACACGGGAGCAATGGTATCAGTGAACTTGCTATTCAGGGAGACGGATGACAACATTCGTAGCCAAGGCCATGAAAAGAACAAGGCACAGAATCGTCGGGCCGTACTTGTCATAGTACAAGCCTTCTGCACTCCGAGCACGGAGGCGAAGCGCGCGATACAAGAAGACAACGGCTGAGTATCCAATAGCGAGCAGTGCCGCGAGCGTGAAGAAAGCCGCGCTGATAAGCCCTCCCGTGTCCTCTGGAGGGATGAAGTTGAGAAGCGCTGTCGCAATCGTACCGATGAGAATGGCGAAATGTAGCCATTTCTAAAAGAGCAGCTTGATCAGAACAAGGACTTTGGAGAACAAAATACAGAGTATAATTACCAGGAACGTGCGCTCATTAGCAAAGTACACCTTCGGTTCTACGCGAACAGGGACAGCGATCTTCTTACCAGACGGTGCAATCCAGTCGCGCACAAGCAATCTTTCACTCTCTTGAATTTCGTCCTCGACTAATCCTCTAGCTTCTGTGGATTCCTCCGCGGTTGCTCGCATCTTAGTCGCGTCCGCGCTTTGAAGCCGTTCGCGCAGTGTTTGATCGAATGCGGATGAAGGCGCAAGAGGATCGATGGAAATGCTTCTGTATTGTTGTGAACGGGGAGTCAACACTCCTGACTTTCGCCGGGCCGGCAAGAATGGAGTATGTTCATCAACTTCTTCGTCCTCCAAGCCTTCGTCGGGGTCGATCCCATTGCGGGGAGGCGATCGCCCGCCCGCCAAGCCGGAATCATCTCGTTCTTTGAGTGACTTTTCGCGGAATGCGATCGCAGCTGCGACGTCTTGATGTGGAAGACCGGTACGCCCACCTTCGTCCTTAGCGGGAACCTAGGTCCATGTCTTCGTCTTCCTCTCCCTCCGAGACGGGCTCAGCATAAGCATGTGACGGCGTCATGGGGCCAGATGATCCTTGCTCAGGAGTCCCCTTCGAAGAGGACGTAGCAGGACGCTCCACCGTTAGATAACCCGTATTGGGTTTCAAAATGTCGATGTCCACTGTGGAACCATCGGTCAGCGTGAGGGAAGTTTCTTCCTACGGAAAGAACTCACTCTGCGGAAGCCAGTACGGCACGAGGTCGGTGCGGTTGGGAAGCAGGGTTGAACAACCGTGGATGAATTTGCTGTAAAAACCATCAGCCACAACAGTAACCTCACCGAGGTCGCGATGGTACCTGAACTTGGGAACCGCCTCTACGAGATGTGACTGGACTAGATCAGTCACCCACTTCGGTGGCTCTTGTCCAAACTGCGTTTGCAGTTTGACTTCGAGCACGCCATACCTGCGAATGTCACGATCCTGCAAATAACGAGAAGAAAATAGTGACCGTACTTGAACAGTTCCTTGTCTTCGTCTGGTACCTGAGAGAAAGGCCAATCGATACCGATGTCCGTCCGACGCCAGTTGTCTCCAGATCGTACGCGGCCATCCCAATTATCCTCTCTGACCATAGTAAGCTCAGTATCCAGAGATATGCGTACTCGGGCATCCCCAGGTAACTGGAAGGCTGTCCGGTTATAGAATGTTCGCATGACTACAGAATTGCTGACAGTCAAGTTTGACCAACACACAAGTTGACTAGGACTAGACACACCAGGAACAAGCTTACGGGTTAGTATGCGGTACTGTACCTCGCTTCGCAAGCTGTATCATAGAATCCACTTCCGCCTGTGTCTTCTTGCCGTTGTCAACCAGAGCCTGCAAGTCGGCATCCACGGTATATTCTCCAAGTAGGAACGCATTCACCAAGTGCTCCTTGATCGCGAAACGGGCCTTCACGGACTTTTCGCCGGTCCAATCCTCTCTATGAGTTTTACGTTCAACGAATATCTTTGCGAGAAGTTGGCATACGATCAGGTCATGGGAAGTGAGTGACTTTGCCGACTTACTGTCTTCACATCCGTATCCCCGTACCATCGCAAACGAATGGCTTCCGCTCCCTCTGTCTTCTCTAAACGACCAAGATATAGCTCGAGGTCTTCATTATCAAAGTAGATCGACGTTATGGCTACGAGGGGTAAGAATCGTCAAAGCAAGCGAGATAAAGCAAGGCGAACCTGAATCTTTGGGCTCGAACTCCTTATCAGTGTTGAAGACTAGATAAGATGATCGATGAACTCAAGCATGCACAGTGAAATTATTTACCGCATACCGAGAACGGGCAGATGTTTCAATATAGCGAGTTTGAGAGGCACTAAGTTGTCGGGATGCACCTATGTGAGACGTCGTTAACTCGGTCAGCAGAGGGTGACGCTTATACTTGCCCAGTATTTTGTGGTTTGTCTGACGAACGCACTTTGGGTACCTCCAGCGGAGGAGTCGCCCTGGACGGGATGTCCTCGAGTACGCACGAGATCATAAAGCTTTGAAAGTTTAACTATAATGGAATCCCAATTGTACTTGTAGAACGGGCGCTCTTCCAGGTATTCCTGAACGAACGTGGATTTCAAGCGGCAGTTGGTTTGTTTCTGTTTACCATGATCAGACAACGTGGAGTAACCGTATCAAACGTTTGAGCTGACATCATGTTTCTAGACAAAACGACTGTGAGATACGTGGATGCACGCACGTGCGTGGGGCGTACCTTGAGAATTTTCAGAAATCCCGTGATATTGAGTTTAGTGTACAAGGCAAGGTCATGGACATCGGCGACGAGAGTCGCAACATTCTCTTCTAAACCGTGGAAGAGGTCTTCGAGTTCCTCGTAAGAGTCTGTTTCGTCGAGGTCACCGTCGTCGTCAGAGCCTTCGTCAGGACCGTAATCCGAAGGACGTGTATCTTGCGATTCAGGATCAGTAGAAGGTTCAGATGGTGGCCTGGAAGCTTCCAGCTGTGCGACGAGCCGCCTCGCGTCCTTCTCGGCATCTCGTATCCGATTAGAGAGTTCTGTGGTCTGAGAAAGCCATAAAACGACGGGCTGAGTCAAGAGAGCAAGCCATACTACCTTTTGCTTCTGGAAGTTGTGGACTTTATCGAGCTCTCTCTTGAGCATGGCGGTAAACTCGCGTTCGTCCTCGCCATTCCAGACATGCGAAGAGGTGCGTTTCTAAGATGTGATGGGCATCAAAAGCAGGACAAAGCAGGGTGGAATGGGATACTTTAAGTTCACGCTTCAATAAATTATAGTCGATGTAGTATGGTCGCCATTCGTTGTAGAGGTCTGCCTGGACTTGAAATGAGACGGCAGACGCTGCCAATATTCACGAGACATCCTTACCGCGATTTTCCTTCCAAACTTCATGGCAACTCGACGACGGGACCCATTTAATTCAACCTCCGATCAACGGTGTCCTATAAATATTCCTTTTTCATGCATTGGATATACCATATATGGAACAACCCCACTCGGTGGCGGTGCTGTCCCTGTCCTCTCTCGGAGACCGAGTCCGAAACGCGACAAGAGATCATAATGAGCACTGACACCAGGAGAACGAAGATCCTCCTACTCGGGACAAGATGGCATTAAGCATTTCCTACACCCTTCCCGGGTATTACCGCTAATGACATCATTATCAGGAGTGGCAAGACGTCCATACTCCAAGTCTTATTCAAGACTTGCCACCAAAGCAGACCTTTTATCTCGAACCGACCACGCGTGTCACCAGACACACCTTCGAGTCAGCCTATCTCGTCGTTTTAGCCCACTGACTCCTTAACTCGTCCTAGTACCATCATCCCTCTCGAGATATGGGACTGTCCGGGCGACATCTCAGTCGACAGCTTGGGATCGCCCCTCTCTGACTTCTCCACGGTGGTCTTCGTCATCGATATAAGGGTCGGTCTTTCCTTGATGATCCGTATCAATGTCAAACCACTTTCTACAGGACCGCTATCAGCAACCCGTCGCCAAGTTAGTCGAGTTCGTTGTCGCCGCTTTCCAAACCAATCCAAACGTCGACTTCGAAGTCTTAGTTCACAAGGCGGAAAAACTCCAAGAAGATGACAAGTATGGTACGACCTCGGCGCAGCATCGTGTAACAGGCGTTTTCCAGCTCAACTTGCATCGCAGAGAACTTCCGCCAGATACAAGAACGTGTCATCGATCGTCTCGTCGACGAATGGCCCGAGTTCGAGCAAGTTCCTCTCAACTTTCATCTAACGTCCGTGTACGACCACTACTCTTCAAGACGCCTTCTCCCGCGTCATTCACAAAGTCATCCATTCCTTGCCGTATCTTGAAGGTCTTCTAAACATCTTCTGTTCGGTAGCGTCACTCATCCCCGGCCATTAAGTGCTCGTTAACCTGGTTCATACAGAACACATCCGTGCCCCAAGGCTTTTTTGTTTGATATCGCAAGCAAACTTTACGTCGCAACCGACGCATCACCGGTAGACCAAGCAACACATAATCTCTGCTGCGATTATCTGCAGATGCTCAACTCATTCGGCCCATTATACAAGTATAGCCTTGCCCTATTTTTGCGTAGCTTGGCTGACGATCCACGCCCTGGATTAGGTCTAATGCAACTCCCAATCCTCGAACAGCTGTCTTCTCCCCGACACAAGCTACCTCCTCTGACCCACCATCTTCAGCTAGCTCATCGTCACCTCCATCTCTACCCCCTAAACCAATCGTTTTTCCCGTCCGCTGCAGCATCGCTGACTCCATCCCAACCTGGAACGACGCTCACATATCATCTCGTTACACCGCATCTGGCTCTCCTTGCTCTGCTGCCGACAACTGTATACGAGATGCGGAGGGGCCTTGGTCGAATGGAATGTCGTATGGTTCAGAGAAGGGGTCCGAGAAATCTGGGAGGTCGAAAAGGAGAGGAGCGAGGCAGATCCCATCACAAGTTGAAATGCCTTCCATTCGTTTATGGCGAGTTTCCTATTCTGCGTTTCCATTCTGGCGAGAGTGGGCTTATGGTACACACTTTTACATGACAGCTTACTGTAAAGGCTTTTTCAATACTTGCGTACATCCATACCCGTGTTGGCTCCGGCACGTGACGATTGAGGTCCTTAGAGGCGACCCAGGCCTGATCCTTATTGCGAGTTGCCAGACACGTCTGAAGTTGCCCACAACAGTTGGCATTCATCAATATCTCGTATCAAAATCCTCTATCTTGATGACGTGCGCGACATACTGTCCCGGGGATTCAGGGGCCGGATTTATGAACTTTTCCAGCACGATGACAGCTGGTGTTTTGGAGGTGACGAATAAATTCATGAGGGATTCTGTTCGAGTTAATATCAGGCAATCCTACGTTGCACTCGAAAAGGAGGAGCAGAAATCGGACACGCTTTGCGATTTGTATGAAACTGTGACCATTGCGCAGGCCTATGTCAACCACAGGGGATAGTATGCAGGACTGAGATTACGCCGACTTACCAACAACGGGTACATAGTGTTCGATTATGCTTTGAGTCACTGAAGCATTAGTGGTGTAGCGGTAACATTGGGTCTTCCCATGGCCTAGCTCCGGGTTCGACTCCCGGCTGATGCAATCAGCTTTTTGTCAATATCAGACGTCAGACCAGTGAGGCCCAGGCCAATGACAGCCGGCAGCCCGAGAGCCAAACCTCATCACAATCAAAAGCAAGTTGCATAACTATAAAGGTTTCCAAGCTAGTTATATAGTCCATTTGAGATGTGGTGTTAAAAGCTCCGAAAGAAGACAAGTCGGGCGAACCCAGCGTCAACAAGAGACAAGGAGCAATGATAGCACTGAACGATAGAACAACGTAGGGGGTAGTAAGAAGCCTGAGTCCTTGTCCTAATAATGAAGTGTCCGGATGAACGAGAGGTCCACTTAGGAGCAGGTAGGGATGGTGATATTCTTGAAGTTTTTGCTGGGCGAGATGTTAGCATTTGTCTATAGCACGCAGCAATCGTTATGCATACTTGGAGTCAAACAAACCCCAGTAACCCTATGACGACGATTAGGACAAAACTGAAGACTGGTATGGGGATGCTGGCTCACCTCGACACCGCCATACTGAACAGCCTGAATTGGGCGTAAGATATCAATCATCTCATCCGCATTTGTAATCTGTGCGTGTACGCTTACCTTCCAGGGTTCGTCACAGTACTGCGCAAAATAGAGTGAGTGACAGGAGTAACCTTCATATGGTACCGTCACCTACCTCAAAGAAAAAGTATCCGGTGCCGTTCTTGTTGGCTGCATGTCAAGTGTATGATTAAAATTTCTAGAACAGAATCTCAAAATAACCTCAAGACTTGCCTTGGCAGACGAAAGTATCGACGAATAATCTACATGAAGTAATCAGTATCAATTGCCACTCCGGTGGAGCCATCAGGCATACCTGCAAATTAGCGACGGATGCTACTGATGGACCATCATTAGGAGCATAGTTGAATGTGGATGTGTTCTATTCAGGAGGTGAGTGGCTTTCGATGCTTCTTTAAGAGCGTGGGGACGTACGGTTGGCCAGCCAGTCTCTGCGATGAACATCTTCGGCTTGTTGGTGAGCGAATTTGCAACGGTCAACATCAGTAGTCTGGAAAAATTCTGCAGTCCACGTTGCAGCGTCGTCGATGGATACGTTCGCGAACCACGGGTGGACATTGGCCATCTACGGACGCAACCATGAGAATCAGTAAAACGAGATACACGTGCCCAACATACTCCATAGTCCACCACTCCTAAAACTTCATTGTTGAAGTAACTTCCTGCGTCAGACGTACCAACAGGGAGGTTGAGGCCCATCTCCGATAACATGGAACGGGTATCATTAATCAAAGGAATGAGTAATGCCGCAGCTGAATGCACGCTTTGTAAAGTAGTATATTTACGAGATACACGTGGGACGTACCCTGTTGACCTGCGGGGCCATTGGGATCGGTCTGACCCGCTTCAGTAACGTAGCTGTCGAAAGCGTTTAAAAGCAGTACCGAAGCACCCATTCAGTGCGCTTACTTGAGAATGAACTCGTTTCCGACAGTGATGCCTGCAACGTGGTCGGCTCCATACGTTTGAAGAGCGGTCTGGATCTCCCCTTTCTGACGTTCGTAGGCAGTCCCGTTGTCGTTAGGGTCTGGGTAGTTTCCAAGATAGACAGTCATGTCGACCTTGGTCTCCTGAATCGGCAGCCAGCTAGAAAGGGAGGAGACGTATGACAAAGAGATAATTCTCGGAGATCCGGGTACATACTACAAGGGATGATTGGTTGCAATCAGCGCCGTAGATACGGATCCTCTAGAAATTGGAAATAAGCCGACGGAGTAATCTTATCGGATGCCGAGGTCACCCACGGTTGTGAGCTGAGACATGAGTTGGATATCCTCGATGACCTCCGCTGCCGAAACCAGAGAGGATCAGACACGGGTGGACGCAATAAAAAGTGCAGAGTCACCCACCGAGTGAATTCCCACAGTCCGGGAGTTGGGAACCGAGAGGCGTGTATGCAAGACCGTAAAAGGACTGAACGAGAGCAGAGTTTTTCGGGAAGTTACTGGGGTCGTTTGGATTCGTACCGGGCGGAACCCCGGCTGTGGTAGTACCTGAACTGCTGCTGCTACTGCCGCTGTGCTTTTTCCCAAGGATGACACCGACGGTGACGCCCACAGCGACGAGGACAGCCAACGTCATAAAAGAGCCGATAACCTAGAGAAGGCGAAGTAGGTGAGAAGAGATAGTGTGTCGGTGGTTAGTCGAAACTGGCGACGTACGATCCATTTTGATCGTTTGCTCGATGATTGGCTCTTTTCGAGCCAGTCGTTGCTGCGAGGCACTGCAGATCCTTCCAGATTCTGATAGTCGGTTGGGTTGGAGGGCATGTTGTTCAGGTCGGAGCTGGAGTGATGAAAAGGAGAAGGAGCGTGGTTGCCAGCCTGGCTGCTGTTGTTAGTCTGTTGAGAGGAGTTGTCAGTGGAAGAAGAAAAGACGTCGCTTCGTTTTGGGGTTGCAGTGCAAACAAATTAAGACATGCAGTACCGTGGTACATGTACTTACAGGGTCGTCGAAGTAGCGGTTCCAAGTCTGGATTGGAAGAGTTCATACCCGGACCTACTTGACGCATGAGATAGTCCTCGTCGTGTCTCATCTGGATGGTCGTGGTGTCTTTTCTGACTTGAAGCCACACGTGTGAGTGTCAGCCTTGTTGTCCTCACTGCCAGCGCCTGGCCCCGTCTGAATGACTACAACCTAAAAATATCCTTGCTGCGGGTGGACTGTCGACATGTTTTGGCTCGGTTAAGTAAAAACGTCATGGGTTTTAAATTAACGAGTGCATGTGGTCGACTTGGAACAAAGATTTGGATGGCCAGAGTTGATTTGCAAGACCCCTTCGCAATTACACCCCAACGAGACGCCTACAGTAGCTATTCGTACAGAATGCCCATACTTAATACCAGATTTCCGAAATACCAGTTGGTTATCTAGCCACGGAGAGAGTGAATCAAAGAGAGAGATGCATTGGAAGGGGAAGACAGGCACAGGGCAAGGGGGCATAGATTTCGAAAGTTGTGGCGGGGAGCGAACGCTTGCACGGCATCTGGGATGGTATCATCGACCTTGCTATCATGTCAGGAACATGCTCAATCCTCGGACACAGTCCAGCGGTTCGCCTCCACTGCGTCCCGCCTCACCTTCCACCTTCACCGTCTTGTATCATACGCGGCCGTGACATCACTCTGTCCCTTCTTTCTTTGGCTGCACTGACAAACGCCTCTGCTTTCGCAATACCCTCGCCCTCCGCCCATCATCATCCAAATTGTTGAACTCCTCATCAGTGCCTCCACGATCCCTCCGCGATGGCAATGTCCGACTCCGCACCACACCAAGGATGCTGGAGGTGGTGGACGAAGGACGCTCTGCGACAGGTGACAGCTCTTGGGGGGTCGGAGAAACCGCCCGGTCTTGCGAATCTAACCGCCCAAGGGCACGAAAACGAACAATGCAATAGCACATACCAAGCCCAATCGAAAGCGCAAATGTAAGATATGAAGGAAGTGTAGAGTGAAGCGCGTGCAAGGCGAGAAGATGAGAAACAACACGTTCAGCGTGGTCCAGGCTTTCTGCGCGAGGGCGCCGAGGAGGGTAACCCACCGACATGTTCGTGTGTCGTGCGGCGTCTGGTGATCCGCCGTCGCTGGCCGGCGAGCCTCCATCCGTCAGCATTGGACGGTTCGTCATCCGAACTCGGGACGACCACTAGATCAGGGTCTTCATCATCCTGTGGTGATGTGGAGAAGCGACTCGGTCTCGGGGGGTGCCAAGGATGGGTATGGCTGCGTCCTTGGAGGAGGGGGTATGTCAAGCAGGAACCAATCCTGGTGTGCGATCAGGAACTCAAGGACTTCTTGACTAAGCTTATGCTCGCTTGGCGAAAGCTCGTGGTCGGGGTGGGATATAAGCCCCGGACGGAATATCACAGCCAGATCTGAAAAAGGAATGGCATGGAACGGTTAGTATACACTAGCTTAGACGAGACGACAGGGGGTACGCACTGGCAGCTGTCATCAAATTCTTGTCCGACTTTCTGGCAAAGACTGACAGAAGGTCCAAGACGTAAAGAAGGAGGTATTGATTAGCTCTTGGCATCCGTTGAATTAGCTGTTTGTATGTAGCTGTAACTTCTTCTTTATTGTACGGTTTCTTCGCTGAAGATATGTTGTCAGTTGACTATGACACGAGTGCACGTGGCCATGAAAAGACGGACCCAGAGCATCCCGAAACTGATCCGGATCAAGCGAGGTGAGTAAGAGGGATGTCAAAGGCGCGGAGGAACTCACGTCATGATACATGTGGTGTGGTATTACAGGCTCCTGTCTCAGGAAGTCAGTACACTCGGGCTGATCCCCGCAGCGAGGGTACCCACGGGCATCTGAGTCAGGTACCGTCGAAAAACGCTGGCCACGTCATGGGTGGTGTAATGTTCTTTCTTCCAATCCAGGTCCTTCCCAAACTATTTATCTGTCAGGTCGAACTTGCAAGATACGTCGACAGCACGTACTCGGGGCGGGTTCTCAAAGGCGGCTTGGAGGTCTCTCATGCGTTTAGCTGACCCATTGACACGGAACGTGCCCTCCACTTCCGTAGCTGGTGATATGATCAGCAAAAATGACGGCAAGGGAGATGGGCAGAAATGCACCGTTCTCTTTGAGATAGAGACCACTGGTGGGAGAGAGCAGTGAGGCATGACCGCAAGGACAGCAACTTAAACGTACCACTTGGCTACGACGACGGGAATGTAACCCCATACGTAGAGGTCACCGTCTGCATTCGCTGTTGAGATTTGTACGCTCGCCCGTTTCAAGCTCTCCTTGAGTGGCCTTCCGAAGACAGGGTGTTCGTCGTGAGCTGGGGCTGCGACAAGAGGTTAGCTGAGTCCCAGTGACCGGGAAAGAGAATGGTAAAAGCGAACCTTTGTTGTATTCTTTTTTTGTCTTTTGTGCGTTTGTAAATTGGGACCACCATTTGAGGAGAGATGCCTTTGTCGGAGGGCCGTGCTCTGGGGACATGGAGGGTCCTGGTTGCGTGTATAGCTGGATTCTTCAAGGGTAATCTGTGTCTTTGACGACGGTTTCTGGGTAGTCTTGAAGTGGTGGTGGTAGTGGTACTGGCTGGCTGGTCGTCGTTGCAAGCGGGGAGACAGGCGACCCCGCGTTTACGGGCACAGCCACTACGGACCACACCCAGCTATTATTTTGCTCCGATCACATGCTAATAAGCAAATTCACCCCCTTCGACATGCGCGCCCTCGAATGGCTCCGTGTCAATCGCAGCCTTGCCAGCATCCTAGCATCCATCGCTGCCCTTACAAGTTGTCCTCAGACGACGCAAGAGATCACTGCTTATCACTGACTATTCCCAGGTAGCGAGGGCGCTCGACTCTCAGGGTCGGGCGTTCGACGAGTACGACTACATCATCGTTGGTGGAGGTACGATCCCCCAAGCCCACACCGCTCCACATTCACGAGACTAACCACAGAGTAGGCACAGCTGGATGTGTCCTGGCTTGCCGTCTACAGAAGACCCACGTATTCGTGTTCTGCTGCTCGAATCTGGCTCAAGGTGACAGGCGCTCCTTTTCGTCCTGTCAAACTCCACTAACAACCCACTCCAGTGGAAAGGCATTGGTAGAGAGCAGAACCCCAGTCGGCTCTCAAGTACTTCTTCCACTTCCACCCATGACTACGGGCTATCCACAGTACCACAGCCCCATGCCTGGAAATCGACAAGGTATATTGGCCCAGGGGTGAGCACTTCGGTCGTTGCCGTAATCAACAGGCCATCTCATAGCACTCAGCGCGTTTACTGGGTGGCTGTAAGTTCACGCATTCACTCGCTATAGTCCAAATGTTCATATTCCATCTCAGGCTCTTCTGTGAATGTAATGATGTGGGTGTCATTTACCTACCCTCATCTGCTCTCGGCCTGCAATCCTTAGCTTAGGGCACACTATGGAGCACCTTCCGACTTTGACGAATTTGCTGAAATAGTTGGGGACAACTCTTGGTCCTGGGAAAACTTCAAAGCAGTACGTCATCTGTCGCGGCCCCTTCCTCTATCTCACATTATCCAGGTACTTTCTCAAATTCGAGAACTATTCCTCCAGTCCTCGATTCCCGAATGTCGATGTTCACAGGCGCGGATCATCGGGACCAGTAACCATCGGATATCATGCCAACGCTTGGGAAGGCAGTGAAATATTTATCGACGCGTGTAGTCAACGCAGGGATACCATTCAATCCGGACTTCAATACGAGCAAGCGGAACCATCGGAGTGAACAGGGTCAGTCCTTCTCTTATCCGCGCATGACCATGCAGACCATCTGTTCTCCAGACAAGTAAGTCACATTGCTTGAAGTACTGAGTGAATACCGACATTCACAGTGACCTACATCGACCGTCGTGGTGTGCGAGTGTCAACTGAAGCCGCGTATCTCACTCCTACTGTCCTTGCTCGCTCAAATCTCAAGGTCGTTACGGAAGCTCGTGTCACTAAGATTCTCTTCGACACCTCGACTCCGAACAGAAATCCCAGAGCCATCGGTGTCGATTTTTCGTCTTTTGTAGACAAGGGGACGGGTAAAAGATTCAGAGCAAGGGCTAGAAGAGAGGTTATCGTGTGGTTGGTACCTGGGGCATATCTCTTTTTTTGAGAGGCTCATGTGACAATATCCATTCAGCTGCGGCGCAGTGCATACCCCACAACTCTTAATGCTTTCTGGCATTGGTCCTGCAACACACCTCACTGAGCACAATATTCCTGTTGTCATCAACCATCCCGGCGTGGGTTCCAACCTCTCCGATCACCCCGCATTCCACTTGCGATTTGCTGAGAAGATGGGAATATCTTTTGGATACCTGCAGCCTAGTGACTTATACACTAAACTCAAACTTTGGCGTGATATTTTGCAATACCAGCTGTGGGGAACAGGGCCGCTGTCTTCGAACGTATGACACTGTTATTCCAGCATTTTGGAGCTAATTAGTGATCAATGCAGTTTGCGGAAGGGGCCGCGTTCTGCCGTTCAGATGATCCAGTTCTCTTCCCCGAGTACCGCCATCACAGCGTGCAAGATAGTACATCGGGGCCGGACTCCCCAGATCTTGAACTCGTTGCCATCTCAGTTCTAATCCATACCGACCCAAGTCGGGGAATTGGAAATGGGTTCATGATCTTACCGATTCTGCTGAGGTAGATGTTTTCCTGCACTATGCAAACAACAAGCGGATATTGATTCGTGTGTTTTTAGGCCTACAAGCGTTGGCACCGTCAGATTGAAGTCCGCAGACCCATGGGATGATCCCCTTATTGACCCAAAGTTAGAATGTCCACTTTGCTATCGACACCTTCACTAATCGTTTCGCTGTTCTTGTCTTTGTCTTGTTAGTTATTTGTCCACGCAGCACGACATCGACGTGTTAGCACGTGGCGTTCGTCTCGCCGTCAAGATAGCGCACACCCCTCCGCTGTCTGACCTCACGGATTCCACTGATAACGATCCGAATTTGGACCATCACTTAGGACGATTGAGCGACGTGGAGCTACAACAAATATTACGCAACAGAACAGAAACGGCTTTCCACCCTGCCGGCACATGTGCGATGGGTAGAGAAGGTGCCACAGGAACCGTGCTTGATCCACAGATGAGGGTTAGAGGAATCAGTGGTTTGCGCGTTTGTGACGCGTCCATCCTCCCAAAGCTAGTCTCGGGTCATACAGTGAGTTCTACTCTCCTTGTTCATCCTTACCACTTAGCATGTTACAGACAGGGGTTGTCATCGCTGCGGCCGAAAAATTGGCGGATATGATTAAGGCCGAGTATAAATAGATTTCTGAATGTTGCGCGTCACCTTTCCCGTGCTGGTGGTTGGTAGCTTCCTTAACTTGTTGTCGTGTATGATATACCTTGGATACATTTGTACTTATATGTTGTCACCACGCTCAAGATCCACAAATGGCCAGGAAATGTGTTTGTCAGAGGGGCATGGTGGGGGGGACGTCCTGATTATTAGAAGGGTGCTGATCAAGGCAGCCACAGTAGTGACTCGACTACTGTCACATTAAAAGTTGCCTGTAAGAAACAGGGTATCAGTAAGTCAGTTCTGTTACAGTACACTATCTCATAATGCATAATGTCGGGACCTGCAGTTCCTTATGCATTATGAGATTTAATTTATGCAGTAGTACAATGTCACACTTTGTGACCATATATGTGACATGGATGTGCAAGTACAGCTCACACTTATTTAGCATTCTTTAACATGTGCTCATATTATTGCTACTGTAATGTAATAGTACATATTTACAAATGGATTTTTTTTTGCAAAAAAGGAATTTTGCATGGAAATGCACTTAGTGGAGTGCACACTACTATTTTGTGATGGCCCATGGAAGGGTCCGTTACCACTGTTGTTGACGACGTGCGCGCGACTGGCCTGCCGCCTGAGATTCTTTCGTGCAAATGTTTCCATATTACAATTAATTTTCCACTTTACCAAAGTCATATCCCAGCGTGTTTCATGTATTTTTAACTACTTTTTGCTAGCTATGTCCCCGAAACATATTTAACCAATGCTCATTGTAAGCGGTGGACTAGCCATCAGAATGGCTGATTTTGCTAGATCATATGAAATATGTAAGACTTTGTGTATGAAAGCTCCCTGGGGCCCGTCCAGAGATTGCCATTTCGGCAAAGTCCCTTGACATGAATAAAGTGCCGGAAATTTTTGTGGCTGTGCCAGGGCGTGAATTTGCTTTTGCCTGTGATCGGAGCAATAATAGCTGGGTGGTCCGAAGTGGCTGTGCCAATAAACGCGGGGGTCGACTCAGTCTTCCCCGCTTGTAATGACGACCAGCCAGCCAGTACCCACCACCACCACCACCACATTAGAGACTAACCAGACACCATCATCAAGACACGGACTACCCTTGAAGAACCCAGATATATACTAACAAGCAACCAGTGTTGGAGATTGAATCATCCCATTGACATGATGCGCCCCCTCGAATGGCTCCGTGTCAATCGCAGCTTTGCCAGCATCCTAGCATGCATCGCTGCCCTTACATTTGTCCTCAGACGACGCAAGAAACCACTGCTTATCACTGACTATTCTCAGGTAGCGAGGGAGCTCGACTCTCAGGGTCGGGCGTTTGACGAGTACGACTACATCATCGTCGGTGGAGGTACGACCTCCAATCCACACCACTCCACATCCACGAGACTAACTGAGAGCAGGAACAGCTGGATGTGTCCTGGCTTGCCGCCTCACAGAAGACCCACGTATTCGCGTTCTGCTGCTCGAGTCTGGCTCGAGGTAACAGGCGCCTTTTTTTCATCGTCTCAAATTTCGCCAACAACCCATTCCAGCGGAAAGGCATTGGTCGAAAGCAGAATTCCGTCGACTTACAAGCGCCTCGCTCGTACCGCCCATGACTACAAGTTGTACACAGTACCACAGCCCATGCCGGAAATCGAAAGGTATATTGGCCGAGAGGTAAGTACTTCGGTCGTTGCCGTAATCAATGGCCATCTCACAACACTCAGCGCGTTTACTGGGTGGCTGTAAGTTCACACATTCACCCGCTATAGTCCAAACGTTCATATTTGCACCCCAGGCTCTTCCATGAATGCAATGATGTGGGTGTCATTTACCTACCCTCATCTGCCCTCGCCTGCAATCCCTAGCTTAGGGCACAATATGGAGCACCTTCCGACTTTGATGAATTCGCTGAAATAGTCGGGGACAATTCTTGGTCCTGGGAAAGCTTCAAGCAGTACGTCATTTGCCGTAGCCCCTTCCTCTATCTCACATTATCCAGGTACTTTCTCAAATTCGAGAATTATTCCTCCAGTCCTCGATTCCCGAACGTCGATGTTTCACAGCGCGGACTATCGGGACCAGTAACCATCGGATATCATTCCAACGCTTGGAAAGGGAGTGAAATGTTTATCGACGCGTGTGTCAATGCAGGGATACCATTCAATCCGGACTTCAACACGAGCAACGGAACTATCGGAGTGAACAAGGTCAGTCCCTTCTTTTTATCGCGCGTGACCATGCAGACCATCTGTTCCTCCAGACAAGTAAGTCACATTGCCTGAAGTATTGACTGACTACTGACATTCACAGTGACCTACATCGACCGTCGTGGTGTGCGAGTGTCAACTGAAGCCGCGTATCTCACTCCTACTGTCCTTGCTCGCTCAAATCTCAAGGTCGTTACGGAAGCTCGTGTCACTAAGATTCTCTTCGACACCTCGATTCCGAACAGAACCCTCCCGAGCCATTGGTGTCGATTTTTCGCCCTTTGCACAAAAGGGGGTAGGCAAAAGATTCAGAGCAAGGGCTAGAAGAGAGGTTATCGTTTGGTTGGTACCTGGGGCACATTCTTTTTCAGAGGCTCATGTGACAACATCCATTCAGTTGCGGCGCAGTGCATACCCCACAACTCTTAATGCTTTCTGGCATTGGTCCCGCAACACACCTCGTTGAGCACAATATTCCTGTTGTCATCGACCATCCCGGCGTCGGTTCAAACCTCTCCGATCATGTCACATTCCACTTGCGATTCGCTGAGAAGATGGGAATATCGTTTGGCTACCTGCAGCCCAGTGACTTATACACTAAACTCAAACTTTGGCGTGACCTTCTGGAGTACCAGCTGCGGGGAACAGGACCGCTGTCTTCGAATGTACGACTCCGTTATTCCAGCATTTTTGGAGCTAATTAGTGATCAATGCAGTTTGCGGAAGGGGCCGCGTTCTGCCGCTCAGACGATCCAGTTCTCTTCCCTGAGTACCGCCATCACAGCGTGCAAGATAGTACATCGGGGCCGGGCTCCCCAGATCTTGAACTCGTTGTCACATCAGTTGTAATCCACGCCGACAGAAGTCTGGGAATTGGAAACGGGTTCATGATCTTACCGACTCTGCTAAGGTGGACTTTTTCCTACATTATGCAACAAAACGAATGCTGATGAGTTTGTGTTCAGGCCTACTAGTGTTGGCACCGTCAGGTTGAAATCCGCAGACCCATGGGATGATCCCCTCATTGACCCAAAGTCAGAATGTCCACTTTACTGTCAATATCTTGAATAACTGGCTGACGACCGTCCTCCTTCCACTAGTTATTTGTCCACGCAACACGACGTCGACGTGTTAGTACGTGGCATTCGTCTCGCCTACAAGATAGCACACACCCATCCATTGTCCGACCTCACGGATTCTACTGACGACGATCCGAATTTGACCATCACTTTGGACGACTGAGCGAAGACGAGCTGCAGCAAGTAGTACGCAGCAGAGCAGAAACAATTTATCACCCTGCCGGCACGTGTGCGATGGGTAGAGAAGGTGTCGCAGGATCTGTGCTTGATCCGCAGTTGAGGGTTAGAGGGGTCGACGGTTTACGCGTCTGTGACGCGTCCATCCTCCAAAGCTGGTCTCGGGTCATACAGTGAGTGCTACTTTCGATATTCATTCTTAGCACTCAGCATGTTACAGGCCGCGGTCATCATCGCCGCTGCCGAGAAATTGGCGGATATAATTAAGGCCGAGTATAAATAGATAGTTGGTTTTTGAATGTTGTGTCACTTTTTTCCAGGATTCGCCTATACTGGTGGTTGGTAGCTTCTCTACCCTTATTGTCGTGTATGATATACCTTGGATATACCTGTACTGATGCATTTGTTGTCATGTTCAGCATACGTGAATGGCGATGACAGGGCTTGCACACGGCCAGCGGAACAAACACGCCGGCTGCTTTGGTAAATGGACACGAAGCCGCCAAAGATGTGTGGCTAAGTGGGCTCTTGTTTCATAATGATCGGGAGTAATAGGTCGGCCCTGGCAGGGAATATATGTATGCCGTCGACCAAGAAAGTGATAACTGATAGTAACCATCCCCCCCCCCGACATGCACGTTCTCAAAACCCTCGAACGGCTCCGTGCCAGTCGCAGCCTTGCCAGCATCGTAGCATGCATTGCTGCCCTTACAGTTGTCCTCAGACGACGCAAGAGACCACTGCTGATCACTGACTATTCCCAGGTAGCGAGGGAGCTCGACTGCTGGCCGCACATTTGACGAGTACGACTACATCATCGTTGGTGGAGGTACCCGACCCCTAATCCATTCCACTCCACATTCACGAGACTAACCCAGAGCAGGGACAGCAGGATGTGTTCTGGCTTGCCGTCTCACAGAAGACCCACGTATTCACGTTCTGCTGCTCGAATCTGGCTCGAGGTAATGGGAGCTCTTTTCGTCCTCTCAAGCTCCGCTAACAATTCATTCCAGCGGAAAGGCATTGGCCGAGAGCAGAATTCCATCGGCTTACCATCGCCTCTTCCACTCCATCCATGACTACAAACTATCCACAGTACCGCAACGCCATGCCGGAAGTCGAAAGGTATATTGGCCAAGGGGCGAGTACTTCGGTTTTTGTTGTAGTCAATATATATCAATCTAACGCTACACTCAGCGCGTTTGCTGGGTGGCTGTAAGTTTATACATTCCCTCGTGATTATCTGAACGTTCATTTTCTATCCCAGGTTCTTCTATCAATATAATGATGTGGGCATCATTTACCTACCCTTATCTCCTCTCGAGCTACAATCCTTAGCTTAGGGCACACTATGGAGCACCTTCCGACTTTGACGAATTCGCTGAAATAGTCGGGGACAACTCTTGGTCTTGGGAAAACCTCAAGCAGTACGTCATCCGTCGCGGCCCCTTCCACTATCTGACATTATCCAGGTACTTTCTCAAATTCGAGACCTATTATCCCGATCCTCGATTTCCGAATGTCGATGTCTCACAGCGCGGATCATCGGGACCGGTGAACATTGGATATAGCGTCTACACTTGGAAAGGCAGTAAAATGTTTATCGACGCATGTATCAATGCAGGGATACCATTCAATCCGGACTTCAATACGAGCAACGGAACCATCGGAGTGAACAAGGTCAGTCCCTTCTACTCGTTGTCGTGGGTGACCATGTAGACCGTCACTTCGTCTAGCCAAGTGGGTCGCATCGCTTGTAGTACTGAGCGACTGTTGACATTCACAGTGTCTTACATCGACCGTCGTGGTGTGCGAGTGTCAACTGAAGCCGCGTACCTCACTCCTGCTGTCCTTGCCCGTTCAAATCTTAAGGTCGTTACCGAAACTCGTGTTACTAAGATTCTCTTCGACACCCTCTACTCCTAACGGAAACCCTCGAGCTGTCGGCGTCGAGTTTTCGCCTTTTGCACAAAAGGGGGTGGGTAAAAGATTTAGTGCGAGGGCCAGAAAAGAAGTTATCGTGTGGTTGGTACCTGGGTATATCACTTTCAGAAGCTCGTGTGACAATGACGATTTAGCTGCGGCACAGTCCATACCCCACAACTGCTGATGCTTTCTGGCATTGGTCCTGCGACACACCTCACTGAGCACAACATTCCTGTTATCGTCGACCACCCCGGCGTGGGTTCCAACCTCTCCGATCATGCTATGTTGCCGATGCGGCTTGCTGAGAAGCCAGGAACATCACTTGGTTACCTGCAGCCCAGTGACTTACATACCAAATTCAAACTTTGGCGTGATCTTCTAGAATACAAGTTGCGGGGAACAGGTCCACTGTCTTCAAATGTATGGTACAATTCTAGCATTTTCCTCCAGAAGCTAATCAGTGATTATTGCAGTTAGTGGAAGGGGCCGCATTCTGCCGTTCAGACGATCCAGTTCTCTTCCCTGAGTACCGCCATCACAGCGTGCAAGATAGTACATCGGGACCAGGCTCCCCAGATCTTGAACTCGTTACCATGGCAGTCGTGAACTACACTGACAGAAGTCGAAGTACTGGAAGCAGATTCATTTTCTTACCGATGCTGCTGAGGTAAATGTTTTCCTGCACTATACAAACAACAAACGGATATTGATTCATTTGTTTTCAGGCCTACTAGTGTTGGCACCATCAGGTTGACATCTGCAGACCCATGGGACGATCCCCTCATTGACCCAAAGTTAGAATGTCTACTTTATCGCTTTACTGTTGACTAACTGACTGACGACCATCCTTCTTCCACTAGTTATTTGTCCACGCAGCATGACATCGACGTGTTTGTACGTGGCGTTCGTCTCGCTGTCAAGATAGCACACACCCCTCCATTGTCTGACCTCACGGATTCCACTGACGACGACCCAAATTTGGACCATCACTTTGGACGATTGAGCGACGAGGAGCTGCAAAAAATAATACGCAGCAGAGTAGAATCAGTTTACCACCCTGTCGGCACGTGTGCGATGGGTAGAGAAGGTGTTGCAACAACCGTGCTTGACCCGCAGATGAGGGTTAGAGGGGTCAGTGGTTTACGCGTCTGTGACGCGTCCATCCTTCCAAAGCTGGTCTCGGGTCATACAGTGAGTTCTACTTTCCATGTCCATTATTACTTAGCACTCGGCATGTTACAGACCGGGGTTGTCATCGCCGCCGCCGAAAAATTGGCGGATACCATTAAGGCTGAGTATAAATAAATGGTTGATTTTTGGATGTCTTGTGTGTCACCCCTGCGAGACTCGCATATGTCAGTGATTGGTAACTACTTGTACGTAGGGTCGCGTATGATATACCTTGGATATACTTGTACTTACGTGTTGTTGCCATGCCCAAGATCCACGAATGGCCATACCCCCTGGTCACCTTTCTTTTCCGATGTGATCCCCAGCACTGCATACTGATCTCCCATCCCAAGAGGGTCCACTAACCTGTTGACACCATCTTCGATAGCCTTTTTACGTTCCGTAGTAGGTGCAGCTCGTACGAGAGAGGTGGCGCGGAGTTGGACACCAAGGCGTTTGAGGAACTCCCCTTGGCGTAACGTACCCAGCGAGATGACTATCATGCAGTCAGCAAACACACTCAAGGCTGCATGAGGATGGCAAACCATTGTGCCCAAGCGACTCTTTCAACAATGCAAAATCAACATTGGCGGTGATGTCACATTCCCCAGGACGGTGGAATATATCCTACAATTTTATGGTCTTTGAATGCCTACATCGCATGGCCACCAGCATCAGCTATTCCATGATACACAATAGCACAGGATAACCTACTCTCAGCGAATTTCCCGCTGCATGCTCAGCGCCGTAATCAATCACGAGGGCACATCCACCAGCTCTGTCGTGCGCAATGAGCTCCGCGATGGACCGTGCGGTCTTGACTGACTACACCAGATACTTCTATCCGCGATCCGACAGGCAGAGTTGCAAATCTCGGAGAGACATTTCCAAGAAGGGTTGATGTGGCCGTCGGAGTGGGTGATAGCACTGGTGTCCAGCGAGAAGACAGAGCTTGAGGTCTTGACACGTTTTCGGAGGAGTCAGCTGTGTATGACGTTACCAGTAGACGGTGCAGTGGGTATGGTATATCTGACACTCTGGTCTTTGGAAGGTGCAATGAGGACCTCGTGCCAACCACGGCAAGTTTTCTGCACGTCCTCAGTCAGTATATCAAGCCCACGACATTTAAAGACAACCAAGCGTACTTCGATGAGGTGTACGGGTAATGCATCGAAAAACTCATGTGCGACGATCATTGTATATGTGTCTGGAGATCGCGGAATGTCGTCAAGGGCGTCATGCCATACGAACCCTGGGCTGCCATCATGTACAGTGTGCTTGAGTTTTGACTCCTGAAGTGCACGCATCGCTGGACTAGTCTCCACGAGATGCATATTGGCGAGCTTGGTGCGAGATGCAGGGAACCGTCGGAAAACCTATAAAAGATGAATTGAGTAAATTAGACAATGAAAGCGGGGGCGGTGGGGGTACCCTCAACATGTCATCCATCAGAGTTCCTCGCCCGGGTCCCAGCTCAACGATGCGGAATGGCTGCGAAGGTGCCAAACTCATCCATTGCTCGAGCATCCATACCGCAACTAGCTATGTCGGTGTACCTGCGCGTTCGTTACCCCCCAGGAAACTGAATGCAACATGTCATGGGATACCTCACCAAACACTTGACTGATCTCCGGACTAGTTGTGAAATCTCCTCTGGTGCCAAAGACGGCGTGTTGTGGGTTCATATAATATCCATGTATTGGGTGTGACAGGCAAAGCTGCATGTATGTCGCAAATGACAAGGGACCAGTAGCCTAACGCGCACCTGGCATGTCAGACTCTGATGACACGGTGTGAATGATACGGACTGTACCTTGACGCTGTTCACCATGATTTTCTCGATATCCGTTAGGGGTCCAAAGTCGTCCGAGCTGGCATTCGGTGTCCACTGTTGTGCACGGCTAGCGAGACTTCGGCTCCGAACTCGACAGTGCGGTCGCCGTAGCCAACTCGATAGCTGTGTCAGTCGTAGCATTTTTCTGACTCGAGCGTTGTGACTGAGAGCGGGTTCAATTAATAAAAATGAGTTCGACTGACTCTACTCGTAAGTCAATAGCCGGTGTACGAAAAATTCCCAACGGTATATATACGCCCCCTCACTGATCAACTTAGAATCTGCCTTCCAAGCCAGATCACTATCTGGCTAGTTGTAGCATCCCTTCAGCCTCAAAAGCCGCGACGACAGTGACTAGTACTGCACCCGAAAACAAGTTTGCAGCCATGGCGACCCGTGTGTACTGTTATCAGTAGGTAACACGTCCCCAAGGAAGATCTGACCACAACCTCGCAGGCATCCAGTTCGAGAACAGCAGTGACATCGGCGTGTTCTCCAAACTTACCAATAGTTACTGCTTGACTGCGATTCAAGCCAGTACAAACTTCTACTCTGCATTCGAGAGCGAGCTCGGGATGTTATCCCCATCGTCCACACGACCATCGGAGGCACCCGAATCGTGGGTCGGCTGACCTGCAGGTGAGCCTCACAGGATGCCGGCAGGGTACCCTATGAACTCATGAACACTCTCCAGGGAATCGACACGGTCTGCTCGTGCCTTCGACAACGACGGACCAGGAGCTCCAGCACCTACGAAATTCCCTTCCCGATTCCTGTTGCAATCCAGCGAGTGGAGGAGCGTCTTTCCGCCCTAGGAAACGTGGTTGCATGCAACGACTACATCGCTCTGGTTCACCCAGACATTGACCGGGAAACCGAGGAAATCATCGCAGACGTCCTCAAAGTCGAGGTCTTTCGGCAGACGATCGCCGATAACGTTCTCGTCGGAAGCTACTGTGCAATCAGCAATCAAGGCGGTCTGATGCATCCAAAGACGAGTATTCAGGACCAGAACGAACTAAGTAGTTTGTTGCAAGTCCCAATAGTGGTGCGTCCTTGACTCGCCACCAAGTCCGTCTAGTTTCTTGAAGGAAGCAGGCTGGTACAGTCAACCGTGGCTCGGACGTCATTGGCGCCGGACTGGTTGTCAATGACTGGTGTGCATTTACCGGCCTGGACACGACAGCGACAGAAATAAGTGTCATCGAAGCCACCTTTAGTGCGTCTTCCATTGAGTAGGAACTGTATTCCGAGGTATTCACTATCCTCCACAGAGCTCCAAGGCCAAAGCTCGTCAGCGATCATTGGCGAGATGCGCGACTCTCTGATCGACAACTGGGCATGATTTGTCCAGTACTTTGACGATCATGACTATCACCGACGTCTAACGTGCACTGATATATGTTCTGTTCCGTTCATGTGCAACCTTACATATCATATCAATTGTATCCCTATACGTGTCTTGTTTGGAGTAGACCAAGGGTAAATGAAGTTGCGCACTTCTGGGGTTCACCTTGCTGCATCATCTTCATGACTTTCATGTATGTAACCGAAACCCACATCGACCTTCCCTATAGTCGACCCGAGCTCCTCAGGATGCCCTTCCAGCTCTTGAAGATATATTCCCCGTAAAGTGCGACCTCCTGGACAGCTCGTTCGGCGGCGTCCTTGTTGTCGAGGAGGTAGTTGAGGAAAGACTCCGCTGTCTTGGGGGACGTGAACTGGTGGAGTTCGGCAGCCAGATAGACGGTAGATAGGGATGCGCGACGCGTGTACCACGACAACTACACTCGTCTATGTGTCGGGGTGTAAGAGTAAGACGGTAGGATGTTGACTCACCTCTTTAGCAGAGGGATCCGCTATCCAACATGCATCGTCCGCGACATACGCCGCGTGCATCAATATCGGTGTTGGGTCAACTGGCAACACGCTGGAAGACGTTGCAAGCAGAGCGAATGCCTCCAACGAGAGTCAGAGACTCGTCCCTTGGTAGCTGCTTCATGGGCCACATACCTCGGGAAGGTAATCAAGAACCGGTTCGTTCATGGCCAGTCGCGAATGCAAGACGTGCCGTATACACGGCGGCTCGGACGAAACCTCCTCTCTCATGCAGGCGTCGCGCGTCCTTCCAACCACGCGTTCAACAGTGTCCGTCTTGCATCATCGCCCTGCCCGAACAGCGCTGATACTGCCGTGTCGGGAAGAGGCTCTGCATGTGGCTTTGGTAAATAGAGCACAGACCGTGCCAGAGACTCCCTGGTAAATCCATGTGACCTGATCAACGGAATGGCAAGGTTCAATAGCTTCGAGCTGTAGAATTGGTAGACGTTTCAGATCTCATTTGGTACTTGGAACGCGACAGAACTTGCCTGGAGGTGGCCATGACCATTCGAGCCACGTGGTATACAAGTGATCGCACTAATGAACCCTTTCGCACTTCTAACTTGTTACATACTTGTAGTAGTCGTCTGATCCGTCCACATTCCACATAATTTGTACACTAGCAAAGCAAGGATGTCAGATTGGGGTACGTAGTCTGCGTATCCAGTGCTCTCGTCGTTATCGGCTCACTACGATCGAGAACAGAAGCTTCCGAAGATGAACCAGCCGTCCGTGCATCGATAACCAAGAGACCACCTGTGAAGAGGTGGGAGGGCGAGGACGAGGACGACTCAGAACCCGCTGTACGTGTCCTTTTTCATCGTGGATGTTCACACAGCTTCTGATCACCCTATTGGCAGAGCGACTGGGAGGCTTCCACATCAGAAGAGGAGGAACAACCCAAAGCCGCACCGGTGGCTCCACCTAAAAAAAAAGGAACCCTCAAAGCTAAGCTAGCAGAGAGGGAGGCCGCCAAAGCAGCACGCGCGGCTGAAAGGTAACGACGTCGAATATGATGAGGATGCCGTTCTCGATCCCAGAGAAAGGGCGCGTCTCGACAGGGAGAGAGAGATAAAAGCCGACCTGGACAACACGGCTGCATTATTCGGTGCAGCCGGCCTAGGAGGTACAGATCTCATGATTCACCAGCGTTCTTGACTGACGCATCCTCTCAGGATCATCATCCAAGGAGTTGGATGCGCTGCTATCGTTTGAACCTAGGACTAAGGAGGACTTCCAAACCCTGTCTTCCAAGATCATCGAGCTCATCGTCGCGAGGCTGCAGAACAAACCTCTCTACCCTGCATTCGTTGAATACCACGTGCGTCAACTGGCAGAGCCTCTCAAAGACACGGAGGTTCGTAAGGCCGCAAGTGGCCTCACGACACTAGCAAATGAAAAACAGAAGGAACAAAGAGACAAGGCAAGTGGAAAGAAGAAACCAAAGACAGTGGCGAAGCCTGCTTTGGGTTCTGTCAAAGCTTCGCACAAGTTCGTTGCATCTTGTCTGTGCACCAGTTTCACAACTTATAGTCTGTAGCAGATTCGACACGGCGGTCTATGATGAAGCCTTGGACGACTTTGGAAACAACCCAGACGATTTCATGTAGAATACCTTGCATGTTTACTACAGCAAAGCTCAACAGATGATATTTGTGCATTACCCACGAGGACAAGCGAGGTAGTCTTATGGATCTTCGTCCCCTTCCGCATCAGTGTCTTCCTCATCACTGATAACACCGATCAAGCCGCTACTTTCTCTTTCTTTTATCACCTTGCCAGCTTGTGCCAGTTTCGATGCGAGAGCTTTCCTTGTGCCAGCGTTGGCGCCAACGTCCCAGATCTGGAGCTTGGCTTTTGAACCCGCAGCAGCAATAGTGAGAGGATCGTCTGGGGAGAAAACCGCCGAAAAGACCTTTCCCTATAAATAGCTAGCATAAGGATGTATCACAAGGAGTGAAGTCGATACCCACAACTTCCAAGTTTCTCGAAGCCACCATGCTCACCGACGGCTTGCCACCCTCGCTTTGGTCGATGTTCCAGACCTTGACTACCTTGTCGGCGCCACCTGTACATATACAACCACGGATCAATGGGTTGACGTCTAACGCTGAGGCCGCGCCATCATGTGCAGATATAGTGAACCGCGCAGGAGACGGAGATGCCAAGTCTGTTGGCAACGTGCGTGCATCGAAATTAAGCACAAGACCGTTCTCCAGGGAAACCTGTATTCTGCATTAGGGATTTTAGACCTTCCGGCAAACCGAAAGCGCACGTAAAATGCATGAGACTCCCATGGATCCCATCTAATAGCTTCGACGTCCGCGCCAAGTACGGCACCAACCCCAGTGTCCGGTGCTCTCGAGTCGAACACGCGTACTGTGCGATCGTAGCTTCCAGACAATAAAACGGTGGGCTCATTCTCATTCCACTGGACAGCTTGCACTTTGTCTTTGTGCACGTCAAAGCTCCGCAGAGCAGGGACGCTTTCGCCAGTCCCCTCTTCGTCTGCCACAGGTGCACGGCTGAGATCCCACAGTTTTACCGTTTGGTCTGCCGACGCAGAGGCTAGCATATGTCTATGCGTCTTGCTCCACGAGAGACCCAGTACAGCATCAACGTGGTGTGCGTTAGACCTTGGTCGTTGTTTCATCTTCTTCCGCTTCTTCTTTCCCGTACCCACCGGTACGGGAACGTGGGCCGTGGTCTTGTCGGGTCGCCCCAGGACCATGTCCGGGTACATGCTCTCTACGACATCAAGCGACCATATTTCGATCTCGGGGTCCATCGTCCCGACAGCGATATAATTACCAAACTTGGCGGGTCCATCCGTTTGCATACCAGAAGACGATGCGGGTGAAAAGTCCAGCCATTCGAGGCACAAGGGGAAATTAGGGAGCATGAGATCATGATGAACGTAGACATTCTCTTGGGACTCGTCATAAACGTAGATCTCCAATTGGGAGACATCGTCTTCGGTTTTGGCAGCGACAATCAGGTTGTCAGTTGGGAGGATTTCTAGTTCTTCCCTCTCTTCGTCCTCAGGATCCTAAGTGGAGTTGTGAAGGCGCCTACATACCATAAAACAATTCACAGACCTCTTTCACGGTGATGTAAGGATCATCCGTGTTATCGCGGTAAAATGTCAGCCCCTTGATATTGCTGAACGGTCCGAAGCCTATAATCCCATAAGCAAGGATCGATAGTGGTGTCCACTTGACCCACCGCCTGCAGCTTCGTCATCGTCATCATAATCCTCAAGATTATACTGGGACAAATCGTCCTTTTTTGCAGAGGGTTCTACAGTCTTTTCTGGCTGCACTTCATCCACAGCCATCGAGTCGTCCTCCTCGCTTGCTCAGCATCTTAGTCGACCTCAGGAAATGGAGCACTCCGGAGACTTACTCGACCCACTGGTCTTCATCCTCGTCTTCATCATTATCATCTGCCTCCTCATCTTCCGCGCCTTTTCCCATTTTTATCGCGGCTTCGTGTGCGCGTTCCAGTTCTACCCGTGCATCTTCAAGTTCGATGTGTGCAAGCGCACTGACTCTCTCCAATTCCTTCTCATCGAGAACGTACTTTCGTGGATGTTGTGCCGCCACACCTCGTTTGACCCTGGAAAACTTTCGAAGAGAAACAATGCAGAGATTGAGCTTAGCTTACCATGCAACGCAGGATATGAGGCTGCTCATTCTCCGCAAGTCCTTGCAAGACGACTTGCAAAGTACAAAATTTCGAGTTTGACTATATTTGGCCTACATATGTCTGTAGTCACTTCTGAGGATATCTTATCTACAGTACACCAGCAAGTAAAAGGAGTCATGCCCGAGACACCAGGAGACGAATTCGAGACCCCTTCCACCCACTAACCCTTCAAGCTTTCAGGTTTGACTGTCCGTTGTGAAGGCAATATATTGGTGATCTAGGCAGAACCCCAGTCATTCCGTGTGCTACGCGCTAACATCTTTAGTGATAAATGACAGCAGTGCCGAGCTGCAGGTGCTAATTGGGTCCGACAGTAGATATCGGCAGTCGGCCTCTGATACCGTGTCGATGTTCTCACAAATGGTAAGAGGGAAGATGGACTCCCCGGAAGCTACTAGTACAACCTCATACCATATTGTTCTACGCACAATACGAGTACTGGTTTAGTCCAGAGCCACGAGGGCGGTGGCATCGCGGCCAGCAGACACACAAGCATAGTATCTCAACGATAGGCACGGACCACGCAGCCTTCCGAGTTCTAGTCAAATTTGTAAGAGCAGGTAACATATAGGTCTGTTGGAAGATTGTATGATATACTCACCTGTCCTGCTCCCGGAAGATGTGAATGGTATGCTTTCACTCCGTACATTTTCGCTCATACATCCGGAATCGCTCAGGTTTGGCATTTCCGCAGTTCACCCCATCCGATTCATTTGCAGAAGAATCAGAAGGTATAATTTCCGTACGTCGCACTTCATACATTAGCATCCCGATTTTGTGCATCTGTCAATCAAAAAAAAAAAACAGCAGCGGAGGGGTTGACAACGAAGAGTGCGATCAACATAGAAGATATAAACAAACAGCGCGGAAATTACAGCGAGTGCTTGGCAGCTGCTTAGCTGCGCAGTATTACAAGGCTATGACGATGGTCAAAATAAAAATAAAACAAGACAAGCCCACTTGCTAGTACCCTTTCCTCTCCTAGACCAAACCGCTTCCTCCCATTCGGACGGTGTCGATAACAGCCTTGATTACCTCGTCCCACATCCTGCGTACAAAAGAATCACTTTGACTGTCGAGTAGTCGTCGCTTTACCTGATCCGTCGTTGAGGCTGGTAAAGTGCTCCTTCGAGAGCGCCGTAGGCGGATCAAGTACGACAGCACTGGCAGTAGCAAAAACAGTACCGAGAGCACTGTGAACCGGTTCATTGTAAGGTATCTGCATAGATATGCACGTATCAACGTTAGAAAGCTTGGTGGCTCAGACATTTCCACCACGGTTCGTGCTTTCCGCACGAGGCTCGAACCAGGACTCTCCCTAACCGGAGGGGTGCGGTTCCTCCTGTGTTGATCAAATGAACGTTTCTTGATTGTGGCAGTAGACGCTGCGGACGCCACTGATGCTGTTGAAGCGCTTCTGAGCTTAGATTGGTCAGAACGCAGCGTTGACGTTGGGGTAATGGTACGGGTGGAGAGCGTTGACATGGAAGAACTCGAGGAGCGTGACGAAGGTGTAGGGGAAGGCGGACGTAGAGAGGGCGTAGACCGCGCTGGTGTTTGTGCGAAGCGGCCCTTTCCGGCGCGCTCCTGGAGGTTTTCAATTTTCCTCCGAAATTCCTGAAATATTTGATTAGGGTTATTCGTCCGTCGGTACATGTACAACTCACGATTCGCGTCTCGTGTGGTAGTTCAACCTCATATTGCAGAAATTCCATTGAATACTCCCATTCCTGGAGAGCCGGTAAGATATGGAGGCAATACAGTTCGAGGACTTTTTCGTAGGCCTCTCGCGTTGAAGGGATGTAGTCATACTGGCCGCGATTGGCAAGCCAGTCCTCTACTATATCCCTCCCAACTGCGGGACAGTTAACTTTGAGACTGGATGCAGCGAGGGTAATGAGAACTTGATGGGGTAAGAATGCGGAGGACGGTCTACGAGGTAACGAAGATGGTGTAAAAAGAGACAGCGAACGCGCATGGGCGGTGCTAACAAATAACTGTGGCGACAACGTCAGGGTCTCGCGAAGAGCAGGTGGCAGAGCATCACGGTCTGGAGGGGAGGTGTAGAGCGTAGTCTCCAAAGTAATGCGGAGGATGTCCCACTTGCGGCGATGAGAGTCTAAGCTGTCGGGAGCAGGAATCGTGGGTGGCTGCAGTATTGCGAAAGCAGACGCAATAAGGTTCTCAGCGACAACTGGATCGTGATGAAGAAAGGCCCTCGCAGCAGGATTGTACAGTGACTGGAGGTTCGCTTCTGTGGAAGAAAGTGACCCGTCGGAGGAGCCCGCCTTCAGGGGCAAGACGCCATCTGAATGCATTCGTGTCGTCGCCGTCGCCGTTGTTGCTGTTGTCGCAGACGTTCGCATTTCTAGTGCTTATGAAGAATGCAGCTGATTACCGGATTAACGAGACCTTTGCACAGGAGGTCGGGGTCACCGGTCCCGGCACGCGGTAAGCCCCGGGCCCAAGTATAAATTAGTGTACACGTAGTGGTAACATCGCTCGACGGCTGTTGGGTGGAACTTCGGGCGATTGTTACATGCAACCACTCATGTACTCATGCATTGACACCGCCTGACCCTGTCCTACAGAGACAGCTGAGCAGCTTAGGCTGACCGAAGGCTCGACATGCAGATCAAATATTATTCCCTGTCGACTGAACTTACTAACTGCTACCATCATCATCGCAAACACTGGAGCTCATTCATCACTATGCCCTACTAAGTACAAAAAACGTGTAGAGCCCCCTCAAACTACCTCTCCTAGTAAGCCATTGCAGATCATGGGTACCAGCCGTGAGGCGGTACCTGCCCGACAACGACAACGCTAGTCAGACGAGATGTTCCAATCAGAACGGAGGACCAGGACACCAGAGCACCCAACATCTTTCTCGAGGACGGGAACGCGGACAAGGAGGCGGAGGAGCTTAACCAAGCCCGAACTTTTGTGTCCTCTTGATTGTTCTGAGGAAAAAAAGTTCTACTAATGGTGCCCATATAAAGCATTTCAGTTCTGAGTCAGCAAATCCCACGCCTGCGTGAATCTGCGTGGAAGATGCTTCTATCGCTGGATGTTCCAGTGGTGGAGACCAGTAGCAGTAACGTCGTTGAATCCGTTGACATATCGTTGTTTGTACAACTCGCCGCCTGTGCACCTCAAGGCACAAGTTGGGATTCTCTGATACGTAATCGTCCAGTGATGAGTGCTTGTTGCCGTTCTTAATCCGTGTCCGTCTGTCAGACAATTCTTGTATCACTCAGACGGGAAGTGGGAAGCGGAGACCGATCTACAAAGGGACATCATACAGAGGTTCGTACGACCAAGAGCTTATAATCACGGTCGTATGTATATGATTCAGTCTTTATCAGTTAACATCGTGATAGGCCAAAACTTCGTCAGGGAATTACTCCCACCTCGGGTGTCGGTCGTGTCCTATGAGTCGCTACCAATTAAGACCTGGCGCAATGTTGGAGCCTGGGCACGCCACTGATTGTTGTGTCTGTTACAGGGGTGACAACGCTGGCTCACGCTCAGTTTACCCATCAGGGCAAGAAGGTAGATATGTCATCCTGTGGCATCAAGTACTGATACTACTCGTCACTGATCTCTCATTTCATGGGCGGTGCAAACCAACTACACGGGCATCATTCAATTCAACAGGTAGGGTATATTAGTAGTGCCTGGATGTCTTCAGATTCACCTCATCTCACAAATGTCCTCGGTGACGGAGCCAGAAGCTATCATTCATGGGTTCGTCGACCTCATCCGTCCCTCCTTAGTCACTATCGTGGTAGACACTATTTTCTCTGCTTCTCTGTTTACTCTCTTTGTCGTCCTTCTTGCACTCTCCACCAGGGAGTCTCGACGCCGCCTGGTATTCCAACTGAATGTGTTTGCTATCTGTTTCGCCTTAACAATGGGCGTACTGGTCGCCTTCGAAAGCGGGAAGATCATAGTTGGCCAGACCTATTGGCTGCCAGAAAGTGTTAATATCGCCTGAAATCGCTTTCATCCTCTTCCTACCGTTACTGTGCGACTCGATATTGTTAACTCGCCTCTTTGCACTCTATCCCCTCTCTACTACACCTCCGATTATTCTATTGAAGATATTTGCATTCCCCTTCTGCATTAAATGTGCTCGGGTGGTGGTTCTCGTGCGTTACCTTGTCGAAATTTAAGTCCATGCATTAAATACTTTTTGCAGACTTTTTTTCTCATTGACGATCTTATGCCTCATGCGGCGTCTGGGGACCCCTTCTTCCGCAACCCGAACTTGATCGCTGAATGGACGATGCAAATAGCAGATAACACGTGAGTCGGTAAACCTTCAAGCAGTCCAATGAAAACCTTTATCGTTTCCCTTCTGGAAGGTATTCTGTTAGTCTCTTCCTTTACAACCTCCATACCCGCGCGGGTTCGACAAAATGGGGTGAGTATGGTTCTCTCATGCTTTTGCAGGTGGATTGAATCACATGCATTTCCTGGCATGCAGCAAGCGGAATGCCAGCCCGTATCCGCCAAATCTTTTATATTTCTGCCGCCAATTTCGTCTTCCCCCTGATCTTCAGCATGATACTAATCATCTTCATCACGGCTATTGCTGTGACTGAACAGCTTACTATCGTTGGTGAGCTGCTAGTGTTGATCAACAGCTACGTAGCCGTTATGGGGGTATTGTGCGCAACGATCTGGTGCTCCAGATCAGAGTGGGTTCGGATTCGTAACGAACCGTTAGCTGGTATCGTTTTTTTGCCCAAACTGAACTTGGGAAGGGTACATGAAAACGGCATGGAGTGCAGGAATGAAATAGTAGTAGCTGGAAAGTGGTCTGCTACACCTAACTCGACAGACTTGGATGCCGGGCCCATGACGAGTAGCCCACGACTTGCCACACCGACAGATCAGGAGAGGTACTGTATGGTGTGACTTCGATGCCCCTGTAGTCGAAAATCATATTATAATTCTATCCTAGTTCATCCATGTGACCTCACCAATGTACTCTAAAAAGTCCCATCACTCAAGTGATGGGACTTGAAGGAGAGTAAATGAAATTGTAACGCCTATGAGAAGTGCATATCTTGCAGAGTCGTCACAGCATTAATGATAAGGGGCTTTTGCAAGGCTACTCGCTTTCCAGACAAACGGGTCTGTATTTCGAGGTAGAGAGTAAAAGCGTCCCCACAACTGTGCATTACGGTAGAGGCTAGGAGTACCAGTACGGGTATCGTAGAATCAACCAAAGCAAGTAAGAAACATACCGGGATGAGAAAGAAAACGTCAAGCACTTCTATACATCTAACCAATTAAGCTGCGCTGTCGGGCCGAAACCCTACAGAAATGTACACAGTACATGCTTGCGGAGGTGGATCAGATGAAATGACAATGCTAAGTATCAACCTGTTGTTAATCCTAGATATCACCACTGTATTCAGTTTATGAAAAAAGGTCCTTGCGATGCACAAGGTGAAGAGGCCCAGACTAAACAAGTCCAACTCACCATGGCTGGCACCCCAATAAGTACCTACACAAGGGTGATTTATTTTCCAACAACAGCAACACTGGGAGTACGGAAAGCCACAGATATGTTGGTGGAGGCTCCATTATGTAACTATACCGTGGTCGAATGGGTAAGTACGTATTCAATAATGGGCCTTTTCATGTTGCTGTGGAAATCGTGCTTGCGTCCCATGCACGCGCTTGGAAAGGTGTCTGTGATCAAACTATGAAATCTTTCTTTGGATGAATTGCAACAACGAGAAAGAATCCAATGCAAAGCATCACGACCACGCATACCGTGTAAGGCCGCTTGCTGGTGGAACTCGAACACAAAGGTGATTGTAGCCCTCTTTCCAGATGTTCCACCGACCAAGCTGTGCAGCTAAAGAACGGTCTCAATGGAAAAAATGACTGCAGGCTTAGCACGCACAATGGACGTTGCCTGGAGGGTATCCAAACGGATCCGTGATCACCGAAGCTTTATCTCGCAACAGCCAGCCGGAGCACTGTCCGCCAGGATATATAAGAATGTCTTCGCAGCATACTTTCGGACTCACTGCACATTTACCTTGACCATTACCACTTCCCTTTTCCGCCGAGATATCATGCGAGACCCCTACGCGTACCCTGCGCCCTTCCCTAGAGAGGCCACCCGGTCAGCGATCAGCCTAACATCGTCTTCGCCCATAGCAAACGCGCTAAGCGCAAATCCAGACTATGTATGTAGGGCTCACCCACAGATCTTGGTCACAATGTTAACATTTCTTCACGTCGCAGCCCATCTACATGACAGGGCCACCCGTCAACAACCCGGCTTATCCCTACCCAGCGCGCAATGTGTTGAACCCTAATACGTACCCTTACCATACTCCCATGGTGATGAAGCGGGATAAGCAAGGAGAAGACAGGAAACATTCCCAACGCAGATCCGGTACCCTTACAGAATACCGTGCCTTGCCACAGCTGTATTCCCCGGTCGGTTATCAAGTCGGAGCCCAGCTTCCGCCCATCCAGTTCCAGCGGAGGAACAGTAGCATTCCATTTGCCATTAAGGAACTCCTGAGCATTGCAGATACGTTTGACCTGGCTGGTCGCAACGACAACGTGTTTGAGGGTTACAGTGAGCCCATCGAGGTCAAGATCTCAGTAAGTCGAACGTCTTGACCGACCTTGACGATGTGTAACAATCCCTGTTCTCCAGTGGCCCGGGTACGAGCGATACGCCACTAAGAAGCATATTCCCCCTGGAGGAGGCGGGCTCACCCGTAGTATGTTGCTAGTCCTGCTTGTACACCAGATTATCAAGTTTGCAAGATATGTCCGCGTGCGTCTCATTGACTGTCCAAACGGAGGCTAGATACTTAGTTGTATTCAGGACAACAACATCCGTGTCCAGCCTGGGCAAGAGCAGTGGTCGATGGAGTGCAATAACCAAACGAGGCATACCTTTTGGGAAAACTGCGTCATAACTACCCTACGACATTGCGGAGGGAGTCGTTGGGAACCCGAGATACTCTGTCCGAGTAGATGAGTCTACGGCAGAATACGTGTCACCGTGGTCATACTGGGCATATCCATATAAATGTGTATTGAGCCTGACGCTCTCTGTAAGGGTAACGATTCTAGATGTAATAGTAAATGCAAATGATATACTGTCCATGTGCCACGGGGTCCAGGTCAGGGGAGGGAAAAACTTAGTAAAAGCACGTTATTGCGGGGTTGCATCTGCCTCTGCACTGGTAGGTCGATCGATGGAAACTTCTGTTGCCAAACGCGAAATTTCCGAGAATGCCGCCTTGAGCATATCTAAGTCACCCTCGAGTGCTTCGGCTTGAGACTTCATCTGCTGGAGATCAAGAACTCTAGAGGACGAGTACTGATGACCCGCGTACCGCTGCTATTGTATCTCGTGCTGCGATAAGTTCGTGGTGATGATTATACACAAGCGACTGCCGTTCGCCATCGAGTTGCCGTATTTCTGGATACGTTCCGTGAAGACCATGGCAGGGTATATTGCGTGGGACTTGCCTGACAGTAGCTCAGTTTCTCGCTTTATTAAGGTGGGCAGAGATGATGTCGTGATTAGCTGATCGTAATACGATTTTGCGTCAAATGCAACGGAGTCTGCACCAACGTAATTACTGCGTGGTTGCAACTCATAGGAAGGATGTGATGTGATTCATACCCGTATTCATCGGGTCATTTTGATTTCCGGGTAGCGGAGGAGGAGGACCAACACCAAGACCATAGTGCTTTCTTAGTAGGTCTCTAGCCCTCGACTTTGGAGCCGAGCCATGAGAAGCGGGTAGTGTATGGGTCGAGGTGGGTTGCTGGCGTGGAGATGTTGGCCGGGATGATGATGGAAGCTGGAGGACTATTTGGACGTAGTGGAGAAGATACTACTCTCGCCGTTGACGGCCTGCGCTGTTGCTTTGGTGAGGAGGGCTGGGATGACATGGCGCTGGCATTAACTGAAGTCTGCCCCAGCTGGACTTGACTGTCCGTATGATTATGTCAGCAGTCCTAGATTTGGTTTGTGTACACGACTTCCACTGACCATGGCACTGGGCTCGTCACCACTGACTGAAGTTATCGAAATTCCAACATCGGATAGCGACGAGGATGAGAGCGGACTGTTTTCTTCGCCGAAAGCGCTACCGAGGCCGAAGAAGGCACTCGAACAACCACCCGGAGACCGCAAGCGAAAGCGCAAGGTTGTCATGTCCGACGACGAAGATCTACTTCCCCCCGCAATCACTACGCCACCGGCACCGAATCGTCATTCTGGAATTGCATCATCCAAGGGTACACCGGCGACTAGGAAGAGGGCAAACAAGGTAATAGACTGCGGATCGCTGACTGGACTCCTACTCACCACGTACTCAGCACGACTCCTGCCCAAATACACACAATCCCCCAGACCCACCCCTTGATACTCCCATCTCAGTTACCCCGCCAGTGCGCTGTCCAGGCCCTGTCAGACCCAAATCGACCGCGATGAGCGACCTCATCCGACGTGTGAATTCTCAGCCGAGTTCCCCGTTCCCAAATGTCAGCCGAACGTACTCGCCACTGCTCAAGTCCTCACGGACAATGTTATCACACATTGCACCACTACACCCCACGCGACGAACGCCTCCGCCGCCACCCCCTAGACCTCCTCCCCCAAAGAAGAGCAAGAAACTGGTCGAGCTGGAGGAGAGGATTGAGGAAGAGCTTGCAGAGACCGTTGAGGGGTGGTCGTGCATGACTGAGCAAGAGAGGAAAGAACTGAGGAGGGCGAGAATAGATGCGGAACTAGGATACGAGTAAGTTTATGGATGGGTTTCATGGACGTTTCGCTATCGTTGCTTTAATTCGTTGGGTCCATTGTCTGACTAGAAATACCCCTATGTAAGCAAGTAGTAGGTAGAGAGAACTCGTGGCTGTGCTATTGTTGCTGCTGGCGGTGTAGCGGGTATCTATAGCCAGGTTGCAAAAACGAACGACTAACGAACGCAAGAATTGTCCGAGTACTTGGACCCAGTTCCACCATTATCATTCAGAATACGCATGGCTCTTCCTCAGCTATTGAACGCTCTCGACACGTTGAAGGAACAGGCCAAAGATGCCGTATGGGCTATATCCTCTTGTATCTGCCAGCAGTCGGCACGGGTAAAAATCAACGGGCGGACGTGTCAGTAGTCATTTTCACTCGCAATCCACGCTGTTCTGCATATCTTTTCTACTCAGTACTGAATGGAGAGTTCATTTTCATCCAGTTAACATCGTCAAAGTGCTCGGGGAAGGCGGATTCTCGTTTGTCTATCTCGCACAGGACGAAGCAAGTGGTGTGAGTGCTTGTTCGATGGAGCTTTTGACTACAGTGGTCACGTATCTGCATCACAGCGACAATTTGCGCTAAAAAAGATCAGATGTCCCACTGGCTCCGAAGGTGTGAAGGAAGCCATGCGCGAGGTCGAGGCATACCGACGATTCAGGTGAGTGCGGTTATCGACTTCGATGCACGACTTGTTAATCCTACTCTCTCAGGCACCCCAACATTATACGGATACTTGTAAGTACCATAACAACTTCTTCCAAAGCCTGCAGATCAACTTTGGATAGGATTCCGCTGTGGTGCAAGACCCAGAAGGCGAGGGTCAAATTGTCTACCTATTCCTCCCACTATACAAGGTACGGCAACCTCTATCTCTATTCCTGCTTCTCATATTTGGACAGAGGGGAAACGTGCAAGATGCCATTAACTCGAATGTAATCAATGGGAATCATTTCTCAGAGAAAGAAATGCTCCGCATCTTTAAGGGAACATGCGAAGCCGTTCGCGCGATGCATGACTACCATACAAACGCTCAGTCGGAAGCGCTCCCTCCGATGTCCGGTGCCATAGGGTCGTCGTCGCGTGCACGCTCATCCGTCGATCACCTTTCCGATGACGAAGAGAGAGATGAGCTATTACCACACCCTGAAGGTGATGAGGATGGCGGATATACCTACAAGTCATCTATGGCTGTACCGCTTGTCACCAAACGCCGCGTAGAGCAGGGTGACACCATATTCGATAGTGAGGAGGACATGCAAAAGCCGCATTCAAATGATGGCAACACCAAAGCGAATCTTCACGTACCTTATGCCCATCGAGACATTAAACCTGGGTAGGACTTTCTGTTCAGGTCGTCCAACGACTCGCCGTTTATAATCGTGTTAGAAATGTCATGCTTGCCGATGACGACACACCGATCCTCATGGACTTCGGCAGCACAGTCAAGGCACGAATCCCCGTAGAAACAAGGCCGCAGGCACTGCTGCAGCAGGTAGGTTACTGCCGTGCGCTGAAATTCGTGGAGGTATCAACATACACAGGATATCGCAGCTGAACAGAGCACGATGGCATACAGAGCGCCTGAATTATTCGATGTCAAGACCGGTACCACTCTAGATGAGAAGGTGGACATCTGGGTTTGTGACATTGATATCATATATCCTCACTCGCTGATGTAGCGCCTCAGTCACTTGGATGCACTTTGTATGCCATGGCATATTCGCATTCACCGTTTGAGAACACTCAGACAACGGAACAAGGCGGTTCGATTGCCATGGCGGTCCGTAATGCACAGTACAGCCAACCAGACTCTGCATATTCACAAGGCCTCAAAGAGCCTTATTGATATGTTGTTGAGGGTCGACCCGAAGGAGCGGCCAGATATCCATCAGGTATCGTGTACAACTGCGTTAGCACCAGTTGCATGCTAATTGCCAGCGCAGGTCATCACAGCTACTGACAATCTTCTTCGATCTTTTGCATAGGTAGGCCGGATGCGATCTGCGAAAGACCTAGTGTGTAGTTTATTTGGGGAGTCGAAAATATGCATGACATACCAATTTACCCTATCCGACTATCTCTCGATTGTTGTTCCCTTTGTGCTGGTGCCCTTCTTCGGTCTTTTGCGTTTGCTCTCCTGGATACGTGGTGCTTTCTCCTTGTCAGTTGTCTGGGACTTGGACAGCGTAGGTGGGTCTTGTTCGAGTTTTCGACGTTTCCCAGGTCGTCTCGATGTGCCTTGTTGTATGGGCTGGGAAACCTTGCTCGGCGTAGTGGCACTATCGGCGTTCATTACATCATTGTTCAAGGCCTTCTTCTCCGCCTTCTTTGTTATTGCCTTGGCTTTGAATTCCTTGTGCCGTTTCCTCTTCTCTTTAAGGGCTGCTTGCTTCGCTTGCTACCCAAGGTCTAAGGTGGTCAGATAATGAAGGAGGATATGATATGCCTTACGCGTTTCAGAGCCCTTTTCGACAGCTGATCTGGTTGGCATTCCTGTTCACTTCTTTGGGCGTGAAGCACCTTGACAATGTCCCATGCATTGGCAGCTGAGTTTGCCGTTGACGCAAGGGTCTTGAATCGGTCGTAGCGTCGTTTGTGAGCCTGAATTCACGCACATTAGGGCTTTTCATCGAGTCCAGCGTTGAAAAAGAAGTGGACGTACGACAGAGCCCTTATGGACAACGGCCATGTCTGCATTCTTGATGATTTTCCCCCTGCACAGAACGCATCCGTGAACTGTGGGGTCCATGGAGATCAAATAGACAGGATTCTTGAGTGCTTCTTCGATAGATATTGGTGGTTCCTCTTCCTCCTCCTCCTCGATGTCCCCTTCGCTGTCATACTCTCCATTTCGTACGGACACCAAGTCATCGCCTGCCTGGTTATCCTCCTCCGATTCTGATCCCGTGTCCGATTCGTCAGAGTCCGTGTCGTTGAAGCCCTAGTATTTCCCTTGTTTCTTCGTCCAGTCCTAGCTTTTCCTCTTCATCGCGTCTTTTACGCCTCTTCTCTACTCGCTTGAACATCGTGTACTAGTGTATGTGATGAAGAACTAGTAGCTTGAATATATATCCACTACACTGCCACCACGCTTTTCATTTCTGACCCATGCGTCCACTGCCTCTGCGCGCTCGAGTCAGTGCCCCGCGTCAAAGAAACTCGTCCCGCTTGCAGAGTTCGGCAAATTGATCAATAGAAAACTAGACAGGGCATCGAATGACGTCGAGAACGACAAATCCAAGCTTTCCTCAGAACTTCCCAATGCGCCCCTGTCCCTTCGGAAGGCTGATGCCAGTAACACGCGGGCGCCAGTCAATCGATCGCTATCCGTGACACGGAAATCCCGACAGGGAACTGACGAGGATGTGGCGGAGTTAACGACCGTTGCACACAAGCTTGTCCGCACGGCAGCACGGACGCAGTTGTTCGCGAACCAAGGGTGGAATCATGCCAAATCTCTCCGGGGGGATGACGTTCGTATTGAAAGCGCGCTGAAGGCTGCGGCGACCAGAAAAAATGCGTTAAAGTTTCGGGCGTCTCCTGACAGCGCAGGAGAAGAGGTCTTAGACCTGCCGGCGGAGGAGTCATCGGTACCTCACCAGATCCCAACTGGAACCTTTGTGGAAATTCGCAAGTGGGTCATTATCTCAATTGCAGTACAGACACAAGTTCAATATCATTAGAGGGTCGTTAACGACTACCGGCATTGTGATTAGGAATGCTCTCATCGAGGGCCGTAACTTTTCAGTGACGCTCACTATCACGGGCCACGTCATCGAGCACCCCGAATCCGATGTTTTCTTTGAAGTCCCGAAAATGGTGACATATTCGCTAACAGGCCGGGCTGGTGTCGGGGCCATGCCAAGTAATCGCACGGAAACCTAGCGCCAGAGTAGAGATATTAAAGCAGCTGCGGGAGTTCGAACGCGAAGTTGCCAACGCCTACAGTGGCATTCAAGCAACCAATCTCAACCTATACGACTTAGTAAGATCGAAAGATCTGGATGAATGGTCGACGGTGACGGTGCCGGAGGCAGCCAAGCTTATTGTCCGGCAGCGGCGACAGACCGTAGCTTCCCTTTTCGCTATGCACAGATACCTTATGAAGCATTCGGAGGAATTTGCGCCACAAATTTCGACTCACCGTCTTGCGCAAACCTTTGATGTGCGACCCCTATCGCACCTGGAAAAGCTGAGGGCTGTCAAACACATGATACGCAGTGCTAGCCCTGCAATTGATGCCTTTGCTAGAAAGGCACGGAGCATCATGGCGGTCAATCGTCAACGGAGGATAGAGTCTTGGGACGAGCCTCCGAAGCGAACGGTTGCAAGCGACATCAACTATACAACAGAGGATCGTTTAATTCTTGACGTTCTACAGCATGCGCTGCGTCGTCACCGGGACGTAGTAACGGATCCGTATGCGTTGATTGTTGCAAGTGTTCTCAAAACACTGCAGGTCGATGCGGACGTGATAGACACCGTGGTCTTGCGCGAGGTGTTAATAGATTTGGGCCACTTGGCACCTTGGGAAGACCTGGTTTCCCGGAGGAAAGAATATGAACTAGACCAACTCCCAGATAACGAGTCCCCCCGAGTCGCTGCTCAGAATCTAATTGTGAAACGCAACTTGGCCGTACGTCCCATTGCTGGATCCTCTCAACCGCTCGGTCCCGAAGACTTTTACCCCCGAGACCCCGTGGAACATTTGCGTCATGACTTCGGGGACATGCCCGTGTATGTCGTAGATGACATTGGTGCTGAAGAGCTAGACGACGGACTCTCCATTGAGGAGATCCCGATCCGAGCCGGGTTCGGCTTGGATACATGTGCACGTCGCCGATCCCACTGCGGTCATTCCACCAACGCACGTCTTTGCCCAGCAAGCATACCAAAAGGGGATGACATGGTATTTCACACATCGAACTTGGCCGATGTTACCTACGTCCCTCGCCACTTCCAAGCTGAGCCTGGGTGCCTGCGCCAAGTCAGGGAAGCCGGAGTTGGTTCTTACATTCAGTTTCAAGATTGATACCGCTGGGCATATGGTTGATTACCAAGTCCGACCTGGTTTCGTACGGAATCTTCAAATCATCGATTATGACAGCGTAGATCGTCTCGCAGGATTTCCCAACCTCAAACCAGCCCAACCATTCGATCCTGGATGTCCACCAAATATTACTACTGTCACGACAGAACCAATACATGTGCAAAATCTGCGTCTGCTCGCAGACACCGTTACACGACATAGGCTACGCAACCTGAGGTTCAGCGATGCCTTTGTCGCGGTCATCCCCTATGCTAGAACCTCTATCGTTGAGAAGCCCCTGCATGCCACCCCTCTTTGTTATCCAAAATCTTTTCGCTTCACGGGGTTCCCGACCATCAAATATCAGGTTCTGTCGCAAAAAATCCAAGAAGCTGGGTCCCGGATGGTGGTCGCAGAATGCATGAAAGCAGCATGTCGCGTGGCGTCTCGGTGGTTTTTGGAGCATAATGTTCCGATGTTGAGGCGGACTTCGAAGCCTCCTGTGTGCCTTAGTGATCCAGACGCATTCTCCAAAGTGCTGGAAGCGCGTGATCCGGACGGATTTGTGGACTTTTACCTGGCCCAGAAAGCTAATCTTCATGTGCCTCCGGTGGAGCATACTCTCGATCCCGGCATGCATTGGAGCATGGGCGTTCCGGAGGGGGAGGGCTATATCCGGGTTACGTCTCCACTACGGCGGTATAGTGATTTGGTCGCCCACTGGCAAATCAAGGATGCTCTCTTACGCCCAGGTGCTAGTCCGCTGTTCTCGCGAGAATGGCTGACCAAATATGGACCTGAGATCAAGGAGAAGGAGAGGGTATTCAAAGAGGCGGAACGTACTCACTATGCGTATTGGACTGCGTTGTATCTCAAACGGTTCATGGAGAACCCGCATACCGCAATGGTTCGACCCAACAACCCCTTGGATGGGTTGACTGGGACCATTCTCTCACACTCGTTCGTGGATCGCCAAGGCGGCAGCGCTCGCACGATGTGTCATGTGCCTGTTCTGGGGATAAAAGCAATAGTGACACTGCCCCCTGGAACTATTATGCCTGACATCGGAGATTCCCTTGATGTTCGCCTATCAGACATCCAAGTTGGGTTGGGCTCGAAGGTTCACGTACTTCCAAAGTAGTTAATCCACGCCGATCGTCCTCACGGCCACAGTCAGATTGTTACACATTTACCTGTCTCCCTGATGGGGCCCAATAGCAGACCGACTCACCCGCACTACTTTGGGGGAATGGATCGCCGTTGGCCTAGCCATTAAAGGGACGCGTTTGATTGGTCCGCTTAGCCCTGATAACGTAAGCAGCGAAATCGTTCCACCTCGTAAATTTCAAAGACTCAAATAAAAAAAATAAAATGAGCCGTCGCGTCGTGAGACTGGTTAAAGCAACCGTCGCTGCTCCTTCGACACTTGTTTCTCCTTAACCACCATGTCGATCAACAGCACTCTCCACTCGACTGGCTATGCAGCCAGTCTGCTTGACTCAGTGCAGGATCATGTTTCTGCGTCCCCTGGACGCGCTGCATTGCTCACTCTCGTCTATTCACCCATCGTTGCCATCGTCCTTAACGTGCTCAGACAACTCGTGCGTCTACTGATAGTCCTTGTGTCTTCCCTTCGAATATCAACTGACCCTCTTCCAGCTCTGGCCGCGCGATCGCTCTCTCCCTCCGGAGGTGTTCCACTGGATGCCCATCGTTGGTTCAGCCATCACATACGGAAATGACCCTCTTGGATTCTTCTTCAAGTGTCGGGAAAAGGTGTGCATGCTTCAAGTTGAAGCGTTGTAACCTATTCTAACGGAGAGGCGCAGTACGGGGACGTCTTCACCTTCATCCTATTTGGTCGCAAGGTCACCGTCGCACTCGGTCCCAAAGGTAACAATTTCGTGCTCGGGGGCAAGACCACGTTTTTCTCAGCTGAGGATGCGTACACGGTAATTCTCCTGTAACCGTGTACTTATTTCATGTCCTCACCACGTTACCACAGCACCTCACGACTCCAGTCTTCGGCAAGGACGTCGTCTACGACGTTCCAAACGACGTGTTCATGGAACAGAAGAAGTTTGTCAAGGTCGGTTTATCAATCGAAAACTTCCGGACCTACGTCAGCATGATCGAAGAAGAGGTGCAAACGTTCATGGAGAAAGATCCAGCTTTCCTCACCTATCAGATGAACAACGTCAATGATTGGGGTTGCTTCGATGCCGCTGATATCATGTCTCAAATCACGATATTAACTGCCTCGCGGACCCTTCAAGGCAAAGAGGTCAGAGACAGCTTGGATAAATCCTTCTCCGACCTGTATGCTGCCCTGGATGGCGGCTTCACACCGATAAACTTCCTTTTCCCCAACTTGCCCTTGGCAAGCTATCGTCGCCGAGACGAGGCACACAAGAAGATGAGTAACTTCTACGTCGACATCATTCGTAAACGGAAAGAGACCGATAACGTAAGTCTGTAATATCAACCTGTATGGCCGTTACTGACAACGGCATCTCAAGGATACACAAGACATGATCGACGCCCTTAGGACCCAGCGGTACCGTAACGGTAGACAGCTCGAAGACCACGAGATTGCCCACATCATGATTGCTCTGTTGATGGCTGGCCAGCACACGAGCTCGGCAACGGGATCATGGGCTCTTCTCCATCTTGCAGATACCGTCCAGGTTCAGTAAGTTTTGGGTGTTCTTGGGTAATGCACAATCTAACCGCGCGGCACAGGGAGTCTCTCTATAAGGAACAGGTTGAATACTTTGGCAACCCCGATGGGACTTTCCGTGAAATGACCTACGAAGAAATGCGTAGGCTACCTATCTTAGATTCCGTAATTCGCGAAACACTCCGTATGCACCCCCCGATTCACAGTATCTTCCGCTACGTTCGTGCGGACGTCACCGTTTCACCCACACTCTCAGCACCCACAGAGGATAACACCTACGTGGTTCCCAAGGGCCACTATGTCCTTGCGTCTCCTGCTGTCAGCCAGGTTGACCCCAAAATATGGTCCAGCCCTCACATCTGGGACCCAACGAGATGGAGCGACCCAGAAGGTGTTGCTGCCGAAGCGTTCAAGACTTATATGGACGAAAACGGTGAGAAGGTTGATTTCGGATTTGGTGCTGTCAGCAAGGGTACAGACAGCCCATATCAACCTTTCGGTGCCGGCCGACACCGTTGCATTGGCGAACAGGTATAGTTGTATTTTTTAATTTCCATCTATGAGACGTGCTTACCTGTTTCTAGTTCGCATACCTGCAACTTGGGGTGATTCTGGCAGTGATCCTTCGAGAGGTCGAGGTCAGATTGGAACCAGGGTGCACGTTCCCAGAGCACAACTACCATGTTCGTCCTTCGTTCCTACCTTTTTGGCTAACGGCTTATCCCCTTCCTCTAGACCATGATCACGATGCCTAAGAAACCACGTAATATTTGCTACAGACGCAGGGCTTTGGACTAGACTAGACGTGTAGGTTACGCTAATATATTTTGTATACAAATACAATCCAAGATGGTATACCCCTCCATTATACGTAAAAATACGATTGCAATTGCTTCACGGGTTTAGGGGCTGAAATGACACGGCCAAAGAGTCAACTACATAGTTATTAGGGGTTCTTGGCTACCTGTTTATTTTTTTTTAGAATTCGTGCGTGTCTGGTTACTAAATGACAATCTTCTGAAACGCGGGGAATGCAACTGGGTCTAGCCTTTAAAGTGCCAGCAAAAAAAGTAATATCGAGGCTAGTCCGTACTTACGCCATGACACTTTCGCTTACGCCGCTCACTGTATTTTCACATAAGCAATCACGCACCAAGCAAGGTTGGTGGCGGCCGTTCCTACAGAGCGGTTTGTAAGAGACTTGGCCTAAGCTAACGTAGTCTTGATCACTCCGCGAAATTCCAAATTTCGAGCGCCGCATGGTGATTACGGGGACCTAACACCCCAACAATACGTACTTGTCGATTGCCTTCTTATTGGTGTATGCAGATTCATGCCAGATCGAAACTAGAAGACAGCGATCGTGTTCACAGGCATGCCATGGTAGGTCTGGGGGCTCTCTTATGTACGCCCACTTGTAAACTCCGTGGTGCATCGGAACTTCCAATGTCAGCATTCGCGCTTGTCAAAAAAAAGAGGCAGGTTTCTGGGTGCAGTGATCTTGTAAGCAAGGTAACTTGTTGTATACCATACATATGGAGGATCTCACTTGGGCGACTCCAACCGTGACTTGAGGGGGTGAATATTGCATCACGACATCTGGAGTTCCCTTCACTGAATCAGACTGTTCACTTCCCAATTGGCGTTCAGATTTGACGTACATCGAGCTTCCTACAACGCAATGCGTCGACTGCACGCCCAACTAGCGGAAGACATTCCTGTTCGTCAACATAACTGGATGCCAGCGCCAAGTAACCACTACAACCACTACATTTTCTTCGGGTATGAGCATGTTCAAGGCTCTGCCCAATACCTGGTATGCATCGGGCCTGTACGACGGGTAGCGTAAGCTTAGGTTGCGTTCCTCACTGTGAAAACAAGTGAAGATGAAGGATGGTTTCCTTAGCATACAAGGGTTAAAAAAGAGAAACTTGTTAGCTTACCCTTTTGGGATGTCAACAAAACTTCGCAGGTGGGTGAAAGCATCAAACGAGTATCGCAAGAACTGGTAACCGTCCCGACGCTATACATGTAATGAGTGCAGGCAGGTGATGGAAGAGATAACTCGCAGCTGGACTCTCCAATGCTCGAGAATGGTAATGTAGACGATTAGTACCGTAGAAAACAGTAAGCGTGACATGTATTCCTTTTACATACCAGCAAGGTGTTGGAACGTGTCGTTAAAAACAATTACAACTACTCTGGGTCTCGTTGATAACTATGTATCGAGAAACGGATAACACGTTGGTCAGAACAGGAGAAGCTATACGAGAACTCAACACACGTCTTTCTTTAACAGATCGATCTTCTGTAAACGCATATATGACTAGAGGATGAGGTCTTACAGTGACACATTAGCCAGAGACTTATAACGGATTTGGTGTAGTACTCACCACGCGTTGATGAAATCGTTCTCTTCGTCCAGAGCGTCGACAGCGACGATAGGGAGTGCATGGCCGATAATTCCCCCGAGGAAAGGCTTAGAGGTATCCCATCCCCGACATTACTTATCACGTACTCTTCTAGTAAAGAGTCGTTTTCGTCCACGCCTTTGACGATAACAGGTTCGAATCGCCTTATTGCAGGATCTCTCCTGCCCTCGAATACTTTACCTACTTTTTTTTTTTTTTTCCTTGCAAGCGGTCAAGAAGCGCATGCAAGCGCTGGAAATGGTGGTCGTTTACGATTCCCCCATAGTGTGCGTCGTCAAGCGCTCTGTTGGGAAAGAAAGCCTTTTCGAGTCCTTTAACAAGTTCGTCTAGTTTTTGCCTACAAACGAGGATATAATCTGGAGCAATGCAGATCTACATACAGATTATACGGGTTGAACATTTATGTAAGCGAGTCACTTACCTGGCCTGCGTTGTCACACTTTCCCCGCGGGATATGCGATATGCTTGGCAGTAAGCTCCATGTCGTAGGTGGTATCCACGACGATAGAACTTTTACCTCCAAGTTCTAATAAGCATACCGTCAAATGTTTAGCAGCTGCGTTCGCCACGATGTGTGCGACCTCCCGTTGCCAGCGTAGAAGATATGGTCCCATTGAAATTCAAGTATCTTTGTTGACTCGGGAACCACACCATTGATGACACGATAAGGAGGCGTGTCAGGGTACTTGGGAAACAAGTTCTGCGAGGAGTTTCGAAAATTGAGGTACAGTCTCAGATGGCTTCAAAACCGCGCAGCACCAGCGGTGATAGCTCCGACAAGGGGTCGCAAAGCGAGGACCACAGGATAGTTCTGGGCCTAGATGGCGAAGGGAAGTTGTCAATGGACAAGAACAGAGCTGCCACATAGTCAGAAAGCTCACGAGATAATCACCACGGTGCCTTTTGGAACCTTATATATCCTGGTGGTAGTCAATGAAATTACACGCGTCCAACAAGAATCATACTGCTCGCACATTGGTTTTCAGCTTCTCTGTACTCTTGAGTACATGTCCAACGACCCCAGGCGAGTTCTACCACGATTACCTCGAAAACGGGGTTTGGCAAAGTCTCGGATCATTGCACCATAGGTGGCTTCCGTCTCGTTTTGGGCCAATCATGCAAGTCGGTAAAGTTGACGCTTGCGCCATTCAAGTGAACGAGTTACACCGGGTCACCGGTCATCGATCATCCCTGATCTGATCACATGATAAGTACACCCTGGGAATTTCTTCGATAGTCAAAATGCCGGACATATGGGTGATGCAGTCGATGAGAACAACATCTGCTTATCTTCTCTTTCCCCATAGTAGCCAATCCCAGACTCCCTTAGTCACATAAAGATAGCGTTTCACGAGCAGTACTTATTAGACTTCCGTACAAACAGATTCTCGGAAGGCTCCCTATCACGTGCACATTCAATGATGCAGCGTCCGTTGTACTCGCAGACGTCGCATGCACACCCGCGAGTTGCAGTGCCGTGCACAAATGTGGCTGACGGAGTCCAGAGGGATTGCCAAATTAACGTAGGGCAACACGTGATGAACAGGAGAGCTCGCCAGTTCTAGCTGAGCACGTTAAATCTGGACGTACTAATAGTTGTGTATTGGTTCTGGAGTAGCCCACCCCCAGCCACCGCCTTCGTCTATGCAAGATCCAGCCCAGCTCTCATCTTCCCTCCAGGCATCACCTTCGCCATTAGGCCATGCGGTCATACCGGCTCCAGAGTCCAAGGGGTGCTCTTGGTCTTCTTCCATGCTCACCTCCTCCTGTTGCGATATGCGTGCGGCAGACCAGTCGTCCTTGGGTCGTTGTACTCCACCCTGGAGCTCGATCGTCCAGTTCCCTTTTCTCTGGCCTGCAATTCTCTGCAGATGTAATCGACTGTCTCTCTCTGCCATTTCTATCAGTAGCTCCACTGACCCTCCACATAGTACAGCGATGTCACCTGAAAACCACAGGTCCTCGACCCTCAGCACGCTCTCCCCCCAGCTCTCAAACGTGCGTATGAAGGCAGCACTGATTTCCTCCAGCTGATGAGGGCACCCAGCCTGCGGGTGGGCCGTAAAGTGGTGAGTGACCACCAGACGGTGAGGGTCCTTCTTTTCCAGCTGCGCAGCGTGCAGCGTGCGAATTCGCCGTTCTCTCTTCCTCTTCGAGTTGGTATCGTCCATGCGTTTAAACTCTGCAACCTGACTTGCACCCCCAGCCTGTTTATCTCGTCCCCATGGATCCTTATCCAACGGATATCCAACACTCCCCACTTCCACGGTGTATCCCCACTCCTTACTCACAGTCGCGCACCAATTCGTAAACTCTCCTGCCGTCCACTCGAATTTATGATCAGCGTGCCTGAATACGCGGTCCGTACGTCCAGTTGGATCGGCGTGGCCCATTGGGTCTCTAACGCCCGGCGGCGAGAATCTGGCATTGAATGTGTAAGACGGGGTCGTCATTAGAAATATGCGTGGATGATAAACTCCGAGTAACACTGGCGCGAAATGTTGCACAAGATCGTCCGTCAAGTGCTCAATCCTGGGTTACGCTTTATGGATGTGGTCTGAGAAGACGTGCATGCGCAAAGGAACTTACACTTCAGTGGCAACGATACACTCCACGTCTACAAACGTGGGGTTGATGGAATCGAGGCTGCCATGCCATAAGTTGACCTGCAGAGGTTCCCAACGCGTATACTGCGGGTTGGCAGATAAAGGTGAGGTGTCCTCAACTGCATATTGGAGCGCTCTAGCATCAATATCTAGTCCCGCAATGCGAGTAGGGTGTAGATCACGGGTTTCAGAGTCGTTCAATAGTACATCGTCGAACATGGATGCGAGACAGTCATCAGCATTCTGCGTGCTTGATCTGTTTCTCCGATATTGCGATCGTGGGCCTAACCACGGAGCAGGTTGACATAGAGTTGTGAGAAGCTCGCCCTCGCCGCACCCGATATCCACGATCTAAACAAATATATGTATTCCATCGGCATTACCAGGGCGCAGGACTAACCTCCGATACGCCTTCTCGCCGGAGAGTATCAAGCACCCACATCCTCCTCTGCTGATGCAAGGGGGGAAAGAATGATAATTTGAGATCTGTTGGGCCAGCATTCATGGACGAGCGTTGCAGTTTAGTAGTGGGGTCGGTCACCAGAGGAACTCAATAACTGCACAGCTTACCCAGTCAAGATCACAAAACAGCTCTGGGATTAGGATACAAATACTACACTGTACTAATCCCGGTTCTAATCCGATTACTTACACCAACACAGACCCACAGTTCGGACGGTAGATTAGAATACAAATAATAAGACAGTCAGACAGAAAAAAAAAGTATCCGGAAACATGAATGGAGTACCAGACGTGTGTGTAGTCAAGTCCTTCAGGTGAGAAGCCAGATATATCAAACGAGTGCAGCCGATTTCAAATACCCTCGGAAAATGGAATCGCGTACTGCATCGAGTCAGATTAGAATCCCGCAGTTTCAGTAACAAAACTGCACTTACCGTTCGCTATAATGCTATGGGTAGCTGTCGTATCCTGTCAGAGGTCCCAATGTCATCAATGGGCAACGAGCTACTGGCAAGGAAGAAAAAAAAACACGTACGGTGACGTTCGTCAAGTGAACGTATAATACTCGCCGATTCTCGTTGTTCCGCCTGTGCACCTGTTGGAAGTGGGCTCGGAAGTAATTGACCACCGGATCGTATTCGTTCGGGCGTTCACCGTACGACAATATGCTAGTACAACGATAAAAAGACAAGTTATGTTAAAAGACATTCCATGCTTACTATTTGGCGACACGCAGTCCGCGTTCGAGTTTTTTCCTTAGAATGTCGGTCTTATCTGTGAAGAAAATTAACACCATCATAGCATCGCAGCGGTGGAAGGACTTACTTAAAAACAACACCAGATGTACGCTCTTCAACAGCTTGTTGGAACATATCTGGGTAAACAACTGCAGCGAGTCGTCGATGCGGTTTGTACGAGGGTCCTCCTCCAAATACTGCGGGGGAAAGAGTTTGACTCAGAGACAAAATCACGGAAGTAGAGGGCGTACCTGGTCGAACGCGCTTATTGGGCTGACAAATATGATGGCATTTGCGTCGTCGAAGTAAGGGACCCACGTGTGCCGTTGGCCTCGAGCGCCGCCGACATCATACAAGTGCCACGTCACTGTTCTTCCGTGAACATCAACGTCGAATACATGTTCTGTGACGCCAATAGTTTGGATGCGGGCGTGTAGAATATCATCTGATACGAACCCGATAAACTTGACTGTCACAAACACCTGATGGAAATTACCTGTGGAGGGCATGTATCCTCGCGCGGATATTCGTGCGATGTCGTTGAGAAAGCTATATAAAATCAGCTGAGCGACCAACAAAGTGGTAGCATATATGCGGGCGCTTACAATTCGGACCACTCGTCCAGCTTCAGTTTTCTGTTGGAAATCAACGAACGTACGACAGGATGCTCCCACAAGGTTCGTATGTCATCCTGTGACTGTTCTAGCATGGACGCTACCTCTTCGATTAACGGGTCGGCATCGAGGGTGGATAACGATGTCGCTGGACGGTCGGATGCCTGTGCTGGTATCCCGACTTTCGCTGAGTCTGAAGGCTGATTCATGCTGCGCCTCGGTCTTTTTCCTACCAACTCCTGCCCTTTCTGAATACTTCTCGCTTGCCAACCACTGCGAACGAACACTTCGCCTTTTCCAGAGCCTACTGGGAAGACGCCACCGCTGAGACGGTCAGCAAGATGAGGTTCAGTACGTTCGAGGGAACGGAGACGGAAACGGAGCTCTGGGATGGACGACGCTTTGGTCGGGATACATACCGCCCCCGGAGGCTGTGCGGCGATGGGCGATGGAGGGGTCGGCGTTACCGAGGGCCCTACGTCTTGGTTCTCTAGCTTGGAGTGGCCTAAGACGGGGAATTCGTCGTTGCCGAGTTCCTGGCGTTCCACGGCACTCTGGGAGTCAGTGCCATCGTCGATGTCGTCCCACACTTCGAGTGTCGCAAGGATCTTCTTGATCGAGCGGACGATGTTGAAGTAGACGACTGTCCGCCAAGACATGCGCTCGCTCTCCAGCGACGCGGGGCTGTACATGAGCTGAAACTGTTTCTGGAGTGTCGATTTTCCGGATTCCGCTTGCCCCAGCAGAAGCAACTGCGCATGTGAGGACGATCTTCGTGTGACGACGTCATAAACGCACCTTGACGTCCCCCTTGGACCGCTCCCATTTCTTGCGATCCGCTTTGAGTTCCTCGTCGATTTGTTCCGATATGCGACGAGCCTCTGCCTCCTGCTGGAGACGAGTATGACGATCAGACTCTGTTTCTGTTGGCGGTGGACGGAGAGCCAACGACAGAGGATCGTCCTGGCTGCGGATGGAGGTCGTGCGTATCATCATGGCGGGTGGGGGAGAGTGCAGACAACTTGGCAGATGAAACTTTTTGCATATGAAGGGTGGACACCTTGTCACGTGTCACACTGTCACACTGCCATGGTACGAGTCTCTCCCTCATCATCATCCATCAAACGACCACGCTGACAGTTGATCGGCCCAGTCGGTCACACTGCACACGACTCATGGAGATCTCAAGGTAATGGATTCTATTATCATGCAGTGTGTGTGCGTTGTCTGAACTACCACGAGGTCGAAGTCTTTTGTGAGGCTGTACCCAAGGCCGCTGAGGTAGTAGCCATCACGTCGGATTCATGCGAACCTCACCGCCGTTCTGATTTAGAACTTTTTGGCGTTGTGCGCTTCCGGCTACTATGACGATTGCATATTCCACCGCAACATCAAGGGATTCATGATTCAGACTGGCGACCCTGCAGGAACCGGGAAGGGCGGTCAAAGTATATGGGGGAAACCTTTCGACGACGAGAATACGTTCTACCCTCAAGGTACGCAGATCAAATGCGCACCGCCGACACGCAAGGTCACAATGACGATGGCTGTTCGTCCTCAGTTCAATGCACGCGGTGTCGTTGCTATGGCCAATTCAGGTCCTAACACGAACAAATCCCAATTCTTCGTCACATATGCTAAGCAGCCCCATCTCGACGGGAAATACACCATATTCGGTAAAGTCATTGATGGGGCTGACTCGACTCTTGACTTGATGGAACGAGTGCCGGTCAACAACAAAAACCGACCCTTAGCAGAGATCAAGCTAACCCAAGTATGTCATTTTCGGTGCTGTGCCTCATGTCATCATAACCAAATCGCGCCCAGGTCACCATCCACGCCAACCCTATAGCCGATGCTCAGTTGGTTTCGCGTTGAGTCTTGACACTCTGTTCGTAAGAACGTCAGCTATCACCATCAAGTATGTAACGAAAGCTCGGTGTACAAGAGGCATGCGTGGGTGTGTGTATTAGGTCACTAGCGCTTGATAAAGCCTACGAGTTCCTTCTGTAATTCCCTTTGCCTTCGCGCCCTTTCCAAGTCGTCGATACTCCGTAGATCGTACACGATATCCCGTGTCTTCCCAAAATACACCTAAAAACGCAACAATGGCTCAGCCCCATTTCGACACGCAAGATGAATGCATACTTCTTGCAACAGATTACGCATTTTTATCTCCATCTCTTCGATCATCTTCCCGGTGTTTGTGATGTGAGAAGACGCATCGTGCAGCGGCCAGTCTTGCTCGGTCTGCAGGAGTGCAAGTAGGAAAGGGACACACCAGTCGGAATAAGCCCTTACCTGCCGAGTCATACTTCCGCTCAGGTTCACCTCTCCAGCCATTCTTTTGCCATGTCGTTCCGAATTCCTCTTCTCAGAACCAATAACTGACGAAGTATCCTCGGGTTTGTCATTTTGCCTCGTCACAAGCTGTAGCATTATGGTGGACGTGAGCTTGTAGTGGGCCTGCCTGCCACGCTCTGCCATTTCAAATACATGTATTGAATCCCATGAGCCAGAAGGGTCGTCTGGGCTCGACGGATTCATCACTACGCAAAGACCACGAAGTCAGTGAACACGATGCGACAGGGAATATCTTTAGACATACCTTTCTTAAACAGAACAACCCCCGCAAATCCACCATCGTCGAGCTCCCATAGATATACAGACGATACGCCCCCTTCGTAGTACCTGTCCGTTGCGATCGATAACACTCGCGTAAACTCGGTGCCAGGGCATCGATGCGTGCAGATCCGAGACTTACATTTCTCTATAGGTATCAAAGGCTTCGTTTGCAGCAATCTCGAGCTTCCGAAGCTTGGGAGACGGCGTTGTACCGTCTTCCAACTGGTGGATCATACTCGTTGGACCACTGGTGAACTAGTCGGCGCATCAGCCACATGAGACTTCCCCAGCGTACCGCGCAGGACTACTGGATTCCTGCAGACTGTAATCACGCAAACCCAGCCCGTTCCGACGCGTAGCGGCGACGCAGCACGTTGCGTCTGCCTCATAACGATGGATCGTGTATGGCCACTCACCGATAGCTATCTCCATCCCTGTTGTAGTCGCACGCGAGATACTCCCTACCGGTAGCACGGTCTACCCGCACTTTGAGTGGTTGATCGACGCTGCCCAGGAGATCATCAGCATAGTCCGGACAGAGCTGGATAAGCGCGTTGACGTTCTCCTCCACGCGAGTTGGAGGCAGACGCCGCATAAGATCGAGCATGGAGTCCACTGGATCGGCCATGGTGTCAGTCATTCTGGTCCCACTAGACCCGTCCTCGACACCGGTGGTGGTGGTGATGCGTCTACTTTGTAGTAACTTCCACCAGACAAACAAGGCAACCAATCCTATGCGAAACCAATCGAATCCTGCTACTCGCACTACATACTTAAATGACGTCCTTACAATCCGCTTCGGTACTCCCAGCTTCCCCAAAATCCTTGCCTTTCATCCGGCCCGTCCCATGCCCAAAATTCTCCGCCTCGCTCTTTTCATTAGCGAGAGTCATGAGATTGAACTTCTGAAGTCGATAGTAGTCCCTTCACGATGCTTACACCACATACGCTCTTTAAAAAAGAATAAAACAGTGTCAGATCGACTGGCTCGGACGTAAAATCAGCAAGTAGGAAAACAAACATGAACCTTGAAAACTTCCACGAGGACGAATACCTCTGGGTCGTCAAGATCTACTGTGTAACTCTCGGGGATACATTTTGCAACCTCTTGAATGACATCCATGCGGGATAGGGTATTGTGATTGCGACTCCGCAACTCGACTTTATACTGCAGAGCGCAAATTGTATATAAGCATCGTTGTTTTCTTCCCTATCAACCACATCCTGAAACCAACCTTGTGAGTTTTGGGCGGATCGTCGCCCCCATTTTCTGCGAAGAAGGGGACGAAGACGCGACGACACAGGGATTGGATTTCTGGGAGATTTGCAACGCAAGTGCCTGAAACAGGCGTCAGACGATGTGTATACCTTGTTGCATGCGGTCAGATGGTGACTGTGACAGAAGAATATGTATTTGGGCGACCTTCTCACTTCGTTCTCGTGAACCCGGTCTGCTGGACATTTTGGACATGTGTAGTGACGAGTTTCACCGGATCCACCGGCGGTTTGCAAGAAATGAAAATCACTTGTCAATATCTCGCGTTCAATAAAAAAAAATGCAGGTATAGGATTGAGCGTCCAGCGTACCGCAAGGGGTGTTCGTTTGGCAGTTTGCTGTCGAAAAAGGGATGAGAAAAAATCAGAAGAGAAAGTCGTAGACACCGACCGAATCTGCTTTCCATCCGCGGGCGTTTGATCGCGGCAAGCTCTCTGGCTATCTGATCCTCGAGATTGCCCCCTTCGCCTTCAGCTTCAGCCGTGTCCTGGTATTCCTCTGTGCGATCCTCTCCTCCGATCGGCCATAGCTGGCTGGCCAGCTGATCCAGTTGACTGTGGGGCATTTGAAACCAAAGAAGTTCAGTGTTCTTACCGATTCGAAGAGATCATATAATTCCCCAACGGTCTGCTTCTCCTTGCCCTTCACGCAGCTTGCCCAGATACCTGGTCCGTCGATTGTGCGTTTAGCCCATGTCGGTGCCGGGCCGTCCTAGATTACAAGTTCAGTCGACGCGTCAGCGAGATCGGTCCTCACGGGTCGAGTAGCATACTCGCTGAGCGGTATTTGCGTTTTCTAGCTTGCTTCGACTCTGACATGGAGCGGTGTCGACGGCGGAGTGAGGTCCGTCACGACACCTGTCTCGGGCCGCGCGGCCCACGGCCTAACCATCAGGTGCTAGACTGTGAAAACCCGATTATGGTACGCCTCGTTCCCATACATACAATACATTTAGCTAGCTTTAAGTGAGATATAATGGAAAACCCGCTGTGATAAGCAGATATCGTCAAGCGGTAAGGATAGTTGGTGTCCTCTGGATGCCTAGGCAGGGATATGGTCGACTGACATAAGGCCTAATCGTCGTCGTCGTCATCATCGTCATCATCTTCCCCTTCATTGGACTGCCCACCAGTCCACGTTCTCTCCCATAGAGGTGGAGGAGCGTCAGGATGACGTTGTAGCAAAGGATGGTTAGGCGGCAAGATGCTCTGAGCGACATGCAGACGTTGTAGTAGGATCTCTCGCTCGGACAGCAAATCGTTGACATGGTCAATAGCTAAAAGATGTGTATTGTATAAGTCGCGGCAAGACTGGGCAGTTAAAAGGACGAGCGACCCACTCTTGGACAAGACAACGTTCTCGCTCCTCGGGCCTGCTCTGCCGTCGATCCTTTTCTCCGTCTTCCTTGCTTTTTCCTCGACGACGACCTCTATTCTTTCCGTGAGCCAGGACACGCTCCTCTTCTGCCCGACACGCTTCCCGAAGCGCGGGCACGATTTCGCAGAGCGCGTCATAGCCCCTACGTATGTTTGCCCTCCGTTTTTGTTCCGATTGTATGTGGTTGGCTTTCTTCTGAGAAGGGGAAAGAAGCGCTGCCCTATTATTCTTTTCTTCACCTGGGGAGTGCGTTACAGAACCGTTGGACAAGCGATGACGCTTAGTGCCGGAGGCTGCGCCAAGGGGCGAAGACCTCTTCACAGATCCGTTGGCACTGCTAGGTGATTGGCACGCAGGGGGCGATGACCTCAGATCATCGGAGGATGACCGCACCGCCGTACCCTGAGAGGATATGTACGGCCGTGAAGACGAAGAAATGGGTGCGCTGCTTGTGTGAACCCTGCCATCAGACGAGCGATGCGCACAAGCCAGCAGGAGCGAGAGAGAATTCTGTGACTGGGGGTGTCGATGAACGGAGGTAGCCGAGCTGCCACCGGGAGATGATCTCAAGGGATACCTAAGTTTATCTGCGTCTAGGGACATGAGATCTCTAGTTGCCTTTGTCAATGCATCCCTGGCTTGTACAGGCGGCGTGTGTTCGTGCGGCAAATCGAGTTGCATGTTCCAGTCGGTGGCAAACTCGGCGGCATCGAGTGACGTTAGGAAGGATTGGAAGGCATGCGCTTCAGAGGGTGTCAGCAGAGACATGACACCTTCTACCGTCGACGGGCGCCAGATTGCCCTCCTGCTGTTGCTGTTGTAGTTGCTGTAGTTGCTGTGGTTGTACTATGGTGACCAAGGACAGCTCGTCAACCGAGGGAGCACATGCCAGATGGGTCTGCGATAGGACCCCCGAGGGCGAGAGGTGGCTGTACCCCGGTTGCCTGTTTTAGTTGTGTGAGCCAAACCTTTAGTCACTGCTGGGCTGACCAAGCGCAAAGCTCACTGCTGCATGCCTGACTTCGTTTGAAGGAACTGCACGGTCGACCGTTCTTCTCTGGCAGATATATGTATCCTTTTTTTATATATATAAAAATAAACACCAAGTAATGGTGTGCGGGGTAGAACAGGGTACTGCAACGGTGTCGGCTGTCAACTTTTTAAATGTCTGTCATCCTGGGGCTAGACTGCCAAAAGCTCCGACCGTCGGGCAATGTGCTGCGTTTCCGAGCGTGCAGGAACTTTGTTGTCCCGTCCCATACGGCTATTATATGGCTCGTGCAGACGCCCACCGCCCTCCTCTTCGTGAATAGCGATAGTACTTGTAGAAATATATAGCTCGTCTCTACGATACTGCCCTTCATCCACATGTCCTCCGGTCGCCTGACCCCGTCGTATTCGCGGAGTGGGATGAGGGGAAATTTTCCAGGGCCTCTCACTCCATTCTCAGGCGGATCACTGAGGATACCGCCATCGACGATTTCCCTCAATGTTGAATACAGTGCCTCGATCACTGAGCGTCTAATGCAACATGCTTCAATAGAGGTCCAGGACGTATGTCATCCACTTCCATCGGGGATGCCCTTGAATATCGGTAACTATGAAGAGCGTACATGATATAGAAAGCTATGTTGGACGTCCCGCGTCTACCGGTCCAACTATGGGGGGCTCAGCCGCTCGCATTGCTGTGGTACTGGCCCGAGGCCGTCGCATCAAGTTGATAGTCGGCCCGTAGCTCCTAGCCCAGCGGACCTACGTCAGTGGCGGATGCCTCGGCAAGGGAAAATGATCAGGGTCGCAATATTGCGGGGGAGATATACAAGGTAAACAGATAATTGACGGTCGCTGTTCCTGTCTCATCAGAGACACCAATCAGATAAAAAGTCTGTCGAAAGTTTGCAGCGTTGAGCACGATCCGAACAGTCCCCGCGTCCAACGTATCACCACCGCATCAGCACCAGGGGAAGCAATAAGAAATGATGCCAACTTGCTCGCCGTTAACGCGCCATTAACGGTGAGTCAGAAGACCGAGTCAAAACGGCTGCAATGCAATAAATACAGAATCAGTACGAGTTCAAAATGATAGAAACACGTAAACACCAACCATATCACAGAAAGCCATTCAATCCGCACACAGACGAGGTTGAATACCTTTATCGAGGGCAGTACAAACTACGTCTAAATGTAGTAATCAAAACGGTGAACGATACCCACAAACCCATGTCAGACGGGAACGACGCAGCAGTGCGAGAGGGGAGTTATGTGGTACATTGTGTTTAGCAAGATATGTATATGCACGTAGGATTGCGGAATGGGGAACGTGTGGGATGCGAAGCAATTGTGTGACAAGGATAAGTGGTATCGTCAGATGGGCAAAATTAACGTTATGAACCAACAGCGGCAGTGCTTAAAGTGGACATCTAGTAATCATGGTGCATATGCGGCGATGTGGATGTTGTAGATGGAGGCGCTCGGAGAAATGTCCTAGCTGTCATCATAAAAGTTGTGAGCGCGGCAATGGATGATGTACACGCCACCCGGGCAGGCCGCGTCATAACATGCGGCGACGAGACTATCGCCTTGGCGCTAGCGACGACAGCGATAAACCTTGCGCAAGTTCGGGCTTCCACGCGACTCTTCGGTACGCCTCCGCGTAGTCGACCCATTCTCTTGTGCGTTCTTTGCATTCTAGCCATTCTTTATCTAGGGACGAGACTTCGAGCTCGTAGAAGTGATAGGTGGTTGAAGGTGACTTGATGGTTGTCACGTATCGCGTGATTCTACCACGAACGCCCGCTGGATATTTGAAGGCGTGGTCAAATATACGGAGCGAAGAGCAAGGGGACATTCATCAGGAGATGAGATGACGGGTAGAGGGACAAAGGGTGAGACCTTCTTCTGAGGCTTCCCGAGAGGCCGCGGCCTCTAATGTACCATCCGTCGACTCCCAACCACCTTTTGGCACTGTAGAAGGGAAGAAAGTTGGCGTCAGCTGTGGCCGCAATGGTCAAGGGGGGGAGGGGGGGGGGGATGAAAGAGGTGACACTAGAAGTAGGGAAAGAGACGGACGCACAGACCCAGAAATCGTGACGGGTTCTACTTGTTATGACGAGAACCTTTCTGGCGGCACTGGATATTGGGATGGCACAGCAAACGACACGAGGCACTTCGCGTCCTTTGGTACCCATGGAGGATGAGACGATGTGAGGAGTGTCTAAGTTGGTGTTGGTGAAAAGTTTGGGGAGTGATCTGGTATTAAATAGGTGTCGGCTGGCTGTTTAATGGCTGTCCAAGGGAGGTAATATGGTCACAAAAGTGAATGGTAATAGGAACAGCTCCGAGATCAGGGTCGTGCCTAAGATTGAGTTTGACCGGACAAACTATGGATGCTGGGCGTGCTTGGGTGAAGCAAAGGCAAAGTGGGATAAGGGAGGAGAGCAAGGGATGAGGAGAACCGTTACTAATATTATTTTACATATATATTTTTTCCCTCGTTTTCTTCTTTTTTTTTTTTGTTTTTCATGCGGTTGTGTCTGAAATTACGCAGTCATCGCGGAAATAGGTCAAGGCGGGAGCCAACAGTTTAACGCACGTTCGCCGGGCCGAGCCCGCTCCCGTCACCCCCCTTGTCATAATTTCATTACCGGAATTGTCTCTGCCAATAAATGCTGCCACTCACCACGTATTAACCGATCAACTTTGATTTCCCTTGACCTTGGCTCAAGACATTCATCATTTACCATACGGAAGTCCATACGAATCTCAAAAAGACGGGTTGCGCCTCCATTTCAAGATACCTGCCCTACTAGGTCTCCCTAATCAGCTCCAGCGCCGGGCCTCGACAGCGGTGCCTTTCGGCTTTCAATCAACACGCCTCACTAGGGTGATGAAACCAAATCTAAGAAAAGAGTGCATATGAAAATTAGAAAACATCATGCACCTACATCTGCAAGTTCAAACATCCAACAGGCAAGGGTAATTTGTGACGGAACCTTTAGGATTGTCGGCGAATGTTCCAGGTGACGGTAAGGCAGATATGTCTTGAGTGGTACGACAGCGCATTTCGCACTAAACCCAGCACAGGTAACCTCAGGTGTGCCATTCACGGCCGCTTTTGGTATAATATCCAGTTCAATGACTTCAGATCTATTGATCAGCTGGCATGAAAGGCACGTACGCCGCAGAACAAAACTGGATCCAACTAACGATCCTTCTCTCAAGTCTTCGGTCTGCCTAGGGGAGACTAGATCCGACTCAACGTTGCCACCCACGAGACCAGAGCCACACTCCACATCACTTTTCGAGTTTGTAATGCCGTACACTGGTCTTCCCCGACTCTACCCTAGCAGCAGCTACAAGTACTAAGTGTTAGTTTTGAACGCGCTCGTGGCCCTTCCATGTAGTTCTTATAGGCTTTGCACCGGTGTTACGTTTACGTTTTTCCTCAGCGAGCCCCACTTACCGTACTTAGGCAAGTGATCAGGCATAAGTATACGCAAGTACCCATCGAGGAAATGATTGCTTCTCACGTGTTCCGACGTGCCCTCAGCACCCCCGTTTACTCGAGGGTAGACACGATCATGAGCCCATCTACTCACCCGCTTTCCTAGCTTGGAGAATTGGGGGAGGGGGTTGCATTACAGCAACGATGTTGTAAAAAAAAAAGTATCATACGGAGATATCTGCCGTATCTGCGCCCAAGTTGAAATTCCAACCCAGCTCACCATGCAGTTGGCACGAACGTTCAACCGTTAATAGCGCATAACACCTCATAGAAGCATTTCCTACGCACGTTCCGGACTGCAAGATTAATGTGTATATCGACATGTTCACAACTTGAAACTCCGTTTGGACATATCGATGGCCACGCAGTTTGTTTTCTGATGCTGGTGGATTTTACATCGATCGGACAAGAACCTTGCTTCATGAAATGGCCTCGGCTAATCGCCTTATTAACCTTCCTAACCACGAGGCGTGCCACCTAACCTTGGATCGATGTGTAACAAAACAACGTCCTCACGGAATTCGGCAGATTGATTCCGAATACTCCTCACATAAGACGGACTAGCTTGGGAGATATATAATGTCAAGTAACAATTTGTCTGAGGGGGTAAACCATCCACCCGCGCATTGCGGATATGGAGATCAGTGGAGAGCCGGACAGCACCAATATGATCAATTCGAGCGATCGGGGCTGAGAAAAAATACAACCAATTGCCCATGTATAGGTGATGGACATGCTCTGCAAAGGAGTTGGGTGTGATCGGTGAGGCTGAACAGTGGTGTCCTTGAGGCTTGCCGCTGTCACTCCTCGACGCCTCGCCTCCCTGAAATCTACAGGTGTGATTCGATCCAACTTCACCATGACCCTTGGCAAGGATCATTGCGCAGCAGCGAGAGAAGGGGAGCTGCGAACGGCGAATCAAGAGGCTATGGCTGCCGTTAGGCATTAGTCCTATGACCATCTTGCTGCATCCTTCGATCACGCGGTAGACATGAGTCCAAGAATCGCTTGGACACTTCTAACTTCGTTGCCACACGTTATCCTGACGTTCCAGTTAGGAAAGTAACAAGAAATCACTTGTGTGGGCTCCAAGACTTCGAATTCCGGGCAGCATCTGTCGCTATTGGAAAAACCTAACCTTTTTCGTGGAGATGGTGGAGATATTCCACGGGGGAGAACCAGCGTGGCTTTCGGACTGTCATCCTGTAGCTGAATTGAAATAATTATTGCCATTGGGTGTTCGAAGCCCGGTAACCGTCGTCCACTGCTGCGTCATGGACGTGACCACGACCGCTAATTGCACTGTCTTCAGACAGTACTGGGTGACCATAGACACGTACTTTGATTTTAACCTCCAACCACTTGTAAAGTAAGCCTCCCCGAATTCGTGCCTCATAGCGGCGGTGATTCCACCATTAAACTCATGCACGGGTTTGTAGATTCGGTAATTGCAGGTCTGTTATTCGCTGCTGTCTCAGGATACCGTCCTCTACAAGTAATGGATGAGATGCAAGTCTGATATTTGCTTGCGCGCAAAGCGGCGTTGTGTGGAGCTACTCAAAAGAATATTTGCGCGCACGAATGTTTACTGAAAAAGAACCGAGCGAGAAACCTGGCCTGCACGAGGATGGAAGAGAACCAACTGCGCAATTAAACTGGGTATGCATGAGCTCGACACTCCCACTACTCATGCTGCTACTATCGGAGCGAAAGGAGCGAGGCACTATCTCCCGCGGCAGAAAGAAGTGATGGAGACCTGCCTAAACGTAACAGCGTCCGCAGTCAAGGGGGCGAATCACGTACCCGAGGACGGGATCCATACGAAAAAAAAGCGCAACCTCACAGCTGCGTCTCTTGCTTCTCGGTCGATACCAAAGAGCTATCGAAGTCGTCCACATCTTTAACGATTATTTTTTGTGGAGATAGAGCCGTAGCCTTCCACCCGCTTCTGAAGGACGCCATAGCATTGACTAGCGCAAATATTGTCGGCCACAGCTGACAATAGCAAAGGATAAGTCAAATGTGCTTTCGTGCACTTAGATGGTACATACGTCGTTCGAAAAAAAACCCTTTTCCAACGACCTAGACGAATCAGATTGACAAATCCTCTACTGATTTGTGTTGATGTTCTCACCAATGAATGGCTAGCGGCAAGTTAGCTGTGTTTGCGATCACCTCGTTCCAGAAGACATCCCATCTTCTGCCAAGGTCCTTCCTTTCTTCTGCAGAAACGTCTTTACCTTTTTTGAGGTGTCGTTCCTTCATCAGCAGCAGTTTCCTGTCTTCCAACAGGTGGGCAAATTGGAGGACCACGTAAGCTGCCCATGCACGACATGACCACATTGCCAGTTTGCCAGCATTCAGGCTGATTTTTCGAGAGCCGCGGCCAGTAAGGGAGATGATGGAAGGAATAGCAGCGGGGATGAGATCGTGGATGCGGAGATAGTAAAGGTGTTCGAGGGGATAGTAGACGAGCATGGACCACCCCTGGAGACGCTCAATGTTGAGAAGGGCTCGTGTTGGAGGGGGGTTTCGTTCCATGGATATCATCCATTGAAGAACTGGGAAAAGGCCTATAATTATCGTGGTGTGTAAGCACTGAAAGCGAACATGACGAAATTCACTTACCGCAGAAACGGCCCAACATCCTGAAGTCGCCTATAATGTTAGAGAACTTTGAAAATGAAGACGAAACGTTTCTGGTATGTTCTTTTCGAAGACCAAAGCGATGCTGAAGTCTTGCACGTGCAATCAAGACTGGAGCCACCAGCTTCAGTGTATACTGGATAAGCTAAAAGATTGGGTTGGTTAGGTGCTGATAATTCCCAAAACCACTTGGACACTAAAGTACCGTGAACAACTTGCTGCTCAGCGCGGTTTAGTAAGGGCACTTTTTAGCCAAATAAAATGGCGGAGCACGTACTCGGTGCCACTCCATGTACTCAGGTATCGCACTAGATGGTCCAGTGTTGCCGAGGACGGGACGAACGCAAAAGCACCCAGCGTAGCATCACTCAGCCGTGCAACAGTATGTGCGCGCGACATGGCAGAGCGTCGACGGTCGCACCCGCCATACGGCAACTATTAAATAGACCCGCACTGAAATTCACGTGCCAAGCATGACATAATACAAAGCAACGAAACAGGGGCTAACGATACAGGAAAATTCAAGGACAAGACCTAAGTTTGCTTCTCACCATCGACCCAGACATCTACTTTCTCGTCATAGAAGGCGGCCATACCAATAATTTGGATACATTCCACAAGGGGAGCGCGGTAGTACCATACCAGGTCTTTGTGAACCTTCCCGTTGGGGAGTACCACGTCATAGTAATTGGCTACCCCCTAGTAGAGGACACGCTTGTGATTCCTGTTCTGACACGAGAGTGCAGGAATTACGCACCTTGTAGGGACAAGCAGTAGCTGTCTCAGAAGGCCTCAGAAAGTCGAGACGAACATCCGTCAGGGGCATATAGGTCCTCCTGCGCAAGCCAGTTTCGAAAAGAAACCGTGGCCTATTCGTATTCGCAACCTCTACCCCGTCAATTTCCACACGTACATGCCTGGAAGACTGAAGTACGTCGACACGCTTTCAGAGAATGCCGTGTAAGTAACCGGTAAGTTCCATTCGGGTTACGAACAGGGCCCACACCTTGTAGGGATCTTTTGGATGCACGAAGATCCTCTCATCTTCTTCGAACCATGCATCCGCGGCTGAAAATGCGACCTTGAGTAATCCTGCAAGTTCCTTGCTGCCTGTGAATTCTGTCACTGCCCCCTTGGCTACCCTGTCATCGGATACCAGGTCGTAAACCTGAGCATCCTGGAGCTTTTCGGATTCTCCCAGAAGCGATGGATCCAGGTCTGACTTCATGAAGTAATACGTAGGGTAGTAGGGATTCTCCCATCTATCTGGCGGTGAGGACAGCGTGTTAGTAGATTTCAAACTGACGGTAACTTACACGAGCTTCGCCTTGGTGGTGTCGACGATAAACTTGCCATTAAATAGAACCCTGACTCTCCTCGCTCGGTCTTCGATGTGTGGCTTGGTGAATGGCATCGTCATGGTCGACTTCAAAAGACGTCAGCTGGACTTACTAATAATCAGGGGTTTTGACTTATTTCACATCCGTGTGCAAGGCATATCTGTGAACTGGGCACGTAGCAATCGACTTATCATACACCATCCGGATTATCGCCGCGGCCGGAAATCGTTGCTGTATTGACATGGAGGAGGACGAAGAAGAAGAAATTTCCGGGGACGTCGTTTGGAAGATGCTAATCATTCAGCAGGTTCTGAACTACAATGCAGTCAGCGCCGTATTCGGTATGTACTTGGCTGCAATCAAAGCCATTGAAGATCTTCGGTGGAAGAAGAGGACACCGCGGAACCTGCTACCGGAGACGCGTTGCAGACACCCTCTGGCCTCCTTCTCCACTGACGAATGTCGTCTCGACCGTCACGGGCGGACTTGAAACATGAGAATTTTGGAAGCTCTGAAAGATCACGACACCGAAGACAGCAGAGAGCATAGCCGAGCGGCTCAAGGTTTCGTACTATGTCGTGTCAGGCGGTGTTTCCTCGCTCAGTCTTGAGTGTGACTGGTTTGGTGAAAAGGTCGGACTTCTTATTAATCAGGGGTAACGCTAAGCGAGCATAGGTTGATTCGGAACGTAGATACATACGAAGGAAACGATCAAAACGGGAACGCGAAAAAGGTGTATCAGAGGAAATAGGTAAACTGCCAACAGAAGCATAAGAAAATGTAGCATATCCATCACTCCTCATCCGATTCATCGTCGGCCTCCTCCAGCCATTTCAGGAAGGGTTCGCTCGCCTTCCTGACCTTCTTACTGGTCTCCTTGTCAACGTACTTCTTGCTGACATGGGTGCCCCACTGCGTAACCACTTCTTCGTCTAGGACACCAACTTGGTAGAGTTCCATAAGAATTTTTGGAATCGTAGGAATCAACTCGGGGTAGGTCAATCCAGCGAGTCGCTCGATGCCTCCCAGTAGAGCTTTCTGGTGCCTCTCACTGGTAATGATCTAGTGGGATGAATGAGTGATACGGCAACGACCAAAATATTCACACATACCTTAACGAGTAGAGCGTCGTATGCGCTAATTTCCTTCTCGATGTTCTCGGTGAACAATGCCTGGACGAGAACGAGGACAGCCTTGTGCTTCTTCTCTACGCCGAGTTCCTCGGCCTTCCTGTAGATTTGCACGGACCCAATGCCACTCTGGCCCCTATGTTCCTCGACCCAACGTCCAAAGCTGCGAATAGGGGCTATCAGCATCGTCCTCACTCCCATCGTCATCCCCTCCAGTAAGGGAGAGTCCGCCTATTTGACCGTCCACGTTTTTGATGCGAGCTTTGACAGCCTCGGCAGAAGTATCCGCAGTCCAACCATCATTGCCGAGCGTGGTGTCATTGGTAAGGTTGGCAGCTTCGGCTCTAATCTTTTTCGTCAGCTCATCATCAGTGTCGCCGGCGGACCCGTCTTCTTCTTGGCCAGGGATAGTCGGACCAGAGGCATGGACGCCTCCAGCGTTGCCGTTGCCGGTCACCTCTCCCTTACCCTTCTTCGCCTTCTTGGGGTTCTTGGGAGGATTCTTAAGGATGAAAGTGACGAGTTTGTGTCTCATGTCGATGGTAGTCCTCTCTCCACAGGCCTTGCAGTCCCGGAAGATATCCTCGCGACGACCACTTTTAATGACGACAAGATCTGTCTCTGGATTCTTGCACGAAGCACATAGCACGAACTTGTCGATAAAACTATCAAGGAGTTCACGGAGACGATCAGCATCGTGAGCACCGTTGACGATGTAGCGATCGTTCTTCTCATCAGATGGAGTTTGTGCGCCAAGCTCACACCCGAAGAACTTGGTTATGTAAGACGGAGGGCGAGAGAGAGCACGGGCGACGTCCGACATGTTTGGGATGACGGTCTTGATACCGTTGCCTTTACCCTCTATTTTTGTGAGAAGAAGAGGCATGCGGTAGCGATAGAACTTGTCATCGACATCGCGACGAATATTCACAATCCCTGCGGTAGGCATACTAGGCAGAAATGACGTTTTAGCGCTAGGAAGATCCACGGTGGTCAGAAATCAGAGAGACAAGAAAGAAAGAAAAAAAACAAGACCTACGGTGCTTATGAACTCTAGTCGGGATTTGGAGAGATACGACGAAGTGCAAGGTAGAGGTCGAAGCATGAAATTGGGTCTTCTGTTTTCTCCTCTTCGGGGACAGAAGATGTTAAAGACGACGTTTGAGGAAGAAATCGTGGGCTACAACGAAAGCTGGAAAGAAATACGAAAGTGGGTGGTTCTGTGGGTTGTGGGCGTGGACTGGGCTGTGAGGATGTCGTCCCCGGTCAATTTATATGGTCTGTATTTGCATCCGTTTATCGGGACTAACCGCGTTACGTAATCCGAGGACGACCCCTGTATAGCCAGCCATGCACCGGCCTCGAGTCATTAGGCCACGTATACAATTCCAAAATACGAATACATCAGGTAGTCAAGAACCCCTAACTAGTTGACTCTTTGGCCGTGTCGGCGTTTGGGCCGCATCACAGAAAAACCGGGATTGATAACTCTTTCCTCGTACATAGAGTGTCCATCCAACACCCGAGTCGATTCCCCATCCTCCTCCTCAATTGCAGGAGGCGTGTTTCCCCGTGGAACGGTGCGTATGGAGAGCGAGGAGTGGGATCTTCTTTCGTCGCCTGGCTTGTTTCCAACCTCAGTCTCTAAGATCATAGACAGACCGAGGTGCGTAGGTCAATAGCAGTAGACGTGCATCGAGCTTGTAGTCTTACCCGCCTGCTTCGCTTTGGTTCGCTTTCCCCGACGCAAGAACAACCGCAGTCTGCTCATAACCACCCGCAGTTTGGGAAACCTTCTATGCGCAGGGCCAGGCCCGACGTCTCCTCCCTCCCTCGCTGGCTGGGATATGTCAGCTATTCGCTCGTTCTGATGGAGAAAGTCTGTAACTCACGTCGACCTGTCCCGGAGCCCCGGGTGCACTGAGACTGGGTACGGGAGCCGCCGCCCTCGGGACATTCTGAGGCTGGGTACCATGTTCGCCCGTCGTAGAGGGAGCTGGGGCGACTGCCCCCGGATTGCGATTGGCGGTAGATTTGCCTGTAAACACCGCCTTGAGCTTGGCGAGTACCATCGTTGGACGTGTGGACTGATCGTGTTAATGAAAGGCAAGTAGACTGTATGATACTACGTGAAGGATAGCGCGATACCTGGTCAAGAGGTGGAGGATAGCACGATACCCGCTCGAAGGATAATCAAATGCCTTGGTTACTTGTCATCCACTTTGGCTGACGGACCTGTTGTCAGCCTCCTTCGTCAACATAAGCCACACACAAACATGAGCGTTCGGGTACTCGCATGTAAGCAACAATGCATACGCTCGCCCTCATGTAAACCGGGAGCGAGTGTGCGGGGCAGCTACAATTGAGCACGACTCCACGCACGCGAGACCAATGCCAGGCGACCAGCTATGCCCGACACCTTGTAGCGGTGATGGTTCAGCTGCGTGTGTCTTTGAACGTACCTGCATAATGAACGAGAAAATGCGGATTCCTGTCTCAACGGGCATGTGAGTCATCGGCCCTCACAGGGCTCGCACAGTAAAATTGTTCAGTAGGATAAAAATACAGAATATGAAAGGTCAGCCGACATGCGATTCCGCTATACATAAAATCGAGCGCTACGTCGCAGCACTCACAACTTGGCCGCCGCAGATGGTGCAGCGTCAGTTGAGAGTCAGTCCGAAAGAAGTTTTTCCACGTAGGGACTAATGGCTTCAGGGGTTGTCGTCGAAGCCCATCGGTTCACGACATTACCATTCTTGTCAACCAAGAACTTCTCAAAGTTCCACTGAAGACGCGGTTACTACGCATTTCGAAAGACAAGTCAACCACAGTACCTTGATACGCGTCAGTCCAAGAATACCAGCTTTCTCGTTCTTGAGCCACTTGTAGACGGCATTGGTTTGGTCCCCGTTCACGTCTGATTTCTTCATGAGAGGGAAAGAGACGCGGTGATTTAGTTCGCAAAAAGATGCGATGGATGCGTCGTCTCCGGGTTCTTGGCCACCAAACTAGGGGGTGGACATGAACGACATGCCGACAGGAAGACGTGAAATTCTTAACTGACCTGGTTGCAGGGGAATCCGAGGATAACAAATCCCCGATCCTTGTACTTGTCATACAGAGCTTGCAGACCTGCAGAAAACCTCAGCGAGTTCTACTGAACCGTAGGTGGTTTGGACGCACCCTTATACTGTGGGGTGAACCCGCTGGAGCAGCCACGATATCAGACGAAGTACAACAACTACAACTCGCGAAGACGTTCACCATTGAGAAGCAACGTTCACAACCAGCACGACTTTTCCTCTCAATTGCTCAAAGTCGTACACATTTCCATCCGGAAGGTCAGCCTTGAGGCCATAGAAGGTCTGTGTGGTCGATTCGGAGGACATGGTACGGTTTACGATGAGGTTGTAGCTGAGTTCGCGAGCCTTCGCTGCCAAGGTGGTGGTGGGAACTGAGTGCAGTGTATGATGCTGTGACCTTGGATATATGTTTTTCCGAGACAGCTTTGTCAAGGCAACAGGACTACAGATGCGACCAGCGATGGGTCGGTGGATCACGGAGCGAGCGATCATGTCAGTCGAGTCTCAGACTTGTGACAACTGACTATCAGGTTATGGTTAGAGTGCAGAGTAATCGGGTTCGACCATAGCAAACGAGTGACTGTCGCAGAGAGACGCAGTGGCGGGAGCTATCCTATCGCTGGCATGAAACATGTTTCAGATGAGTTCCTACGTTAATTGGTCTCGCACTGCGGTTTCTGTTTCCTCGGAAGGTTTATGGCAACAAGTACCACAGGACAAGTCTCGAGCGGGGAGGACTCCCACACTCGTAAGGAGTCCCGGGTAGCTGATACTGCACAAGACAGATAGCTGGGTGCTTCCCTAGCCGACTACGCCGGTGGGTAACCTTGTTCGCTCGAAGACACATCCGTTTGGACTCCGGTAGGCTTTATAGCGTTATACAACAACTGACAAGCGTTCGTGAAAGCAAAAGTGCTCTCGAATCACGTTCTACAAACTGTCTCTCGATGTGCGGGTTTCCTCGGATCGCACACTGGTTAAAAGAGCATTCCGGAACGGCACCGGGGAGTCTGGTTTCGCCAAGTTACAGGTAGGCCCCGTAGCACGAGGCGTCTCACACGGGTCTGAATGGAGTTGCTAATGTAACGATTTCTAGGCAGATTACCGGTCACTCTGCACTCTTCCAGGGACTATATAGCATTTAATCCCCAAAGTCAGTCCACATTCCACGGAGTGTCCTTCACCTGTTCGGTGTCCCATCGTTGTCGAGGGGGTAGGTGGCTGCTGTTGCGACAAAGGCCACTGGAAACAATTTTTCGCTTCATCCAATCCGAGTTTGGCGAATATACATCGGCCCTATGCATTTACCGCATACTTGCGACCATGACGGCTCGCATCAGACGAGGTGACGACACGAAGAGCGCGACAACACCTCGAGAGCGTGCAGGAGGGTACAGCTCTTTTTCCTTAGGTTTCTCCGGTGCCCCTGTTCATTCACCCAAGGAAATCTCGGACCAAAACCGACGTAAGGTCCTATCCTTCCCGGAATAAGTACGGAACACGGTAGAGGTACCGTCGGAGGTAATGGCCCCTTAGTATGCTATGATAGATAGTTGTTGTATCGTGTTTGGTCCTCAATGAAATTTTCGTCGTGGAAGCTGTCGTCGACTGTTTCCACAAAGGACTGCGAACAACTTCGAGTAGGACCCGGGATTCGTTCACGCTGGTATGAGGTTTCAGTAGTGCCAAGCGGGACCCATCGCATTACTCTAAGGTGAGTCTTTAGTGTCCCCTTCCCTCGGAAAACATAAGGATGATCACTTCATCACTGTGCTTCGGATGCCTTGAGCTATGCCGAGAACCAGCACCTAAAACTAAGAACAGCCATCTGACCCCTTTCATTACCTTTTCTATTGTGCGAGACATGGCTTGAGCTGAACTGGGCACTCCACAGGTACATCTTGTATCGAGGAGAGGAGCAACCCCATTTCTCGTACAATTCTGAGAACCACACGTGAGACTCGTCGAACGATCAAGCAGTATTACTGAACCCGGTAGCAAATGCCTACTAGGGCGGTTCGTGTTAAGCCCTATCCTTCCCGTGCCTCCCCACTCAGCTCCATAATCTTTGCTCTTCGTTCACGCTGAAATTGCAGGACGTAAGAGACGAGCATGCATCGAGTTTTTCAATCCCATACCTCATCCGTTGCCTTGATAATGCGTAACCGCTCGACTTCCCGAGCACACTCCGCAAGACGCTGCTCCAATTCCGCAACAGTCTGTCTCTCAGACTCGACGCGCTCCTCCTGAGCTTTCACTTCCGCTTGCTTGCCTTCCAATTTCGCACGCTCTTCCAACACGCGAGCTTCTGCTCTCGCGCGCTGCCTCGGCCTGCTTGCGCCTTAGCTTCGTGGTATTTGCTTTCTGCTTTTTGAACCGCAGCGAAGGTCCTGGCGTGTGCGGCTTCAGCCTTGGCTTCTCGTTTGATGGCAGCCTTGTGTAGGTCTTGGAGCGAGGCAAGCGTACTCATGGCTGTATTGAGAGCGGTCTTTTCGGTTACACCTTCCAATTTCAGGAGCTTCGACAACTGTTTCGACTCTTTCTCTACGCGGACGCGAGGAATGTCAGTGGGGCGACAAGCTGGGTTTTGCCTAAGACGACTCACTCTCTTCTTTATAAATTTTCTCCTTCTCCTTCTTGCTCAAAGTTCGTTCAGCGCTAGTGCCCCGCTGATAGATGCTTTTGTCGATGCTGGGTTCAGCGTTTGGTCCGGCGAGAGTGGAGCCATTCATGAATGCACTAGCGGTCGTGCGTGTGGTGCGGACGGAGGCTTTTCTGCCAACGTCATCACTCTTGGATTTATTTAGTGGCTCGTCGCCCCTGTCCCTGTTGCCCGTGGACACTGGGAGGGAACGGATTTGTTCAGGACGTACTGGATCATTGGTCTCGGTGGCGGCTCCGTCCGCACGGTCATTACTTGCTCTTTGAGCACGACGAGGACTAGTCATTTTGGGAGAGCCGTATGTTCGGGACAGTTTATTCCTTTGACTCTTAGTGTTTCGTCGCCCACTTGTTTCGTTTGCTCTTGCTCCGATCTGGTCGTCTGGTGCCTTACCAGTAACTTCTGTTGAGTGAACTCCCTGTTGGTGGACGGGTGTGCTTAGTCTCCGGGCGTCAGCGTCGTGTTTGTCGTCCTCGTCACTAGAGTGAGAGAGATACATCGGAGCGTCCAAGTAGGTGCTCCGCTCACTGTCGCTAGACATTCAATGGAAGGGTATGAAAATCTGGTTTAAGGCAGGAACCACGCCATTAAATACAAAAACGGGGCGTCATCAAGTCTCCAGTGGTGACGTCAATAGACAGAAAGAACTAGGCCAACGTAGAGGGTTACAGAAGCTCGTTTCCTGCAAGGTCTCTAGTCGCGTGGACTAATAGTTCGTCGTCCTCGTCAGCATAAAGTGCCTTCACCACCTCCTGTTCTCTCCATCCACCACCACTTACAGGCTCCAGTGTGTACTCGACCGATAGAGCAGACAACACTCCTCCGTACGCGTGGGAGATACCTTCGGCCATTTTAACAGTACCTACGTCTGGAAAAAGTACGACTTACCAGTGTCAATGATCAGTACTTTTCCTCCGCACTTTGCAGCGATGCTGTGCAAGTTGGGAGTATGACCCATTACCATCCGACGTGTACCAGTCTTCTGTAGCACCTGCTCTACCTGTGCACACGTCCTCGCTTCATTTTCCTCGGCCCATCCACGGTACCACAACGGTCCGTCGCTCCCATATAAACGTGCTTCCTCACGTGTCGTACCAGCTGGGAGACCCGGATACGCGTGTGGTGGGTGTGGCGGCGGTTGTGGATCTCGTGACCGCAACTTGTGAAGGAGCGAGTCGGATATGTTGTTAATTGCGCTTGGGAATGGCTGTAAGTTAGGGTACGACGGCGCTAATCCTCCATGTACAAACGAAAACGCCGCATGTGAAAGGGGCCCTGCATTCGCACGCAGGTACTGGCTATCTTCCGGTGGCGGGTAATCGGTGTTGGGCGGACCAAGCAGTGCATGCAGGGGCAGTCTAGCTGCTGTCGTATAGTTGGAAGCCCAGATATCGGCCAACCATCCCGTCGTTACTGCTTTTTGGCGCGTACTGATCGACCCGAATGTTTCAATCTCAGATGGAAACACATATCTATGAACATGTTCGAAGTTCGATTCGAAATGCGGGTCGCAATACATACCTCCAGTCACCTGCGTAGAAACAGTCAGCACCATTAACTATGGGATGAGAGTGCTTTGTAGGTTTACCTATTGCATTCATCCATTCATGGTTTCCAAGTAGTGTAATCATAGCACCACCCATCCCATGCGCTTGCTCTCTCAGCTCTTCCATCCATTCATAGAGAGCAATCGTATCATCCCCTCTAATCCCCAGAGGACACTTCAATGTGCACACACTAGCATGTGTTGTACGGTTTTACATACCTGTCAAGAATATCACCCGTCTGTACAAATACATCCACCTCCCCTGTCCATAGCCCATCTTCATCAACCACACGCGCCATTTGGAGAACTCTGTGGGCATTGAGGAGGTCACCATGGATATCCCCTACAGCGACGATCCTCCTCTTGAATCTGGGACGGGGGTCCACATCAGCAGCGGCGTCCACCGGAACCTCGGATGAAGCTTCTGATATTGCCTCCATGGGAAGCCCGGAACCTTTTATTTGGGAATGAGGTTGAGTTAATGGTGCTTGGACTTCATAACCTGGTTGCGCTTCGGACAACGCATGAAGCGGGGACATGACAAAAGCCTGCGCATGCCCTAACAGACTCGAGAATGCGGTACAGTACCACTTGATGCCAAAGCCTAGATGGGGGGCGGGTCCCAGCGGGGAAATGTAGCTCTGTGCGATATATGCAAGGGAGAGAACTAGAAGAGGTAGGACTGATAAAGTCCAAGTTGAAAGGTGAGGCATGTCTTTATAACTCGGCTCAGAAGATGGCACTTGGTACGGATTCAACTGATAGCGCTGAAGACGGGGTAGACGACACGGACCAGTGCAAGTGCTTGGATGGTTAACCCTTTTGAAGGCTGCTCAGGTAGAGTGCCTGGTCACAAAGAATGAGGAGATTGTGCTCGTGTCCCGCTTACGCGTCTGACGGCTATTTGAACCAACAGCCCAGGAGCCACGAGGCAGTCTTCAGCGATAATGAAACACAACAGCCCAGAAACGCGTGGAGGGCAGGCAGTGCAGACTCTGTACCCACTACTCTGTTTCGCAACTTTACCGCGGCGGCGATCATATCTCGTCTGTAGAAGTGTCGTTCGCAGACTGCTAACTGGGCTCACAGTAGGTACTAATGAATGCGATATTGATATGGCCACTGCTCACGCACTACTGACGACGTGTCCTGCCTAGGAGCGTACTATGCAGTCGACCAATGATCTAACCAAACCACAAATTCATTCATGCCACCGGTTTGAATAGGTAGAGAACGAAGCTCTCAGAAGATCCAGTGCCAGTTCCCTTCGATCGGCCGTTCCGCGTTCTTGCCCAAGAACCATGCGGTACATACATGTTGAGAAGCCGGGAATTCCATTAAGAGACTCAAGAGCTACGGTCCCAACGCCGCCATAACTTCGGCACTCTCCTTAACAAGCTTCCGGAAGCGCCCCTGTATTCCCCTGCTACTCGGCAATGAGAGTTCAGACTCAAGATGCTGGAGCAGCGAGCAAGACCCGTATCTCTGTGGTCTTTTGGAAAACACTGCGTAAAAAGCGTGTGTACCGAGCCTGTTGAAGTAAAGCGGATGAAATGAGCATAAACTATTTACCTATGCCCCATGCCCAAGGTAGGACCGGAAGGCTGGGTCCAGGTTGCGGACGTACCAATTGACGAGCGCCCTCTGCACGTTGCATTTGGCCCCGTTAGCTTTCGCAACCTCATTACGGGACTTCCGCAGGATACTCGCGTGCGAGTATCGAATGACTTGACGGATGGTGTCTTTTGAATGAGTTCAGTGCATGTGACCACCGCCGTAAGTGATCCTCCGGCTACAGGATATTGAAAGCGTACTGTTAATGAAAGTGACATTTTTTGCAATATCAACACCCCAACTCTCGATATAGTAGTCCATCTTGGCTGCTGTGATCAGAAGGCTCTGATAAATGTTCCGGTACACGGTATGGGTATCATTGAGATCCGCATCAGTGAAGATAATGTGGCTCCTTGACTTAGCCAATCTGTTTCAGACCATTAACTACTTCCCAAACCCAAGGTATGGAGGCGGATTGAAGGGTACTCACTGCAACATCTTATGGACGAAGGCTGCACCTTGTCGGCGGCCCTTCTCTACAGTCAAGGAATCCTTCAGATCTGCACACACTAGTCAGGAAATACACATAGACCATCCACTCCGAAGGAAACTTCACTAGTGCCGCTATATCTCCCATAGTCTGCCATCACGGAAAGATCCTTCATGTTGATCAGCAGCCCACACCACGCAAAATCTAAGAATTCAACATTGAACACGCCGACCTCTTCGCAAGAATAAAGAAATCATTTACGTACGTGTCTGCGTGGGTGAGGTGACGTTCATAATTTCCGCGTCGTAGTCGAAATTGGTTACCGTCTTCTCCTTCGAGATCATGCAGCCGTATTCTGGGTGGCCTGCAGCTGCGTGTCACGAGATCCCGGGTAACGAAGAAAGCTTCTCACCTTTTGTCATCACATCTAGAAAGGACTTGGCTTTCTGTAGTGTGGTAGTGACGAAAAGATAGTCATCAATGAGCCTCAGCAAGACCTAAATGTCAAGTTCCACTAAGTCGAATGGAGGAAGGTAAGAGTGAGACCTACACTTTCGGGATCGTTCGAGCTGAAGGTATTAAGCTTCTGCCTCTCGAGATCCCCGTAGAAAAAGGAACAGAGAATAGCAGAAAGTACAGACCCCTGTGGGATACCGACAACTTGGCGATAGTACCGTTGACCAATCTAGTAAATATGAGCGACCAGCCACATATCATGTCCCAACACTTGCTTTGACTATGTTTTCACTAACGTGTTCTTCAAGTAGCTGCATGGCGTTGCGCCTACTCTCAAAGCTATAATTGACCTGAAAGGAGCTTAGTAAAACATGGTGTCCGAAACGCCAAAAATGTCACCTGATCTACAAATATGCTTTGTCTCAAAGAACTGGCGAGTTCGCGAGCATACGCCACGAAATCCGGGTGTTCATCTACTCAGGGGCCAGTCTAGGACTCAGGGGGGAACACCATTGCTCCTCACCATCTGGATAGGCTTTTCTAGTGTATACGCGCCTGATCTTCCTAGCGACAGGAGCAATCTGCCCGTATTTCTGAATGATATAGTTGTCCTATACACCAGTTTATTATTCATCTCCGCTGGGAAGAACTGTGGATGATCACCTCAGATATCAAGTGTTTGAGGATATTGAGCAGCGTCGATTGCTCTATGGTGTCGAAGCAAGCCTGGACATCGACCTTAACGAAGTACAGCTTCGGGCTACTCCACTCAGAGCTCATGGTGCATCTCGGAGAACTCTCTGACACTCACAATTTGCCAGAAGGGTGGCGCTCCAGTAACCTCGTTTTGAAGGCCTTGAGGCGAGCGTAGATCTCGTTCGGCCCAAACACCGAGACTCCTAGCAAGTCGGGCTGGCGTTGCTGAAAACTGTGTCCCAGGGCATGTTCCAAGGAAAAGTCGGACTACACACTTTTTCATAGGTCAATATTTGAAATGTGGCTTGCAGTATTTGATTGATTGACTGTTCCGGCCCAGAATATACAGCACCCTAGCAGACTATCAGAGCTCAATCACGTAAAAACGGGACTCCACACTTTTGGTCTATTTCTCCGTCTAAGATTGACGATTGGGCGGACACCTGTCTCCTTCGGTAGCAAGCGGACAAACGAGAAGCCCAGCCGTCGCTGCCGAAGAATCTCCTCGGCTTCACGCTGCACAGATCAGACTACACAATGGCGTGATATCCATGAGTCATACCCGTTCAATTTGCCGGAACGTCTTCTCGCTCAACTGATCGATAAGTGGCGCACAGAGTACCTCCCAATCGTCTTGACGGAAATATAAGATTTGGTTCCGGAAAGCTGATGAATCCGTGACATAGAATGTAGTCTACAGAATAGCAGGGTTATCTCCAACGCACCAGCAATGAAAAACGTACTTTCATCAGTGGTATGACAAAGGAATCGAAGTACCAAAACATGAACTCCTCCAGCAGTTCACGGCGCTTTAGTGCGTCCGTGACAGACACCCTCGTTTGCTTGTTCATCCCTGTGCCGTGGGACATGACCCAATCGCAATCAGTGGTACTAAACCCTTGGAGAATATAATGTAACGTGAACGTCTCGTGGCGCCTCAGGGAGATGAATTCCTTGAGGTCTGAACGTAGGTCAAACCAATGGACCCGTTGAGTATATCAAGGTCGCACGGAAGAAACTCACAGCGTTGTACGACGTTAAAATTCCTCTTACTCCCCCAGAATTGCTTCGGAATGACAATCTTTGTGATCAGTAGCACATAGCGGAATACCTATATAACTCCCGTATGTCTCTTTTCAGGAATAAAGCTGAGATAACACTTACTTCCATGTTACCACAAGCAAATTCGACAAATCGTGGCTTTTTTTGGGCATAGTTTTGGGCTTGGGTGAGTCCTTGCGGTAAGATGGAATTTCCTGCGGAGTCTAAAGAGACATTATGCTGTGTTATCTGCGAGTGCGGCCCGATGTGGATCGAATTCTCCGACACCATTTCCTGTCCAGATGGTGAACGAAAACCAGGGGAGAATGTTATAACACTAACCAAAATCACACTACTTTCGATATCTTTGTTGTCAGCACCTTTGATCTACATTTACGGTTGGCAAAGCAGTGGGTCAAATGGCGTGATTCACACCTTCGAGGGGCAAACTTTGTCTCTTAAAGGTTTGTACCCGCACTTCCCATGCCTCCATAACATCTTGTCTAACAGCGAAAGTACATCTTTGAGACGCTTAGGGGTTTTGCACCGCCCTAGGAGCTACGCAACCGAAGATCAGCGGAAATATTGACTCAAATCGTACCCTACCTTGATGTCGTATTCCCGATCAGAAAAAATAGGCTGACGATAAGTCTCGTTCCTGTTGGCAACACAACTGAAAACATTCGGGAGGCCGTACTGCAAAGGAAAAACATATTTGCTGAGATGGCGCACATTCCTTGCTTGCTCCTCGGGGTCAGGATCTTTGTAAGTAACAGGGTCGCGGGGGCTCCTTTTAAAGTATGCCGGATTAATTCGGTTCAAAACGTCTGCAGCCTGGTGAAGGAGGTTGTCACCGCACGCATGAAGAAAGTGCACGCACGATCATGGGGCAGCCCAACGACTATTCTGTACGTGTCAGGAGCTCTCGACGGCCTCGCATAAAACATGCGAGAACGAATGAACGATATGTCAGCCGGGGTGCGTCTATCTTTCATGAAGAACCAGGCGTAACGAATATGAGAGACTATTACCTTTCAATGGACAGATTCGCATGTTGTCGAACTGAAGCTTTCACGGACCTCGTGGCTCCGCTTGAAGATACCAAGATCAACTTCTGCCGCTTACGGGGCAACGTCAAAGCAGTCTCTAACTTCCGTTTTGGATGGGGCCGAGTTGGTTGCGATACCATTAAATTGGCACCATTTGCCAGAGGAATGTAGATGAGGGGCTCGCCACTTAATTGGCAAAGACACTCGTTAGGCAAGGAAACGAAGATCGAGGTTTTCAGAAGTAAGTGAAGCATTGCGTCCGCTCCAATTCTGATCCGTTAGGTCACAGACCACTGCCGAGTTCTCTGAAATATATACCTTTGCAACAAAGTTTCCCATTCAGGTGCTTGCAGGGCTGTTATGATTGTGTTAACAAAACGGTTGGCAATCCCAGAAGTGGTCGAATTCGTCGTTGCGCTGTCGCTTGCCTAGAAAGGAGTCCAACGCCCGTCCGTAAACCAGGCTGGACACACACCCTTTGATAGCCTGAAGCAATGATATTATTCGGTCTCGCTTTCGTATGAATGAAAAGCCGCTCATGTGCCTTCTGTATAACCTGGAGAGTACGGATTTTAGCGAGCTATGAGAATACGTATGACGCAAACATACGTCTCTCATATACATTAGGGGTGGTATTTTCATGAAACGTGGAGATTCAGAGCCAGTGGATCGCAGACCAACGAAGGAGGTTGTCAGGAGCTCATTGTACTCTCGTGAGTCCTCTTCTTGGAGCAAACTATTGTCTGTACCCTCTCCAGCAGACGCGTCTGCGGGTTGCGTGACAAGAATCTGAGTGAGATAGTCTCTGAGAGCGAGCACTTCATCGAAGTACACGTCAAGGACTGCAAGGGTGAGTGATCGACCACTAGCTTGAGACATGGGGAGGACGCTTGACTGTGTGGCTGCCTAATAATTGACTTCCTATTGCCACAAGCGCGTCAAGGGGTCACGCTCACGCATCACGTGGTACAATGAACAGCAATGTCATCGAAGATTATAGGCAGGAGAAGTTGTACTACGGTAACTACTACAGGTACAAGCCCTCTGGGGTACCCTCGTTCTTTCTGTACAAAACCTGTGACAAACACGAGTCAGCGAGATCCAGCAGTATGTCGAGCGTCGCCCACCTTTTCTCTAGCTGCTGTGAAGTCCGCCTTCGTTACCCGCATGCGTCGTTCTCTTAGCGCGAGCAACCCAGCTTCAGTACAAACCGCTTTGATATCAGCACCCGACAAATCGTCCTTGGCCATAACAAATTCCTCCAGATCAACGTCCTCGGACAAGCTCATGCGTGAAGTGTGTAGCCTAACGAAGGTGAGATATATGAGGGTATACAATGATATTGCAAATACGTACCGGAAGATATGTCGTTTTGTTTTCACGTCAGGTAGAGGGAATTCAATCTTTCGGTCGATACGACCAGGTCGAATGAGAGCAGGGTCCAACGACTCGATCCTGTTGGTAGCCATGATAACCTTGACGTCACCCCGTGTGTCAAAGCCATCAAGCTGGTTCAACAGCTCCAACATCGTTCGTTGAATTTCCCGTTCACCCCCCGACGTAGAGTCGTACCTTAAATAGGGCACTCAGTCCCTACATCAATGTCATAAAGGAAGTGCTCACCGCTTGGTGCCGATAGCATCAATTTCATCGATGAAAACAATACTGGGTGCGTGCTCTTCTGCAACTCGGAAGAGTTCTCGGACAAGTTTTGGACCATCTCCAAGGTATTTCTGAATAAGTTCCGATCCCACGACACGCAAAAACGTTGCAGACGTCTGGTTTGCAACTGCCTTAGCAAGAAGGGTCTTTCCGGTTCCCGGAACACCGTAGAGAATGACACCTTTTGGCGGTTTGATACCCATTTCTTCATAAAGTTCTGGATGTGTGAGCGGCAGCTCAACTGATTCCTGCAGCAACGGATCAACTTGCATTGAATCTGTGAAGGAGATAGACATACTTTAATTTCTTGTATTTGTTGTTCCAGACCACCGATGTCTGCATAGCTCTCTGTCGGAGCTTTGTCCAGCTTCATGACGCTGACAAGGGGATCGGCGTCGTCCTGCAAAACACCAACCACGGCCTGGTTCTTGTGATGCAGTAACACGGAACAACTAGGTTCTATGCGGTCCTTGTCCACGAAACTCATAATCGCGACATATGATTCCGGCCCAGACGCAGTACTAATGATGGCATGGTCGTCATCAATGATTTCCTCCAAGGTACCCACTGCCATCGGCGTTCCACGCAAGTCGTCCACCTTAGATCTTTCGTCCTGGTTCTTTTCCTCTCTCGACGATTCCGGCTTCAGTCGCTCTTGATTCTGGATGAACTCTTCCTCGAGAAGCAGATAGTCTTTGATGCGTTCCATCTTCAACAGACGAAGGCGACATCTCGTGCTTGGGTAGAGAGGTGGCAATTTTGAGGCAGTTGCTGGCCCCCGCTTCTTCTTCTTCCCTACGTGGGTTGGCAATGGGGGCTCCCATTTCTTGTGCTGCGGCTGGTCTTTCTTCTCCTTGTCCTTGTCTTTGTTCTGGTCCTGACCGAAGCCAGCTGGGGGGAATCCAGATGGTGAATTGCCCTAAACATCCTGTCAGTCAGCACTCGGTTCCACCGCCAATCCGCGTACCATGTTGGTCGTCGTCACAAGCTAAGAGCAGACGCGTCAGTTGTTCCAAAACGGGACATGCGACCACGTGACTTCCATGGACCCTTGGCCCGCACGCCGTCCTCGACGTCAGCAAGTACATCGAGTGTGGTCCTGCAATGAGCCACGCGTCTGCGAACATGACATTCTCATCTTCATCGAGATTTATCGAAGCTGGTAAGTCTCTGATCTGTCCAAGACCTCCAAACTGACGTGTGTCAAACAGACGAGGACGATGATTTGGACGAACAAGACATCCCCTCCTTTGCTCCCGAAGGTATTGTTCCCGCGCCCGTCGACAAAGGAAAAGGTCGTGCGTCTGGGCAGCCACCCGTGCACACTACCAAAATGTCCCCTGCTCCAGCGGTTTCCGGTAACATTGGTAGTTCCAATGGTAGCAACAAACCCAATCGACAGACTGTTGGGGGCATTCGCGTCGAGACTCGGTATGATTGCCGTCATTCTTCGCGCTGAAAAGCTGACATTTTGAGTATAGATACACTGGTGTTGATACTCTTGATGAGCCAATAACCGTGACTATAGTCCGTCCATTGTTCAGGACTTGCTACCGTGTGCTGAAGCGTACACTTAGATGCGCGACCTCTTATCCATATACACAAAGCTGGCTCAAGTACTTTACCCACGTCGACCCAACAGTCAGGAGATCCTAAGGTGGGTGACTCTTTAATATGTGACCACTGCGGTCTGACAGTTACTAGGGACTGGGACTTGTGGGGCCCCCTGTTACTTTGCCTTGCTCTCGGTATTATGCTAAGCATCAACGTAAGTGCTCTCATATCTATTTCTCTTTTTCCCCATCGTTTGCCGGCCCACTAGGCACCCGCGAGTCAGTCTCTCGCTGTATTCACCAGTATAGTCGCCATCGTATCCGTAGGCTCTTTAGTCGTAACCGTGCAGGCCAAGGTATGTTGACTGGCTGACGCACATTCAATTCTAAACATGTTTCCTCTAGCTACTGGGCGGCAGAGTGTAAGTCCTGTACTTTTGTGTCACCACTGTGACGTTAATCTCGACCGTATAGGTCGTTCTTCCAGGGCCTATGCGTCTTAGGATACTGTGTCGCTCCATTGGATGTGGCTGCCATCATAGCGTGTTTTATTCGAACCATATGGATTCGTGCACCGATCGCGATTGCTGCGTGGGCATGGTGTATCTGGGGTGTGTATTCCACAAGTGCGCAAACTTGTACATTGTTGAACTCTATGATACAGCTTCGGTGAGTTTCTTGGATGGCGCAAAAATAGAGCAGCAGCGTGTCCTTTTGGCGGTATATCCACTCTTGTGAGTCTCCTCCAGCCGAACGATGTGCTTTGATGACAGTGTGTTACCGAAGGCTCTTTTACTTCGTGCTGGCGTGGATGATCCTGATACAATGAGTACACCCCCTACCAGTCATGCTCTGTGTAGATTGGTCCTGTACTTACTATGGTCCCATCCTTACTCCGTGATGCCAATTTCTTCAGGTGACATGATACTCTCACGTGTGTCACTTGCCATACCAGGCTGGTCGTTCTGCTTTGTAAGGGAAGTGTTCGGGGGTTTGTGGATATGTGCGATATATTCCGACAAGCTGTCCACTTTCTGCAGCCACGAACATTGAGTTGAGTTACGGATGCCGTTACGAGTTGGATACGGTGAACTTGAAAGAATAGAGCCACTATAGCCCCTTCACTGATCTGGTTCGCAGTTCGAGAACACTTTTGCTCTCCTCTGCTTCAGTACGAAGCGGAAGACAAAGGCAAGACGTTCACTCTTGTCGAGTGCCCGAGTGCGTATCGCGCTTCTGCGACTGACCTTTCGCTTATGGCCGCTCAGGCGGAACAGGGCAGCTGATAGCCCGCTTGACTAACGATGAGATTGATGTTGCGATGTAGGCGCTCCCTGAGTGCAGTATTTCCGCTTATCGATTCAAGTTTCCATCATCGACGCCCAGTGCCCTCACCGATGCTCTGATAGCTGGGATAGTTAAAGGCTCGCAAGCCTATAAGCTGGTCGGAAGTTACGTGAATTCTCCATTAAAATGGCATGTCCTCATTTACCCCCTGAATTGCGAAGAAATTGCTAAGTCAATGTCCACAGGGCAGTCATTACTGGCTACAATTCACCTTACAGACAGATCTCTGATCTCCAGGGCACCACACTGGGAATATCGAGGTACGGTAGCGGAAGTCATACGATGGCATACGTAATGGCTCTACAGCAAGGATGGGAAACTGACCAACTCAAATTTGGAGGTATGCTTCTTTGACCACTTGTGAAACACTAATGACGCCCCCCGTCTTCCCCTCCTTGCAGTGAATAATGACATCCGTGGTCTGCTCGGTTCCGTAAATGATGGGTCCACGAGCGCCTTTATGTGGGAATGGTTTACTACGAAACCATTCGCAGATGCAAACGAGTGCCGATTTGTGAGCCCCCCTTTCCGTCTAGCACGAAATACCACGGGGCTGATCATTCTTTCACAACGTGTTGTTCGATTGGACCTGGCCGAATGCTGTACCCAGATTGGCGCTGTTCCCACTCCGTGGCCATCCTGGCTTATCGCAGCTCACCCCGAGCGAGCCTCGCTGACGGAACTCAAAACGTTCCTGTCTAGCCTCACGTCGTATGTTCGCGAATTCCAGAAGCCAGAGTCTCGTGCAGGAGCCAGTGCCGAGTTTATTAAAAAGACGTTCGGATATCCAGAGGAGGACGTAAGGGTACGCATGGGTCACTCTCTTGACCGACCTGAATCAACGAGTCTTGATCTTCCGATATGATCCGAGCAGGCGTGGCTGCAAACCGTCGAGTACACACGCGATTGTACACAAATTGACTCCGAGGTGTTAACTCGGACCTTATCGTGAGCCTTGTCCGTACCATTCCTTGGCGCTTGCGTATTAACATCAGCCAGTGTCCTTGCACAGGCAGGGGCAGTCACACTGCAAGAGGGTGAGAAAATCGATGCGACCGAGTTAGTCAACATGAACGTGGCGACTTTGATTACCCCTGAAGAGGAGAAACATGGCGTCACACCATAGCGCGTACGTCAGTCCCTTTGAATCCCATGATCACCCCGCCACTCCACCGCCTAGCTGTTATCTCAGTGGCTGATACCTATCGGACAAACCGGAAATAAGAGATCCCACTTCATTCATACAATCGTCATTTCTCTAAGTTTAAATGGCCCTGAGTTGCTACGTGCGAGCTAAATACCAATATGCAATGTTCCGCAAGATCAGTACGGTAATGATATAACAGTATCGACAGTGGGGATGAACATAACAAGCCAGGGCTAAGTCCTACACTAGCGTAAAATGTGCGTCTATGTAGCCTTGGAAAGTACGGCAATAGAAAGTGCACTATGGTACCATACGGCGGCAGTAGGAGGGAAAGGAAGGGAGGTCTAGTTACCTCAATGTACTTTGCTCGGTAAAGTACGAAAGGTCTAAAAAGGTGTCCCGTCATACTTATGATAAGTGCGATCGAATCATTTGAATGTCCCTTGACTGCCCCGGGGGTGTCAGTGGTGCAATAAACCTGGAAAGAACCTCAATCGACCATCGTCAATATAAGTTAACGTGCAGAAGCACGTACCGAAGCCATATGCGTCCCCCACTACTCTTCTCGCGAATCAGCTCCCACACGAAAACGTCACCGGACACCCCTGAAAGGCAATCAATCAGGGTTTGTCTTCCTTCCGTTGACCCTTCCGCCTCTAGTACCCATTCCCCTCGCCAACCCTCCCCGAGGCCATCATCCACATCCACAAATCCCATGCCTACCCGTGCACGTGCTATCCACATGTATTTCTTCGCCATTGCCCAGCCTCCTGGAGATCCGGGACTCCGAATACGACATGCAGTCCGGACCAGTGTAAGCTCGGGAACTCCTTTTCCTCCGGGAGGTGCAAATGCAAACTGTGGGCACGCCTGGCTAGACATCAGGTGAATGTAATAGAATGGCGTGGGCAAACTCAAGGGGTCCGGAAGGGGTGGCGGGGCAGGTGGAATAAATGGTACAAGTGTTCCACCATCATATAGTAGCCACGTGTTGCGATGGTCTGTTTTGTCACTGTCTTTGCTTCCGTCGGGACTGTGTTCGGATGGAGATGGCACATAGCCAAAATTGCACACGACATCGCCGGTTGAAAGATGTTGCCAAAGTTCTGCTGCGAGAAGCTGTTCCTCGCATGCCGCTATTGCTTGAGGGGACAGCGTAGCACAGGGTACAAACACGCGCAACACAGGCGCCCGTATCCGAGACGTCGCGGCATAGAGATCGTGTGGAGAGTCCGGCGCACGAGTATCACTGTTCGATAGACGTACAGACAGTGGAGACGAAGAGCTACTTATTGACGACTCGGAACTAGAGACGTCTATAGACGCGCTCCGACGGTATGAACCCGTGAGCCGTGGAGAAATATCCTCATCCGAGACGATACCTCTGGAGGAAGGTGACGACGGCGCCGTTTTAGCTGACCGAGATGCTCTCCTCCATCCGGCTTCGTAATACTTCAGGGACCGAGGTTCTGTGGGAGGGGGAGGTGGGGGATTTTTTCCTCCGAAAATGGAGAGTTTCCTGGATCTTTGTGTTCTGTTAGGATCGATAAGGGTAGAAGTCGAGAAGGAAGGTGCACTTCCCCCAAACTTGGAGGTGGCTTCACGCGATAAGGGACTAGGATTACTCATTCGTAGACGGGGGGTGTCCAGGGATTTTCGGGGTGTACCATTGGTCAACGGAAAGCCAAGGCTATCTGACGACTGCACGCCCTTAATTTCAGAAGGGAATGCGAGGGGAGCAGGAAAGGTTAGTTCGCGGTTGCCATGAGGTGCTGACAAGGAAGTGGGCAAGGGGAATCGGGGTTGATGCTTCAGAGGATCCGAATCGATCGGGAGGGGTAACGGTGAGCTATGAACGATGGACTGTAGCAAGAGGACGAAACGGGAATGAGCAAGGGTAAAGGCGACCAGTCTCTCTGACAACTGTTCCGCAGGATCGTGAGAGGAAAGTATGCCAAGAGCGTGCATTGGGTATTGGTGGAGCGGAACTCGTTGCGAAAGCACTGGAAGTGAATTGGTGCGCAGCAGCGCTGCCGTCAGAGCAAGGCCTGGGAAAATGGGAGGAAACGAGACAAACGTAGTAGATTGAGGTCTTGAATGGTGACGTCTACATCTTGGAAGAGTGCGAGGTCTCTGTGACGGAGCGCATGCCGGTAACCGTCGACATAATGGGATAGGATAACGTCTCTGAGTTCGCGGATGTCCCAGATACGCCTGATCTGGGAGCAAGTAGCGAGAAAGGAGTTGAAGTCGGACCAGGGGGTGAAGCAGAGGATGTGTGTAAGGATGCGTGAGTTCCGCAGCGCAGATGTGCACCTGCGTTGCATGTGTTGCCAAGCGCGAACCCTGGTGCGGGATGATGCAAGCTTGCGAGGAGGCTTTTGACGTAGTGGAGCATAAGGCTCAGTGGTGTCAGGGGGGAACCTCCTTCTGTCATTGACTGTAGCGGACATGTCGACATGACGGATGGAGTCCCTGGCCGTGTCCTTAGGCAGCGGTGGGAGTGGCCGTTCGTCCCTCGCGGGATCGGCTGTCAGGGCGGGATCCGAAGGGAGACGGTCAGAAATGGAAGAGGATGCATCTGAGCTGACGAGGGACGGAGTCCTGGAGTCTGGATAAGGATCCGTCGCCAGGAAGGGATGCATCATGATGATGGCATGGACGGGTTGGGCTGGGTTAAAGTAGTGTCCCGGTCGACCAACCCATAACGACAAGCAGTGCCTAATAATATATTATAATATAATAATACATAATAAGCATCACTATATTCCCAAATCAGGAAACACCACAGACTGTCTTATTTGGATTTGTTTGTACGCATGTCATAGGCACGTGCATGACAACACCAACAAGTGTATCTCCACTCCACCATGGCATCAGTGAGTGTTCTTCACTATACAAAAACATATCGTTTTTACTAGAACACCTCAGGCCCACCACGACAACCTCGAGCGCGACATTTTCGGTGATGGCTCTGAATTGTCCTCAGAGGAAGATGGCACGTCCTTCCACCCTCTTCTCACTTATCCCAACGTTTACCTCTTCTCTCCAGACTACCTTAAAAACCGCCTGCGCCAAGAGCGTCCCCCTCCCCCCGTAGAAGAGGACGCCTTTGGCTCCTCAGGCGAGTCAAGTGAGGATTATGTCCAGGAAAGACCCAAAAAGCAGAAGCGTAGGGTCAAGTCGCGTGGCGACGTCGAAGACGGCCAGCCCGTTCGAAGGAAGCGGAAGCGAAAGCAGCTCACAGAAGAGGACCTTAGTGAGCTACCGCCTGAAAAAGGTAGGTGGACTCATATCTTCTTCGCCTGCGGCCTCACTTATTCAGTATGATTTTAGCAAACAAGCTGCGCCTTGAAATGCGAATTGATGCCATCCTGAAATCGAAAAAATCATCTAGACCCAAAAAACGTAAGAATGACGAGGACGTTTTGGATCGCTATGCCGATGAGGAAGTCTCTCGGCTGCGGGAGGCTATGCTTAATGCCGCTGCGGACGATGAGCAGGCTAACCGCGACAAGTTACCAGCTACCAACAAATTAAAACTATTACCTCAGGTCATGGAGGTCTTGCGAAAGTACGTGTACGCCGCTATTCTTATCTCTAGGACCTCCATACATTAATCATTTTCAGGCAATCTCTCTCACAGTCAATAATGGACAATAACCTCTTGGAAGGCGTGCGCAGGTGGCTTGAGCCGCTACCAGACCGCTCTTTGCCCGCATTAAATATTCAACGGGACTTCTTCCCAGCCCTGCGGAGGATGGAGTTCATCGACAGTCCCGTGCTCAGAGAGTCAGGTTTAGGGCGTATCGTTCTCTTCTACACAAAATGCAAACGAGTCCATCCTGACATACAACGCATCGCCAACGACCTCGTCTCTACGTGGTCCCGGCCCATCATAAAACGCAGCGCGTCCTATCGCGACAGGGTTATTCCCATTGCGGAGGACGAGGCTGCCGAACGCGGCAACGAGCGTTTGAATGCCATCCTAGCCCGTGCCAAGGAACAGGAGAAGAACCGTATCAGGAAGAACGCTGTCATGATTCCTCAGCGAGAGTATAGCAGTTACACCGTCGCACCCAGGGCAGCATCTGGCATCCTGAAGAATAATCCAGCCGTCGAACATGATGTCGTACGGAGAAAGCTTAACAATGAACGACTGAAGACTCTGTCCAGGAAAATGTCAACCCGGCCGTGATGTTGTCCAGTCATGTAGGAGCCCCAGCGTTGATATGAAAGTATTTGTATCTTGTTCTGGCATAGTGGTTTACCGACTTCTAGCTTGATAGTGTATTTTTGGGTAGTATGTACGCATTTTCATTTGTTATCGCACCGCTACTCGGCTTTGGTGGATGGGCTGTATCATACAGGACGAAACGTGACTCAGGGGTTGATGTCGGCAGCGCTGCCGCTGCCGCCACAGTCTTGGCAAAAGCCCCTGACACATCCCACGCGGATATTTCTAACAAGTATCACTTACCGCAAGGACTGCTATGCTATGCCTAACCGATGGATGGACGAGATGGCCCCTTACCCTTGGTGAAGCAGGCCCAAGGCACACAAGACCTGATGGGTTTCCACCCCCCGCTCAAGGGAATGACGAAGCAGGCCGAGACCTAGCGCAATCGTTCCGGGAATAAAATCAGCCGGGGGGTGGACTGGCCTATTCATAAGTCAATTGTCCCCGATTCTCCCAAGGGGGAGTCCCGCTGGAGGTCCTCAGGCAACAACGCGACCAGGTAAACGCATATCCCGACGGACTCCGGCTGATCCCCATGAAACGCCACCGTGCAACGCAAAGCTCAGCGTTACCGTTACGACATACAATCTACACTTCATTGATGACGAAAAGAAGTAGTGTTCTGCCGGTCACTAGTCATGAGTGAACGTTCGCCATTCGAACTTTCCCATGCACGTAGTGAACTGAACGCGAGCAGTGCGCAAATGAAAAGACCTGAATGAGTCACTTCAAAACAAAAATAGAGCAGAAGGAAACTTCGATTCAAACTTAAACTGCAGTCCTCGGAAAAAGCCAGCAACAAAACGTTAAGGTATATTTTGCACGCGAAGTACAAAAACGTTCCGGTCCAATGGGACAACAAACATTTGTGTATCCAGGTACTTGTCTGAATGCAAGTTACTATCTCAATTACAAGAACCCTGCACAGTAAGAAGATGTGATAAAGAATCCCGACAAAACCCATGCAAGATAATAATCTCAGAAACCGGGTTCGAATGGTTATAAGCAGGCCAACGAAACCAACTGCCTTGGACCGGTCCAGACTCTTCCACGATCACCAAATAAACAATCTATAAGCACAAGAAACACCCGCCAGCAGTGGAAGAGCTTGCAGCCCAGCTTCAAATGGAAAAAGTACAATAGATATAGCAGTATCACCAGGATACCGAGGATGAGTATAAGTCGGCCAGCGGGGTATAACCCAACAGTTACTGAGGGTAAGATGTGTGCCTTAAAGCTTAAAGAGCGAAGGCGAATGCGCCGGCGACTACAGCGCCAACCATGGTAAGAGAGCTCAACGGTCGGATGGCGAGAGCACCGGATGCGGGGGCAAGACCAGCGTTTGCAGCGCCAGCTGGGGAGTACGTAGTTGTAGCCCTATACAATCGTGTCAAAAGCCAGTCGAACACTGATAAACAAAAACATACGTAGCGCTGTGAGAGGTGGTGGAAGCATGATTAGCTGGGGTGGTGGTAGTAGGGGGAGCAGAACTGCTTTGCAAACAGGAGGCATCATTACTGGCACCAATCGTGATCTGAAATAAATCCATGAGTAAAGAGAGCGAAGTAAAGGTTGATAACAAACTCACTGTTCCGCTCCAAGCCTCATATCCGGAGGCGTCCTCAAGGGAAAGTACAACCTGAGTACCAGAAGCAAGGTTTACCAACCATGTTGTTTCGAGGGTTGTGAAGTCTCCGAGGCTCTCCCTGTAATAAGAAAACATGTTAAAACACGCATGCCTTCTCGAACGGACTCAGAACTCACAGAGCATCTCCACAGACGTCATCAGCTGAAACAACAATAAGATTGTATGGAGGGTTGGATTGAGTCCACGTAATTTGAGCTTCTTGGCACTACATGGAAGACGTCATTGAGAAAACATAGATGGCGTAGGAGCAACAAAAAAAAAAATGCACACACCTGGACAAGTTGTGGAGTGTCAATTGTGAAGTCAGCGAGAACGCTGCGGCAGAGAGCGAGAAAGAGGGTGAACGAAAAGAGTGCGGCGAACATGTTAAGTCGCTGTGTAAGTGATTTAGTACAGGGGTAAGGAGCGTTTATATAGTGTGGTGAGGGGGTATAAACACAATTCGGATAGCGGAGGAGGCGGGAGACGCGTGGGGACGGGTGCACAGAGAAATTGATGAAGGCTATCAACATGTTGCCTTTGAAAAAGAAAGGCCATCTGTTATTCAAACCCCGCCTTGTAGTTTGACACGCTTGTCAAATGCCCATTGTCCTTCTGGAGCTTCTCTCGTCATTGTCTATGACGACGTCGACGTGCGTCGTGCAAATAAATCCCTGGTCGCATAAGTGCAATTGTACGGGGGTTTGCGAGCCCATCCCGGGTCAGTGAGCTGTGAGTCCCTACGTGGGGGCGGTATTACACTCCTCACGATCCGTTCCAAAACATGTACCCACATTAGTTTCCGTACCCAGTCACTGCGGCACAGGGAAAACGCTCTGCAGACGTCCACACCCAGTCCACTTCTCATCATAATCTTGGTGTTAGCACAATAAGGGTGAGTGATACCGTGATTAAGGGAGGGCGTCGGCGGTCCATTGGGCCTGTGCACGGAACACCTGTGTCGTAGCACAGCTGTAATACCATTAGCCTAGGGAATCCGAGTCCTCAGTTGTCAAGTCATGTGCAACATTACCGTACGATGCATTATGTGGACCTTTCAGTAACTAATCAAGGTACTTACGGTACGGGAAAGCGGTCGACAACTCGAATAGTAACGTGAGGATTGGGAAACGAGAGAATATATGCATCATTGTGGTGTACATGCCAAAAGGAGAGCAATGGAATAGCGATTAACAATATACACTTGCTTCAGGGTAGTGTTTTGCTTGATGATAATATGCGATGGATGTCTAGATTGTGATGAAAAACTCAGAGCATGCTTGCCACGGGTGGGCCTATTCTTTCAGTCTGTTCTGAGACGTAGAGCCTTTTGTCGATCCTGGGAGACCCGGTGATGATAAGGACGACCTCACAGCGACATGGTCTTACCATCCCCCTCAAATGAAGATCTCTCCGTAGGCACCGTTTTGTGAACCTCAAGCTGGATTGCACTCGAAGGCGTCTCTTCGTGGTCCTCCAGTTGCATCTCGACCACATTTCGCATGGTGGTTGAACGTGACCAGTTGATGTCATCCTGCTCGTCAAGTTGGAGAGAATGGGCACGTCAAAAATAAAAAGGGAGAAGCGGCCTCGAACATACCCAAACCGAATTTATTTCGTATGTACCCACCAGTTGTGACTTGATTTGTTCACGCGCCAGTAGTGTGTCAAAGAGGGTCTATTACGCACATAGACCGAACCGTTATTACCCGGACATGGTCTCATTCTTTGAAGATCACTCACATTCGTATAGATACGACTGATTGGAATTGCAAACATCGCATACAGGTCCATCGTCGGGACAACCAAGAAACTGATTAGAACACTAACGGAGAAGATACCAGCAAATAATCCCGTTTGGATAGCACCACGGATTAAACGGTTAAGAACGGTATCTGTCTTGCGGTACCCTGTCTTTGAACGTAGAAAAATTATGGTGAGCGTAACTGCACTGATTGGATCAACGATGGCAAAAACCACAAGGAAAAAGGCAAACCAGTGATAAACACGTCAATCGAGACCTGCATCCCAAGCCAGGCAATCACAAGGTTGTTAAGCTCAGGTAGCTCAGAAAGGCTGAACAGCAGACATAAGAATATTGCATCTGGATGAATGACAATCGAGTGACTGACACTTGGATAATCCATGCTTCGATGCCGCAGGCCATGCCGAAACCAAAAGACGGAATAGCTAATACAATCACGACTGCAAAGAGGATATTGCTTCTACTCATCCGCCATATCCTAGAAATATTGCCTCAAACGCTCGAAACAACAAAAGGAAACAGCGCACCGATACCCAAGGAAAAGGTGAGTCACTAGGGCAGCACCTGCGGTACCAATGGGTGTGAACGTGTACGGCCATTCAGCAACTGTACAAGCGTGTCAACGGTGCGGTCAATAGAGTCAACCATCAGACAATGCACCTAGTAGAGCTGCTGGGTTGTCATAGTTCGTGACACTGACGGACGATTAACGAGATGGGTGGGCACGCGGCAACTGAACACAAACGTGTATGACCAGGCCATGTATATGAGCCTATTGCGATGGTGAGTGGCATGCGCGAATAGCAACATTAATCATACTTACGATCCACTGTGGAATGTGTCCAGGATGAATAAAAACCACACCATAGACCTGCGGTATACGGAACGAACATTAAAAGAGAGGGGAATGCTGAAAATGAGAACTGACTTGATGTGTAACGGGTCATTGAAGCCTGTGGAGGAGTTAGCTAACGAGAAATGCTCTTATGAAGTGCTACTTACACCTTCGGCAGTATGCTGCAAACTGGTATGTAACAAGACCATAGAGGTAGGTGTTGACTTGCAGTACGTTATTGAAACAGCGGTACCAATGTACACAAGGACGCACAAAATATCCCTATTAAGAGAGTTCCTAAAATATTGTATGAATACTCGCAGCGGAGGTGGAAGAAGAGTAACACGTACCTAGCGTTTTGTCAAATTCACCCATGGGCACAATGACCTGATTTTCAAAAGGAAGGTGAATGCAGGGAAGGAGGGACGACTGAGTGGGACGGAACGGTCCATTCTCGTTTCATAAGTAGCCTACCAGCACTCGCTAAACGTTTGAGGACTTGTCATTCACTACTAAACAGCACTTGCCGAGCACTCGAAGAATTCAAAAACTGTATTAGGAGGGGTATGCTGTAATTTGTCCGTCTTGCTGATAGGCTGACGGCGTCCATAGAAATCTTTCTTGACAGCCAAAAATTTTTATGCAACTAGCCCTGGTAACCTATTCCATACTATACTTGCACAAAAAAGGAAAGAGAAACCGAAGGGAACCTCGGCTTGACAGGCCCTCTACCCCTTTGCTGTGATAATCCTTCCCAGAGTTCTCGGTAGTCAGGTGTAAGTCGTGTACATTACCGCACGACGCCAATATTACGTGGGCCTTGCAGTAACTAGGAACTTACGGTGCGGGAAATTGATTGACAACTCGAAAAGTAATGTGAGGGCTGACTAGCAACAGAATGTGCACGATTATGATATACATGCGAAAAGGAAAGCACGACAATAGCTACTCGTAGCAATTGGTAATGTGCATCTTTCCTTCGGGGTGTTGTTTGGCTTGATGATGACATGCAATGGCCAATGGATGTCTAGATTGTGATGAGAACATCAAACCGTGCTTGCTACGAGTGGTTTCCGTACAAGCCTCTTCTGGGGTGTAGAATCTTCGGTCGATCATCGGAGACCCAGTGACGATAACGACGTCACGGTGCCATGGTCTTACCAAATGAAGACCTCTCCGTAGGCACCGGCGTTTTGTGAACCACAGACTGGATTGCGTTTGTAGGCATTTCTTTGCGGTCCTGCAGCTTCATGTTGGGGAAAGCCCGCGTGGTAGGCGAAGGAGGCCAGTTGATGTCGCCCTATTCGTCAAGTTGGGGAGAATGGACACGTCGAATATAAAAAGGGAGAAGCGGCGTCGAACATACCCAAGTTGATTTTATGTTGCAAGTACTCGCCATTTGTGACCTAATTTGCTCACGAGTCAGTATTGTATCAAAGAGGGTCTGTTATGCACATTGACTGAGCCGTTATTCATGGGATATAGTCTCATTCTTGAAGGTCACTCACATTCGTATAGATAGGACCAATCGGAGTTGCAAACATCACAAAGAAGTTCGCCGTCGGGAGAACCAAGAAACAAATCAGAACACTGAGAGAGAAGATGCCGGCAAACAATCCTGTTTGAATAGCGCCACGAATTAAGCGGTTGAGAACGGTATCCGTCTTGCGGTACCCTGTCTTTGAACGCATAAAAATTATGGTGAGCATAACTGCACCCATTGGATCAATGATGGGAAAAACCGCAAAGGAGGCAGTTACTAGCCAGTGATGAACATGTCAATGGAGACTTGCGTTGCAACCCAGGCAATCGCCATGTTATCAAGTACAGGTAGCTCAGAAAGCCTGAACAGCGGACATAAGAACATCGTATCTGGATGAATGCCAATCGCGTCACTGACACGTGGATAATCCATTGTCTGATACCGCAGGCCACCCCGAGAGCAAAAGACGGGATAGTCAATACAATCACAATGGCAAAGAGGTAGTTGCTACCGCTCAGGCGCCATATCCTAGAAATATCGCTTCAAATGCTCGAACTAAAAAAGGAAATAGCGCACTGGTGCCCAAGGAAAAGGTGAGTCACTAGGGCAGCACTGGCGGTACAAATGGGCGCAAACGAGGACGGCCATTCAGCAACTTTGTGATGGTGTCAACAGCATGGTCAACGGAGTCAGCCACCAAACAGCGCACTTTCCAGATCTGTTGGGTTGTCATAGTTCGTGACACTGATGAACTATGAATGAAACGGGTGGGAATGCAGCAACTGAACACGAACGCGTATGACCAAGCCATGTATATGACCCTATCAAGAAGGTGAGTGGCATACACAAATGGTAGCATATTAGCCATGCTCACGATCCACTATGGAACGTATCTAAGATGAATAAAAACAACACCATGGACCTGCAGTATTCGGAACAAATGTTAAAAAAGGGGAGAATGCTGAAAATGAGAACTAACTTGATATGGAGCGGGTCATTGAAGCCTGTGGAGGAGCTAGGTAACGAGACAAGCGCTCACAAGGGGCCACTTACTCTTTCCACAGTATGCTGCAAACTGGTATGTAACAAGGCCATAAAGGTAGGTGTTGACTTGTGGTACGATAGGATTGTCATTGGAACGGCGGTACCAAAGTACACAAGGACGCACAGAATATCCCTATCAAGAGGGTTCCTAAAATATTGTATGAATGCCTACGATGTAAACGGAAGAAGGGTAAGAGATACCTAGTGTTTCAGCGAATTCACCCATGGGCACAATAACCTGGCTTTGGTAAGGAAGGTGAGGGTAGGGAAGAAAGCAGGACGAAACGGTCTACCTTCGTTTCAAAAGCAGCGCTTAACATCTCCTAACAGCACTCGCCAAGCGCTTGGAGAATTCAAAAACCGGTGTAGAAAGTATAAGTATGTTGTAATTTGGCCGTCTTACTTCGGCCTTGCTGATAGGGTCCCAACAGAAACCTTGCTTGACAGCCAAAACAAGCTGGGAACCTACCTATACATTAAAGGAAAAAGAATTTTTTCGAAGGTGTTCCCGGCGTAATATTCCCTGCGGGGGAGCGTTCCATCACGATTTTCCCTATTGCTGCGGGGTCTGCGGTGTTGAATATGCACCCTGGGCGGTGCGGCTTTCTATTGCTGGAGGCATCCGATCACGAGAACACGGGTTTCATTTCAAATCGACGGCAGTACATGTCTGCGGTTAGCCCTGGCACATTCATACTCATCCAACTCGAGCGTGCGTATCAAGGTAGTTCCTGGGTCAAGCAGTTCAATATCGGTATAAATGGTGCCCGTTTCTGCATCCTCCTGCGCCAGCACCATGGCAACTTTACAGCTTGCTCTTCACCCTTGCAGCCAAACTTCCAATGTCGGCTAACCTTCTTCTCTTTGCAATCCTACCCCAACCACAACGTTAGCGAGACACAGAGAAAAGGGGAACAGCAGTATGCACACTCACCCGGAGTGGATCACGGTACTAGGTTCCTTGCCTGGACCTTGCACGGCCTCACGTTCGTCGAAGGGTACATAAGACCGCTCAGAGGGACCAACGTAAATCTGCCGGGGTCGCCAAATCTTAACACCCTCTGGGGATAGCATCAACTACCACGCCCAGGCACGCTCAGTGGTGTCTTGTAGTATACGAACACGGTACACACCTGTCGCCAGTGTGCGACCCATCCAACAACACGCGGGACCACAAACAGAACTGGGAAGAAATCCATGGGAATCCTACAGAAGTACCTGTGCTCAGAAGGTAGTGCTGTGCTCAAACAATGTCCGAATATTACCCATCGCACGATAAATCAGCCCACTAAAGTCAGACCGTCAGGTAAGTATACTCGGAAACACTGTATTGGTGCGTACCTCCAGAAGTCCACGTTAGGCGCTAGCCTTCGTGACACGAAATAGTCGTCCTTCAGAGCAGCATCATGAAGAGCCATCGCCGTGTCAAGAAGGGGGTCAGGACCAGTACTTTGCGATTGGTCAAGGCTGTGCAGGAAGGTAAGTATGCACACAGAGACCACTCACACAGCAAACACTTCATCGGCAATTTTGCGAATGATAAAGGATCTCGGGTCCGACTGGTGAGGAATATTCGTCAGCTGTACAACGAGCACAAGAACTTGTCTCACTGTCTTGTATACCCGGTGACCGAATCCACTCAAAACCTTCTCACGGCGCTTCACGGCTGCAAGAAATGCGGGGACATTATCCGGACTATCCGTTTCGGAAGCTAACATTAAGATCACCTGATTAGACAAAAGGGCCAAGTTTTACCTCCCAATTGCGACCAACATCCGAATGACAGCTTCATTGGCACCGCCATGCAAAGGTCCACTGTCCAGCCGTGCATAGTTAGTTCCCAGCAACGCTGATACAGGAACATAGTTACACATACTACAAGGAAGCACATCCGGCTGCGACTGCGCTGTACGGGTCCGGGAGAGACGAACCGGTCTGTAGCACTGTGGTGCTCGATGCATTCATCTCGTGGTCAGCGTGCAAGATAAAAAGTATGTCTAGTGCACGCGCCAGGACCGGATGTGGCTTATACGGTGACGGAGAGGGCGATGCAGAAAATGAGGCAGAAAACGAGTCAGTCGGTGACAAATGGTCCAGTTGGTAGAGGAAGCTATGTTTCGTGAGCTTGCTGTGTGACCATACAGGTATATCAAACGCACGATTCCGTATAGTTCATTCCCGTCGGGGGAACTACAAGCTCTCTACCTTGTCTTACACGGTATGCCATTCTGGAATTCACAAGCTAAATCGTGCGCGCAAGGAAATGAACGGGCAAATATACTCACGCGGCTAGGGTGGTCGCCTTGCCAATAAGTCTGTATATCTGCTTGTCCATATTCAGGAGCGCCTCCGGATCGCCTTTGGCGCACTTCGTGAAAAGATTCTGACCTACAAGTGAAACATCCCTCAGAATCGCTCTCCTCAAGTGTCTCTAGTTTACCGTAATTCCAGGCACCCACCTTGCAACGATGGATTCGCTTCCTCATAGTAACTTCCCAAGTATGCGAATGCACTCGTCAACATGGCCATCGGATGCGCGTCATATCGAAAGGACCCGAAGAACTTGGTTGCATCAGTGTGCATGACTCCGTGTAGGAGCACCTCGCGTTCAAAGTGGGAAAGCTGACTGCGGGTGGGGAGAGCACCATAGATGAGCAAGTAGGCGCATTCTAGGAACGTCGACTTTTCAGCTAGCTGCTCGATCGGGTAGCCTCTGTGCGACGTAGGGTAACATGTGAGCACTAAAATGCGACTCACATGTGGTAGACGCACCTGTACCGCAAAATGCCTCTTTCGCCATCGATGTAGGTTATGGCACTCTCAATAACGGCCGTATTCAAGAACCCACGGTCGGCTACGCGCAACCCGCGTTCTGTCTCGTCCTCGGGACGGTCATCTGGTCCTGCGGGGGCACGTATGGATTTGAAGAACGTGGCTGGGATAGAATTATGAGTGATCCTGCACACCAAGTGAGCGTGCGGGAAGATCTGGAGGATTGTTAGGACGCTCACGGAACACTGTACTGTTTTCCTGTCCTATTGTCAATGACAACCAAGGAGTTGTCGTGGGCTTGCTTAACCTTGGGGGTTTCCTTGCCCATCTCGCTTACAAACTGCGGGTTGATAGGGTATGCTGAAGGGCTCCGAAACGACTGAGATGGCACTCCTTTATATTCAGATGTGGTCCAGTGCTGTGGCGTCAGTCTGATACCCGGAAGGCTCCAACATATGGGTCCGTGATATCACGTGTGAAATACATTTCACGCACGATACCAACGGTTGTACGGGTTATGAATAGCATGAGGACTGCTCATACCCAGAAGCGTGGCTTAAGTCTGCCCAAGACTTTGCGGGATCAATTAGAACGCGAGATCGCGTCACCTAGTGCGTATTTATCTATCAGGTCTGCACTTGCGAAGGGCATTCACCGAATCAATGCATGACAGGTGCACAAGGCAGCCTATGGCGAAGCAAAGGAAAAAGTAACCCGCTTTCACGCAGGGAAGCGCGAAAGCAAGAAAGGCTAGATCGTAAGAAGCGCAAGGCAGACCACTTTTCGACCCGCACGGACTCTGTCAAGCATGATGCTGAGGAGGATCTCGTTCCGCGCTCCAAGCGACGCAAGACCATACGCCTCGCTGAGCATGAACAAGTCAACGATTCAGGACCAAAGAAGAGCCTAGTTTCTTCACATCGTACAACCACACAAACTGGCGAACCATCGAAGGAATCCAAGGGGAAGACCGCAAAATGTGACCTGAGTTCGTTGAAAACTGCAACTAAGTCTCAAGAACAGAAAATCGCGCCTGTCATCCTCAAGTCTCGGGAAGAGGAAGAAGAAGATGCGTGCATTGCGTATTACGAGGCAATGTTGGGGTACAAGGGAGGGAAACGCAGGAAGAGCGATGCACTCGATGGGCTCGATGGTACGTCTTCGATGGTCTAAAATGAATCCATAATGATGCACCAATCACTTCCAGATTTGTTGGACCTTGCCGACTCGGTTATACCTACCGGGACGACGGTATGTCGTCTGACCTTGCATCTCCGTGCTTTTTCTTACAATTTTTCTTATCGCATTCACAGGCGGGGAGTGACGCCGAAGGCGATGCACAAAGTATAGATGGATCTGACTCACAGTGGGAATCCGCATCAGAATCAGGAGAAGATTCACGAAGCGATTGCCAGGACGGGGTCGAATGGACAAGCTCCGGCTCGGACGACCCCGACGTTGACGATGGTGGCCATGGCACCAACCAGCTTGACGAATACTCTCCTAAACAGGAGCCGACGAATTCTGCAGGCGAGTATCTTCGAGCGCAAGATGTGACGTTGCCTATATAGTTTTCACAGGATGCTATGTTCCACCGGGTCTCAGGATGAAGATGGATGGACATTCTGTTGTCCAGGAGGACCTTAAGCTCACCCGCCAACTGAAGGGCCTACTGAATCGGTATATGTCCCTCAATATAGTGGTTCTCAACCTGACTGCTCATTTGCGTCGACTACAGGATGAGCGAGCAAAACATGACTGCGATTCTTGATAGTGTCGAAGAATTATACTGCAAGCATCGCCGGAATGGTAAGCTTTCGAGCTTGCTTGGCTTCGGTCTCAACAGCAATACCGTCAGATGTGACGTCCACTTTGACCACCCTGATTATCGATGGCATCTCGTCTCATGCTATGCTTATTGACTCGTTCGTGGTTCTCCATGCGGCATTCATATCCAGCATGCATAGGTTGATAGGCATGGAGTTTGGTAGGCTCACGCCCTTGTTTTACGGTAGTAAATAACTTCCCTTGCACGGATAGCTGCTTTTGTTATCCAGCACGTCGTTGCTTCTTATGAACGACACTTGGCTCATGCAGAAGATGGGTCATCCCATGATTCCGGTTCCTCCGAAGACCTAGGCAAAGAATGTTCCAACCTCATCATGTTGTTGGCGGAGCTATATAACTTCCAAGTTATCGCATGTGTCCTCATGTACGACTTGATCCGGGAGCTGCTGGGCAGGGACTTGTCAGAACTCCGGGTTGAGCTACTCCTTAAAATCTTACGGAGTACGGTGGCTTGTAATGCATGGGTATCCGTAGCTCACAGTCAACTCTAGGCTCCGGACAACAACTACGACAAGATGACCCTTCTGCATTGAAGGACATCGTCACCTTCGCCCAGTCTGGCATCGCGAAACAAGACGATAACCTGAAGTACGCAATATGACTTTACTTCTTCCCTTTCTTGTTTAAGGCGTTTCGACAGTTCACGCACCCGCTTCATGATGGAGACTCTCACAAACCTCAAAAGTAACAAGATAAAAAAGACCATAGCTGCTCAGCACCAAGGAGGTGATGCTGTAGAACGCCTAAAGAAGTTTCTCTTGGGGCTCGGTAAAAAGCGCCACGGTTGGCATATGTTTTAAGATGCATTTCGTTGAGGGACTGACTTTTCTTGCTAGTACAAGCACACGAACCACTTCGCGTCTCCTTGGAGGATCTTCGCACCGCGGAGACCAAGGGCAAGTGGTGGCTTGTAGGCGCCGCTTGGGCTGGCGATCCTCTCGCTGACCGTCAACGAGGTGCTCCCAAGAGTGCTTCAGAAGTCGCAGACAGCTCAGAAAATCACTCTCTACTGAAGCTTGCGCGGAAGCAAGGCATGAACACGGACATTCGCCGAAGCATTTTTTTCGTACTCATGAGCAGTCAGGTGAGCAATTTGCAAGCTTTTGGATGCATGGACTCTGAGCTCCCCACACAGGATTACATGGATGCATGCCAGCGGTTATCCCAGCTCAATCTCACCGAAGTGCAACAGCGAGAAATCATTCGGGTGTGCCTGCATTGCTGCAGCAGTGTAAATTCATTGTTGTTCTTCTTTTTTCTTATGCTTATGGGTTGGTGTTTAAGGAAAAATCCTACAACCCATACTACACCCTCATTTGTCAGCACTTCTGCCAGTTGTCGCACTCCTACAAGGTCACCCTGCAATACTGGTTCTGGGACTTCCTTCGTGATATCGGCGAAACCAACGTCGGTGGAACTGAGGTCATAAAAAATATCAATGACAACGAGGCCCGGTTGGAAGTTAAGACCATGTCTTTCTCTCGAATGCGAAATATTGCCAAAGCATACGGGTGGTGGATAGCAAAAGACGCTTGCTCTCTTCTGATTCTGAAGGTGAGACACCAAGCCAATTTAGGCATGCCCGCTAACTCCAACTATCGCGCAGCCTATCGACTTCACACTTTTGAAACCTCAGTCACGAAAGTTCCTCAAGGAGCTCTTCGTACAAATTTTTGTTGCGACGCAGGGGTCGTCGCCGATGCTTTCAGACCGTCTTGACATAGAATCGCGAAATCGCGGAGTAATTGAAGACACCTTCATCAGGGCGAAGAAAATTGAGAATCTCGGACTGGGCTTGACATTCTTCCTTTCACATGCCTTCCGTGAAGAGAGTGGGTTCTTGCAGTGGGCAAGCTCGGTAGGAAAGGAGACCTTACAGAGTGGACTGGATCACATTCCGCGGTTCTAATTCTTCACGTCGACGCCGGTTTGATGAACGCAACACTGGAACATATACTTCCGCTTCTACCGCCAAATGTATACGTTTGGTGTTGTATGCAAGAGCTCGAGTCAAGTCAGCCAATGTAGCTGTCAAATTGGTACTACGCTCACTGGTAATGCAGGCCTGTAGCAGGCGTCACAAATTTCTCTTGGAGCTCGGCCTCCGTAAAGTTGCAGGCTGTTAAGGAATATGAGCTGAAGGGGGTCGATGTGGCATTCGGATTGCGACTGACATGTAATGAGGAAGTGTGCGCCTGGTTTTAGCAACCTAGCCACCCGCATCGGGTAGCCATCAACGGGTGCCTCGCCTTGGTTGTCCTTCTGCATCAAAGCGATCGCATCGAACGTTCCCTTGTCCAATATCAAATCCCAGGCCCCGTTGTCCCCGGCATGTTCGTCACTAAGCAGCGGAGGTTCGTCATTAAGAAAGTCACAACGGTGAAACTGTATCCCTTCATGGCTGCGTGTTTGTGCAATGGAAGATGCGAGGGCAACGGCTCCCTCAGAGTAATCGATGCCTAATAGCATATCAGTGGTGTATCCGGCGTCCGCGAGAGCGAAGAGGAGGGTGCCGTTCCCACTGCCTACTTCGAGAATGGATAAGTTGTTCTTTGGAGGGACGTTCCGAACAGCCCAATCGACCATTTTATCTACTGAATCTTCCCCGAACCTTTTGAGTGGTCGATATGCATGAATGAAGGATCACGGAAGAACTAGACGCACCATATCTCACCCTCATCACCAAACTCCTCGAAGTTCTGCAGTTCCTCTTCATAGACGTTCTCCCAACTGGATCTATCGTGAAGTCCTACAGCGGTATATTACTCAAATCAACGTACTGTTCCTTGGTACCTAATTTCGAGGGCTGTAGGTCATCTGTGACGCTCATTAGTCTCCAGAGGATGGGAAGCGGGAAGGATGTGGAATCTTCTTCGACCTCCAATATCCAAATCACAGATATCGGGCTGCTTAGTCATCTGAACTTATGAACAGGGGACAAGTGAAAGAGTGAGTGGTACACGCTAAGATTATGAGGTGGGTATTACTGATATAAATACATGGCCAATACATTGTCTGGGACATCGTAAGTACAAGGGTTCAGAAAACTATGAACAACGTACAACGAATGTGAGAAAAACCCAAGGCGAGCGAAAATTATGGCGGAGGTATCACCGCTTACCATCGGTCCTTTCGAGCAAGCCTTTAGCTTCGTTGATTTTACTGGCTAGATAGGGCGAACCGCGACGGTCGGGACGGTTCACAAGTATGATTTGACGGCGAGCGTCCTTGAATTTAGTGCGAAGACTCGGCCCGTCCGTATCAAAATGTGTTGACGTCCACCACTGGTTGAACTGAAAACAACTAACAAGGATAGAGAAAAAAAAAAGAATCTCGCCTGAGACCGAGAACGGCCATAGCCTTGTTGCGGTCCATCTTGGCTTTGAAACCGCCTTTGACTCACTGGTCTGCAGCTCTTTTCCCAACTGCACCACTGCGAACTAAATGTCATCCAACGAGAGCGACTGTTATCGCACCCAGCGACGACCGGTGTCGCCATGCGTGGAAGCTGTCTGAAAAACCGAAAACTGTTATTTGGAAGCTCTGAGTGTACAGAGTTTGTTTGGCCATACACGATACGTACTTAAGTACCCAAGTGTTACTTAAATTGGTACTCTGACTGTACACACACACATCTTTCAAACATGCAAGCTATCCCCATCTGATCCTCTTCCCTACCCTTGCGAATTCCACGTTCACTTGCGTACCTAGGAAACAGCTAGTTCATTCTTGGTCAAATTCACCCGAGGTAATGATGCAGTGCTGAATCTATAAGATGTCTAGAACATCGCGACGAAACCTCCCTATGGTACTTGTTGCCTAAATATTAGCCACGATATGCAGAAGTCCCAGAGTCCAGCCCGCCAATTGATCCTCAACGTTTCTGGGTACTGTCTCTCCCTCAACCTCCACATTTCGTGAACCCCATGTGCCCGGCTTCACTCTGCTCAAGTAACAACCTCCTCTACTGGCCGCGAGTGACATTTTGTCTTGTTGACAACGTCAGGGTTCTAGGCGAAAGTAGTCTCAAGAATCCTGTCGGACCTGGATGGTGAAAGTGTCCGGAGAGGGAGAGGGGGGATCCGGGGGATGACAGGTTCTGATGCCATAGCTGTTCTGCAGTAATCCGTGCTTGTAGGTAATGAGTCTGTTTACCAAGTTCCTTTGTGCGTTATACCGTGGATGAGCCCATTGCAAGGCTCTGGACTCTGAAAACAGTCGACGTGCCGGTGGCAACTATGGCCGTGAGGCCACTTTACCAACTTCCATGTATCCTGTCTATCAGGCCCGAACCAACGACCCAGATAGTACGAGTCTCAGAAACTGTGCGCACTTTCCGGTAGCCACGTTCTCCGGTGACGGTTTACAGAACTGGAGGAAATTAGGGGCTCGATAAGGAACGTACAAGTAATCTGCCTCAACTCAATGATCACCGTCCATTAGTACGAGCTCAATTAGCATACACTTCCGTAACTCCAGCCGCGTCAAGTGCAAGACGGGCTGTGGGCGATGCAGAAGCCTGATTGGCAGTGGTTTACATAGATGGCTGCACTTCAAGTTGCCAGATCCTGTGCGATGTCTTGGTCACAACTCACGATACCCCTGGGAAATTCCAAAGCGGACATCATTCATTCATTCTGTCAGAGCCGATGGAATGCAAATGTCGCAAGCCCTGCCAAATCACAGTGGAAGAACTTACGTTGAAAGACTTGCATGTACACGGTAACCCGGTATTGTCAATTGCCGTCCTGAGACCTCACCCCAAACTTGACGGAGTCCGCAATACGCAACGGTCATGAAACAAGCCAGAAGTGTGACTCGAGAAGGTTCAAAACTAATGGGACGACGTACTGTAGGCTCACGGCGCTAGAGCTCTTCTACAATTCGATTTGAACTCCAGTACAGTCGTTTCAGAAATTCTTGTCCGATCGGCGCAAACCCGCCATACATGTACATCCACTAATTCAACAGGGCCTTGCCATTCCAATGATTCTGATATATGGGTGCTTGGTTCTACCGAACGCCACCTAAGCCTTCTTGTCTCGTGACAGCCAACCTGCAGGGAATAGTCAACGAGGGATGCGACGTCACGAACGAGCAGCAGGTTACCTCGCATCTTCTTATCAGCAACCCTCTGCCTTTCGTCATCAATAGCGCGCAACCGTGTCAGCTCAGCATCTACTATCGCTTCCTCTGATCGTGATGTGCGATAAGTTAGAGGAAAGCTATCTTGTGGCAACAAGCGTCCTTACCTGCGGGAGATACTTTTCTTCACCTCCGTGAGAGTGGCTTCTGCCTTGTCGAAATAACCGCTTTCACCCAGAGCTTTGGCTTTGCGGAACAATGCCTTGGAGTTCTTCGGGTTCTTGGCGAGTGCCTGTGAAGAGAGAATAACTTTCAAGAGATAACAGCCTGGTCGACGCGGAGTACCTTGTCTGCCGTTTCTATTGCACGCTTCCAGTTTTCTTGCTTGATATGACAGGCAGACATATTGGCATATATCTTCTCGAGCATGAGATCGACCTAGGGCGAGATTTCATGCTAGCCACGTCAGAAAGTGAACAACAGGGTACCTCGTTCTTCTGCTCATCTTTGGATCCGTCAGATGGCGCGGTTGGTACCCCCATACCAAGAGCGTTCAATGCATTTCTATGATGCGTACGTTGGATAGGGGATGGCAAACTCTACGCGATGACTTGCCTGTCTATTCCAACAAGGTACATGACTGCCTTTTCCGTACCAGTCACCCGTGTCAGTAGATATGACATTAGCGATTGAGAAGGACCCACCTCGTGATACGACCGGAGTGCTGTGCTCACCGTGACCGAGGATCAGTATGCCAAGTAGAATGCCACCAGACGAAGAGAGCACACTTACCACTCTTAACATCACCATTCTTGAATGCAGCATCGCCTACGTCCTTCTTTAAGCGACCGTGGTAATCTTCGATTCGACGGACGAGATGTTTAAAGCAGCAGTACGTTCTGATATTCCATCTATCAGTGCAGTACCAGATTGTGCCACGGTGGATAAGAGCGATGAAACATCGGTTGAGTTCGTTCCAGTTGAGATACCCTCTGACATCTTTGGTCCAGGTTGGTATAGCTGTTTAGTACGCCACTCCACAGAAGTCTTTAAAATGTTAAATCATCATCATCATCAGAACTAAGGGGGTAAGGGGTCTATTTGTACATGTTGACTATCTCTTTCCTCTTTGGTCGCCGGTCTTGCCCAAACCACCAACGAAGTGAAAAGGAACGAGGAAGACAGGATGGCACTCCTCACTACGATTACTGGGTTTTCTCTCTTTGGGCTCGCCTCGCGGTTTGGACAGCTTGCCATACAGAAACGCAACCTTATGGACAGTACGTACTTTCACCTGTCTCACCTGACCGCCACTTGCTCCACTTGCTTCCGACCATACGCTTTCTATGCCCTCAACCCTTGTCATTTGTCTTCGTCTGGTGATCCGTCACGCCCTAACGCTACCGTGTCAACCTCTTTAGACCTAGGCGGTCATGTTGTCGCAATGGCCGCATTCGGTTATGCGGGCTACTGGGCACACGTGTACGAAACGCGCAGCGGAGAGTATCTCGCCATGAAACGTGCGGAAATTGCAGAACGGAGGGAACGTAAGCTTGAAGCACGGGAGGAGGCAGTCAAAGCAGAGGTTATTCCGGCATAACGGGACCAGTAGCATGTTATGGGCTGAGACAATAGCATCACTTGTGAACGTCATTAGGTTTGTGACATGCTTCTGTTGAGCGCTATTAACATTGAAAGGGTGTCGACAGATATACCCTATGTATTTGGGTAGTGGTTTGCCACCACGATTGGCTCCATACTTTTGGGAGGTGGAAGTCATCAAATGTTGTGTGATATGAGCGGGAGGTTCGTTGTGGACCAGGTGTGGGTTAGGTGCTTTCCGTTGGCGTGTATCGAAGTGGAAGAATGTGAGATGGAATTTTAGAAAGAAGTTCGTGTTCCCGGCGTGTTCTTCGACTACGCATTCTTCGGAAACCAATGGGTCAGCAGATACAAGAGGTGCCGGCCATGGCAACATCGTCGGCGCTCCTCATGTCGCCCATATCATCCCACTAAACGCAAGGTATGCATCAAGGACCGTATGATCGAGCCGTCCCCCGAAGCACCCCTAGGTTCACCGCGAATGCGGGCCGTTTGTACCAATCAACATTCCAGACTCACCCAGCCCCTTCTTGACTACTGGAAGAGGACCGTCACGTTTTGGGGTAGAGATCCAACGGTCCGACACGTGGACCAGCCACTTGACACACACCAGGGGTATAAAACCTGGCGTTGTTCAGGCGGTCCAAGCATAGAATCTACAGCGAATTAATGCTCTCCTATGCCATTCCCACCATGCCTTATGATCTATGACCGCCCAGCTCATCTTTTTTGTAAACCGTGGGGTACGTTGCTGTCGCTCTTCATCGCTACAACGAGTAGTCACATCGCCGTTGGATCGCGTTCAAAGGGAGAGCATCTGCCCCATCCAAAGCAAAAAGACATAGTCCAACCTAGAGGGGACTTCGTTCCCAGCACTGTATTTTCATTCAACCCACATCTTTGTAGCATGGACCCAAGTTGGTGGAACCGACTATATAGCCATCTAGGTCCGTCAATATTAATCTTCTGGATGCCTTGGAGATGAGACGCTCATCTCAGCTTGGTAGATAGACCTCTATACATAAATACTCTGTTGCGCGATTACGTCGCGCAGCGTCTGTATTTCTAGATCGCCGGTGCTAATCAGCTCGGTGGATCATGCAGCATGGATTGACGCCTGTTCGTTCCAATTCGACTTATCCCTTGCCCGTTCTTTCACTACATTCGTTGATGCCTATTGTACCAACGTACCGTTTGTTACTGCCACTTGTTTTATTTCGTACCCCAATTGATCATATAACCTCATGTTCTCTCAGATCTAAGGCTCCTAGGGCGGGATGACATTCATCAGTTGCATGCAGGTAAATACCCAAAGTATGTACAAGGCCTCCATCCATGCCCTCTATCCAACAATTTAAAATATTTTTCTGTGGAAGAACATGTGAACGTGTGATTTCAACGAAGATGTGATTGACACGAGGCAAGCAACGTGTTTGATGGCGTTGTGGCAGCGAAGTGAGCCCTGGGTGCTCGCGGCGCTTAAAATTTGAGGCACGAGGTGTGTCGGCATCAGTCGGAGCTAGAAGGAAGTGTCTCATTATCTAAGCAACACGGAGCGCCATTGTCCCTCTCGCGCGAAACGCGGGCGTTGTACGAGTCTTTCCCTGTCCATCCCTCTCTGACGACGACGACGACGACGACGGCCATCACGTTGACTTCGTCTTGGACTCGCCGATTTTTTCGATAAACATTGGACGCTTATTTTCGCTTCTTCACTTCAGAATTGGGTTGGTTCGTTTTTCTGCCGTCCGCTCGTTCACGCTCTCTCGTCTCGGATCGGTTTCATGCCTTCGTCAATCTCGCCGCTCGCTCTTCTTGTTCCTCGCCCCCAAATCCCAGCGACTCACGCCTCTCCTGCAACTCCTGTTGGGCACCGCGTTTCAGGCCTATCTTCCCTGCCGCACACCCCTCAGCGTAGCCCCGTTGCTTCACACATATTCATCTCGCCCCCTTCCGCGCATAGAAACAGCACCGATTCGTGGAACAGCTCTAACTATGATATAGAGGATCCTGCTGCCGTGTGGAAGGACGAGGAGGCCCGTTTACTCTCCAGGGTACGTGTTTGTGTTTTTTTGTGTCCACATATGCTGTACTCCCGATACAGACCCTTGATGCACTTCCTGCACATCTCATCACGCCCTTCAACGGTCCAGTCCCACCCCCCAATCTCCTTGACAAGGTCGCACGTGGTATCTCGGCAGCCAAAGGTCCCAATGACTGGCCGCATACAGTCCGTGCAACTCGCATCAAACTCCTCGAGTTGGCGCGCGTCAAGGCACAGGAAGAACGCTATGGCAATATACATGAACAAGTCGATAGTACTGCCTGTAGTTCTAATGCCAGTAGGGGCGAGAAACGCTCGCACACTCCGGATCCCTCAGAAGTGCTTCAGCAACGCACGAATACGCCTCTAGGGGTTCGTCGGCCACTTTACAGACAGTCCAGCATGGACTTCATGAGCCCAGCCGGTTTCGACAAGCACGAAAGCATTACGCGGTATTGTATTTGTTCTATGATTTTCATGGCACCACTTACGAGCGTCGCATACAGCCTCTCGAGCCGCTTCCAACGGCACGATCGGACATTACACCATCCGTATCACAGACCCGCCCATCTTCGCCGTCGTTCCGACCATGCTAATGCCCGCAGCTTTTCACCATCCACGCCTAGCTTCTTCGACGCTCAATTCAAATAATTTATCTTATCTTCGCAAGTCCACTGCTTCCGCGACCTCAGCTTCTACCTCGTCGTTCGGGTCACCCATATCTCACTGTGCGCCTCTTCGTCCCTCGTCGCTCAGACGTGCGTCGACTGCGACACTTGCAAGTACTAATGACAGCCGCGAAGACTCTACGCAAGGCGTAGTGATGGACCCAGGTTCACAATCTCGAGAGAAGAGTCACTACTGGTGCTAAAGCTCCTCGCAAGCTCGACTGCATGAAGGTACATGGCGGGGGAAAGGAGCAATCCCCCACTTCTGTTGTCTCCAGCGACTTCATCCAAATTCAAGATGCCAACCAAGACAGGCAGCAGTAAGAAGCCAAGAGTCGGTGGTGTTACTAAGAAAGCGCACTTGAGCAGCTCCGCTGCCGATGGCCCTACGGCCCCGCGGACTCCATCCCCTGCAGCCCGAGCTGTGACCGAAGAGAAGTCAACCTCGAGTAACATGGCCTCTCCTGTCAATACGAGGAAGGTTCGCAAGGGGCACAAGCCCCAGCTTTCGCTGTCTTCTGATGAAGAATATCAGGAACGCCTAAAGACCGCAAAAAAGCTGCGGACACGTGAGCCCTCGTGGACCACTTTACTTGCTTCTCCACTTCCTGCTCAGCCGCTTTTCGTTTCCCCTCACTATCCAGCAGCCCGTCCTAAACCCCTATCTATGGCTGGTACCGAGTCTAGCCAGAGTGCTAGCGCCGGCCGTAATTCGGAGGCCTGGACTTCCGATTCGTCTCGTGTGTCTACAGATAATGATGTGTCCACTGGGAGTACGGATACGGCAGCTACGTCTGTCTCTTCTGCGTCACCGATAAAGCTCAAGACTCCCAAAAGTGATGTGCGCACTCGCGTCCAGTCGCCCAACGAGAAGAAACCTGCACGCCGAAACCTTACCCGTAACCCATCGATGTTTGGTCCTGAACTTCCTAACCCTCAGAAAACGCCTGAATCTCCTGCACGTATCCCCCTATCTTCACCCAGAGTTATTTCCCCGCCCACGTCTCCTAGCTCTGCTCTTCCTGTGGCACCGGCAGTAACATCTACTCCCACAGCTGTCGCCCGTGTGCTCACGTCCCCGTACACTTAGACGTGCCGCACGTAGGATAGAGTTTGGCACCATCCAAGCAAGTCCCAAGGAGATCACGCCGAAAGAGACGAAGGGAAATATGATGCTTGGTAGCGCTTTCCAGCTTGGCTGAGCATTGTCTGTGGGTATGCACTAGGGAGAGCAGACTCTTGTCCACCTCCAGCATTTTGCGAATTCAACTCTTTTTGCATCTCTGATCTCCTTGATTTTTATTGCGCGTTCCTTCTTCTCTGAAACTTATTATATGGTTGGTTTTCTTCGTTTCTCGACCTTATCTTGTCGTCCTTGCTTTCGTTTTGAAAAATTTGTTCTTCATTCTATGCTTCTACCCACCATCTACCATTTTGGTGTGTTCTTTCCTTTACTCTTCATTTGTTCGTTTTTTCTTCATCCGTTTCTTGACTGTTCTCTCCCCTGAAATCCGTTTTTTGGAGTTGCTTCAGAATTTATACTCGTTTCGTTTGCAAATTTTCTTGACTCGTTGCTATTTCTCGTCTCACTAGTCGCCACGATTGCCTTCATTTGAACCTGTCCCTGGCGTCAGGTAAGTAGTTTACCTAATGGTCAGTTATTCCCTACTAATCTCTGGTTCCGCAGAACTGATTTTTCTGTCGTGCTATACTTTTTGCTTGACTTATTTTGCGTGTATCATTTATGTTGCTTGGCACTCGAAGGCCATCCGACATCACCTACAGCACCTAAACCTCCTTCGTATCGCACCGTTCGCACTCTCATTTTCCCAGGATCGGATTTCCTTGACACTGTCACAAAACCACAACACTCTTTTTCGTTCGATACACACCGCTCTCTTGCATCGACTCGCTGCAGACTTCAATCATATGCAGCAACACTCCATTCATTGTTCCATGCCCAAGTCTCGAAGTCACAACACGTTCATTTTACCTGTCCACAACAAAATTGTAACTTGCCTGCCGTGCACCCACAGGCTGTACTCGCTCCTTTACATATCAATTGTGCCATCAAATCCGTTCGCAATTCCTATATACCGGCATCTCTCTTAACCCTTCACGTACAATCCTCCCGCATCCCAATACGTACTCCTCTCCTCTGCGCGTTGACCGCCGACAAGGGAAGGGTGCTTCATCTTACCTCCACCCATAGCTCCTAGTTGTAACACTGGTAGTATTTGTACATGAACGTTGTACATGAAGAAAACGTTGGTTGTGAATATACATCTCGGGCCCTTACCAGTTCTAAGTAGCCTAGACTGTGCTCACCTCATGCGTGGCCCTGGAGGGGATTCATGCCATGATATTTAATGGCAAGATATACTCTGGGTCGTCTTGACCCTGATACTTTACCATTTTCGAAGCTAGTATACGACAGGCCACATCAACGCCTACGACTGACCGATCAGGGCTAGGCTGCCTACGTGTTACCTGGCTTGTAGGTAACGGGGTTCTTTGTACGTGGCAACCACGCACCCGAGCTCATCCCACCCTGTCAGCCATGGACACGTCTTCAGGCCTGACCCATGTCACAAATCGTGATTGCAACTGTTGTCCGTTAGTTACCAGATCCGCTGCAGAGCGATAATTTACAGGTCTACAGTTGCTTAGTAGACTGTCTCACAATGCATAGTGTCAGAATCACTTTTCAGAATAAACTAACAAGAAAATTTGGATTTTCATAGCTGGCTGAGGTGAGGACATGTAAGATCTATTTGTAAGGGGCTGACCTGGTTGATCACGACGATTGTCCGGAGGTTCATGGTCGGGGAAGATATGTATATACGTACATAGGTTCTCGGGAAGACTCTAAATGAAGGGAGAAATGGCCAAGATCCCGGATACGGTCCCGTGCTCTGGCCAGGCTGTCTTCTCATTTCCCTCGTCATCGTCGCGTCAATAGAGGCTTCTCCATAGTAACAGAACCAGGACCCTAATGAGAAGTTGGGCACCTACGCGGGAGTGACAGCCTTAAATCCAGCGCTGTGGTTCCTATGGATATAGCTCCTGTCGTGTTTTGAGTGATTTGAGATTCAAAGTGATATCTACTATCATACGAGGGCGGGCATGCCGGATCGGGGGTCCAAACTGTCCAGTGCGATGACCAGGACACAGAGATGGCGAGGGTAAGGGACGTAGTGTAAACGGACAGATACTAGACTTGAAGATAACCACCGTTCTGCGAGAGGTGCGAATCTGACTGATCGGGGGCATCCTTCATGATAGATTTCCTTGACCGGTAACCGGTGACCCCTTCATTGAATAAACGAAGAATGGAATTGTTGACGGAGACGGATCTCGAAAATAAACATTTTATGATCTGTGTGTGGTTGTGGGTTGATTTGTGACTATCATGTCCGAGAACCTCTGGCACAGTGTGTGAGTGCTTTGAGACAGCTTTTGTAACCCTTATCCGTTCTGAAGGTCAAAGCCAGAACCGTTCGTATCCCGTTTGCAAACAACGAGCATGCGACGATTGCGAAGCAGGTTATCGAAGTGGATGCTGAATTGCAAAGGAACGCCGTCAAGCGAACGTTAGCGGTGGAAGATAATCAGCTGGTTGCGTATGTAGCTGGGTCCCTTCAAACACTGTTCAGACTGGTCTGATCTGCAATAGCACGTTCGATACGTTGACAGTACGATTAGCTCGTCTGGTAGTGAACGGTTTTCTGGAGAATGTCGATCTAGGTCGTGCGGACAATTGGCGAGTTCGCGGAAGAGGCTATTTATAAGCCTCTTCAAACGTCGTAAAGTAGAACTACAAGGTAAAGATTCACCGCTTATTGTGCTACGCCTGCTAACCCGTAAAACAATAGGAAGTCCGGTCCCCCTACTTGGTCTCCACGGGGCCATCTGCACTCTCTGCTTCCTTTGTTTTCTTCTTCTTTCTCGTGTCCCGCAGTGCTTTCGCCAGCAGGGCTTTCAATTCCTCATCATCTAGCTCCTTATCTGTCTTCACCAACTCCGGTTTGTACCATACTGGTGGATGTGTGATCAAAAGAGGGCCAGCCGGAGGTAAGGCAATCGTGAAATGGAATGCGGCGACAAACGTGTTAGAAGGGGTGTAACTGTGGATAAAACAATCAGACTACAGATTTTGGTTGTATAGTTAAGTGACTTACACGACCTCGTATGGCTTCACCAATCCATGGGCAACGGCTTCTTGAAGACCAAGTCGCGCTCGTTTTTCATCTTCCATGACACGAATATTGATGGGAAAGGCGCCAGCCTTCTTTTGCATTTCGGAGAATACCATACGAGAATTTTTCATCTTCAATTGATATGTGACCGAACCCTCTTTCTGGTAGATGCTGGTTTTAGAATCCTCAACACGTGCCTAGTGGGGAGGTCATCAGGGTGGAAAGTCTCACTCCATGGCTGTACCAACCTTTCCATCTTCTCCAGATGATACGAGGATATCTATGCCATACACTTCATCTTCTCCGAAGGTTATTGTTTCCATGTCTCGTCTTTGGGCTTCCGAAGGATTCAGTATGACGCGCTTTTTTCCGTCTATGACATTTTGAGTCTGTTGACACGACAACATCCCTGCCCGAGCCGCGAGTCAGCTACTAAAAAAAGCTCTCCAAGGTTGACCTAAAGTTCACCTTCGACAGGTTTACAGTCAAAAGCGGAGGCTGCTCTCGAGATTGCGTCGGTAACAGCCCAGTTCTTATTTCCCGCTTTAACAAGCCTCATAGCCAACTCCGCACCGTACCACGCAGCTTGTAGTACATCTGCACGCCTGCCAGTAACGGGATCTTGTTCGGTAGCACCTACGACGATCGTTTCTGCACTTATGGCCGCAAAGCCGTCGATGTGCGCCCCAAGATGCAGTTTTACAACGTCACCTCTTACCAAGGCTTGGGAAGCGAGGGGATCCGAACTGTAGCACGAACAGGTGAGAAAAAACAAAGGAAGCCCCATGAGCTAAATCGAGGCTCGCAAACGTACACGAGAGGATGAAAAATGGGCTACAGTGTTATTAACGGACACACTCGTCGGAAATGCGATCCCTTGGACATTTCCTGCTGTAAGTGAACGGTCGATGATGGATTAAAGAGGAGTTACCTTTGCTGACTTTGACGCCCTTGACGTTTTTATTGTACACGGCACCAGTGCCTTCTTCGATGAGCCTGTCTCCTTCAGTACAAAGATCGATGAGCTTGGCACCCTCAACAGAGAGGGAGACAAGCTTTCTCATGACATCGTTGACGATGTCTCCGGCCGTCTGACAATATGAGATGCGAGATCAGTCCTTGTAAGTTTGGTTTGATGAGCGATGCCTGGCAGGGATCATACCTTGTATTTTGTCATATCGGCCTCTGAAATCAGCCGTTGCTTTTCCACTGGTTTTTGAGCTTCGGCCATGGCTACAGTAGCAAGGGAGTGTGAGGGAGGAGATAAACAGGTGGAAGGGGGTAGGTAGCCTTTGCGTGGAGGACTAATACCACCGGTCCGCCAGTTGTTCAGTGCACCGTATTTGGTAAATCTGCGCGTGACATCACACGATCATAAAATGTGGTTGCAAAAGACTATTACTGTACAAATTGTAGCTTGAGTATGCCAGTCGTATCATGTCCAAGATATAGATGCCACATCCAAACGCCCCGTCGTAGAGTACACAATCCATGCGGCACTTTCAGTGCAAGGTATCAAGTTTCCAATCATTTTGCGTTGGCGATTTCGGGTATATTGAAACACACAAAACCACGCAGGTTCCTGCATAGTTCGGGTTCTTCGGGTATAGTCTCCACATCTTGTGAAGATAAAGAGTTGCGCCAGATGCGCCACTCCGGTAACCCTCCACGGGGTTCACTCCAAGACAATTCAGCTCGTATACTATCCCGTAGGTGAGCGCGATCGGTCATGTCACTTCACGCACACGTGTCAGCGACAACTAATAGACGGCGTAAAGAAACCTGCGTACTTTTGCCAGTTGGTCCAGTCACTCTCAAAGTGGTCACGGAGAGGACTTGCCGGTGATTGCATTTTGTCGAGGTGTCTCCTGAGATACTTCTCTCCGGCTGACCTTACAACGTAGGGTAGTGAAGGATCTTGTCCGTATAATTTTTCGTACGCCTCCCAAAGAGACTCCTTACAGCCAGCAATCGTCCGTACCGTTCGGGCCAAGTGCATAGACGCCCAAGATGAGACTCCGCGCTGAGAGGACTTCTTGATGGCGATGGAATTGCAGTCATTGTCATCTGTCAGGCTAGTTTTGCCCGAAATTGGACTGAGCTCAAATACAGCATCAGGGTCGATGAGAGACGGTAACCCATAGGTCGTTGGGGTCGACCCTCTTCTCTGGGTAGAACTAGGGGGAAGGGCTATCCGAAGAGGAGGGTGTGATCTTATATCCCCGAACCACACCTTGAGCTTAGACGGTAGCATGGAGATTAAATTTGGCGCAAGGTGGCGATCATCCAACAGTTCCTCCCAAGCTCGCTTCAGTCTCGGGTGGTTGCGCGGATTAGGCCTCGGTTGCGTCATTTCCGTCTCAAATGCCGAGAGCGGTGGTCCTATTACTGAGAATGCGTCCGCGCTGCTGCTTCTCGGGCCGATTGCCCCGAGCGATGGGTCCGACTTCAGATACGCGCTGGACGGCTGTAGTGACTGCAGTATTCGAGCTTCGCGGAGAGCCGTTACTGGATGATCGCACGGTGACGGGATAGCCGTTGAACGATTGAAATGTCTGACACGGGAAGATAAGGTCCTCTTCAATGATCTAGAACCACGTAAGATCAAACTAAGTCGATAAGGACGAGGATATATTCCAGACCTCGAAGACACCGTGGAGTTTGAGAACTCGTGATATTTCCTGGCAGCGATGAAGTAAACGATTACGAAATCATCAAGCGTTAGCAGCCAACTTACTTGGAAGACGCGCCCCCACTGTCAATCGGTGTTTGCATTTTCAGTAACTACTCGTGTCGGGGCTGTCGAAAGCTTACCTCACGGACAGGAATGTGAAGACCCATGCGAACCATTCTTACGAAGTCAAATTGACCATCGTCGAACGGCAATTCATCGAGACTACATCCGTGTGTGAGCAATATCGATACGCGCGAAGAGTGCCTGAGAAGAGGTACATATTGCCATGGACCCATTTAAGTCTCCTCGACGTGTTCTCTTCCAGCACGTCCAGCGGGGGTTGCACGTTAGCGATGTCGAAGCCTACCACGGTACTTTCCTGTATGGACATGATAATATTAGAGCGAATTAATTGGTTACGGGCCCGAGAGTGAGCCATACCCGCCACCGCCTGGCTGCCTCGATGGCCCAGAGGCCGCGACCGCAACCAAGGTCGAGGATGGCTGACGGAGGTTCATCGAAGTCGTGCAAAGTCAGCCTCTTGCAACAGTTTGTCATGAACATGTGGTCCCAATGGTCGCTATGCTCGGTGGGATAAGTTGACAAAGGTGAACCATATCGAGGGACATACAAGTCGACCAGGTCATTCGTGTACTTGCATGGTGGCATAACTCGACCGGGGGAATATTTGCAGATGCCGTTGGCAGAGACATCGGTGCCAGAGGAACTAGTCATGAAGGATGGGCTAATAGGCGAACGGCGATGAATTGACTAACGTCAAAATTTTATAGCAAAATTTGCATTTGCCGTCTTGGACCCAGAAGCCCGCATGGGTTTCATGTCAGGGCCGCCAAAAAGATTGAAAATTTAGAAAATGCCCCCGTCCCACCCATGTCAACCTCAATTTTATGAGATTGAATTAGCACCACTCTCGGGGTCCTCACAATTCACCGCATCAACCCAACTCCGTTCCCCGGGGTCCCCACTTTTCAAAGACAACTCACGATGACCTCCGTTGCAGCGCTGCGTCTTTCCAACAAGGGCGCGCTCAGGGCGACGGCGTCTCTGCGCTGCTCAAGGACGGCCTCCACTGCCGCCTCAAAACCCCGCGAGAGTGATCCACAGCTTGCAGGCTACCCCGAGCTCCCATGGGTATCCAACCAAAGTCTCCCAGCACGAGGATGGTGGGACCAACAAGAGAGACGGAATTTTGGTGACCCGGTGAATCGCATATCAACGCTTAACCGCTCACACCATCGGGTCTGACCATACGGTTATCTAGGTCCACGAATACGACGAGGTCCTTTCGATGTGGGGGCCTGACATTCCGCATGTGCCTCCCCGGAAAGCTCTCTTCCAATTCTCTCTGGCGGTCTCGGGATTCGTAGCTTTTGGACTCCTGTGCAAGTATGCACTGGTACCGGAGAGACCTACAGTACCTCGGGAGTACCCGTACTCCGGCCTTATACGTGAACTTGGGGGCCTGGAAGAGAATAAAGTATGTTCAAACCATATCCATGACCCTGCTTAGGCATTGACTGTGATCAAGGCTAGGGAACATACGGACGAATAAATTGGGTCGTTGCCTGCAAGCTTTGACCCATTTGAATTCATACAAGTGGAGCAGCGTGACCATGCTTGTGGATGATACACATATGCAGACAAAGTCTTCTCAGCATAAAGACCAGGCTTTATCCATTTGTCTGATTGTGCCCGATTTGACTATAGAGCCACCAACTTATTAAGTACGAAAAGCTTTGGGCGGTAGTAATCTGCAGCTATGTAGACGGAAATCGTTAGTCTGCTTTGTGCTTCGTTCGACTAAGAAGGCTGTTCTGGAGCCTTCCGAACTCTGGGTTTCACTCGGGGGCGGAGCTTGCACCGCCAAAGGTGCAGATGGGGCCGAGTTAAGGTGCACCTCCGTTGCTCCTGGAACCTCTTTTTCACCTTCAGGTTCATCATCATCTAAATTCTCGCTACTACTTGAATGTCGGCGTTTCCCTGACTTCACAGCACTGGCAGCACGGGCCCCGGAAATTTTCTTACCCTTGACGGTGGGCGTCTTTGTCGCGCTATCGGTTTGCCCGACCCCTGTACGTTTTCCTTTGCGGTACACAGCAGTCTTTTGCCTTTTTTTCGGTCGTATATCCTCGGTTACAGGCCCTGTCTCGCGCTCTCGGTCATCAAGTTCTGGCGTTGGTGTCGTCGCACTCCGGTCCCGATGTTTCGCCTGCTCTTTGCGGAACTCAGTCACAACTTGTTGGAGTCGCTTGCTGCTATATGCCTGTCGCTTTCGCGGGGCGACCGTCCCACCTCCAGATGTCACGCTGAAAAATTCGTTCAGATCGCCTTGCTTGTTGAGTGACGTAACCTGCAGAATGGAAACGATTGAAGTGCAACCAGGCCAATGGCACCGAGACATACTTGGTTACGCCGACTCATCCTTTGGATGATCGGCATCAGTAAGTCATCGACTTTCGACTGGTTCCAACCAAGTTCCTCGTGTATAAAGCTGTGGCAAATGGGTAAGCAGGCTTCGTTCAACATCATTGCACACAACATACTGTCGCAGGGCGTCAAGATCAGGCATCCCCCACTTAAATGGTTCTTCTGAGGAATCGACCGTAGGGTGATAGTACGCGTCTCTCTAGGTGATATCTTAAGTATCTGTTGATGCAGAAATAAACTGCTGCACGTCGTCTTACCACAAGCGGATTGGGCCAGTCTTGTTGCAAATACAAATCCATAAATTTCTTTTTCTACGAGAGAGCTATCAGCACAGCATTCTCAAATAGAAAAGTTGAGACGCACGAATCGTTTTCTGAACTTGGTCTTGTTGTCTTCTGCCCGGTCTCGTCCACTCTGAACCTTGGTCCACCAATCCTTAAACTTGTGTAAACCATCGTCCCCGGGGAACTCCTGCATAAGCTCCATGGCCACGACAGGTCCTACACCGGGCAGTCCTTCAACGTAGTCACTGCCAAGCAGATACGCTACGCGAACGAGGGCGTCGCGAGTCAGTCCAAGCTCCCGGGATAAATCAGATAAAAGGAAACACTCGACGGTCTTGGACTGGTTGAACATATTCTTGTAAACACGCAACCCTCCGAACAAGAACACGTCAGAATCGTCTGTAATAATCCCCTCCACGAGCCCTAGTCGCACGAGCTCGGCACATTGCGCCTCCGCTTCCATAGGCGCAGTGATGTACGGTATACCGAAGAGACGCAACATAAGCTACGTGGATCGGCTTCGGATCAGTATGCTGATGGCATCTGACAAACAACCTTACCATGATCTGCGAGATCATCTGTTGCGTAATGTCATCAGAGTCACGTAGGGCTGCTTTCCTTTGCTGATTGAGAACTCTGATCTCCTCGTCGATCTCACGTCTCACAACCTGGAGATCCTTTCCCTTGACCTGGGAGACAAATCGAGCGAATTCCCCCTCCTCTGCTTGTGGGTCCATCTCTTGTGCAGCGTCCCAGTCCTCATCCATCGCTGCTTCAGGATGGAGGGTAGGCAGTACGTCAACGCTGACTGGTGATGGGGATCGCGACCACTCTATGATCGAGCCATCATCGCTTCCTTCTACTGCCGTCACCTCACCGATTGATGCTTGTCCGGATGGAACAGGGTTAGGCGGAACTGACACGTGAACCTCGCGTTCTCGTGAATCTTTGCTAACTGTGGCGTCCGTGGGCAGGACGTTAGTAATGACAAGCGTGTTCGAGTCTTTCGTAAAGACGGTCTCCTCCATGTCATCATCACTTGTAGGAGGTTCAGAGTCCGCGGCAATCACGGCTTTCTTTGTATTTGCCGTAGGCGGAATATGCGACAATTCTTCAATAGGAGGTGGGGCTAACGCAGTGTTCTGTTCACGAGTATGAACAGATGATTCGTCTTGAATGAAAGTAGTAGATCCAGTACCACCAGACGGCTCTGGATCAAGATAACGGTGGGCAGCTTTAGGGGAGATGAGGAGCGAAGGTGTTCCAAACGTAGGCCCTGACTGAGTACGCTCCAAAAAGGCCCCTGGACGATGTCGCAATGGACCGGCACCTGCAATAGCCAATGTCGTTTCCAGACGAGAAGGTGACTCATACAGATCTTCGATATCGTCATGTGAGGCTACCTTCGCAGTAGACGACGAGGTTCCTGCGCTTTGGGGCCCAACTTTTGAAAGAGGGGTCGCCTTGGAGCGAGAGGCCTGCGGGGATATCTTACTCGACGGCTGACCTTCGGAGACATGTGAATGACTATGTAGAAACGGGGGCCGACGCGTATCCAAAGACGCTTGTATTGCCAACGCAAGCTCTGGATCCTCGTCGCTAAATTGTTCTGAAACCATATCCTCGCCTTCGTCAATGTCAAATAATCGCCTTGCCGTGACCTGTTTCCGTTCTGCAGAGCGCGAAAGCCGACCAGTCTGAAAGCTTTGATTACTCGGTGCATCACCTCGTTGTTGATCATTCGACAGAGGATGTGGTCTAGATAATTTCGTCAGCGCGGCCGATAACATGTAAATCGATTGTACGACATGCATTGTGACTTCCTCCATATCGTCGTCACTCTCCCCACTAGAAAGTTTCTTTGCGTCTGCGTCAATTTCGATGGGTTTCGACCGTGTCCCTTCGTCGCGAAGGCCCAAAATCCAACCCCCCTCAGCACTTTCGTTTTTGACTAACAGATACTCCTTGTCGCGTTCACTAGCTATACGAACAGGAATGTTGATGTGAGCCTTTCCAATACTGTCTGTTGTGACCAGAAGTTGTTGAGTGAGAGCGTTACGCTGTTGAAGGCCCTTGATCTGTTCTTTCGAGAAGTCAAGAGGGGTCTCGGCCTTTCTTAGCATGTTTTGAAGGCGCTTGTATGACGTTTGTCGCGACTTGAGACGCAGGTCGCCGACAATTTCGTACTGGACCTCCGTCGGCAGTTCACGGAAGGCAGGTGAAGTGATGTCAAAGTCCTCCGGACGCATTTCCTCTACGAATGCCCTCAACTCTTCCTCCGTTGCGAGGCGGAAGTCTGTCGAACGACCACGTGTAGCCTTGGCTACCTGCTCCTCCAAATTAATATCTGGTAACTTGTAGGGGTCATGGTCGTGGAAACGGCTGCTCTTCTTGGTGGAAGAAACAGGTGAACGTTGCGGTACCTTCTTCGTTTTCGTCGGTGTTTTCGTCATCGAGCTGTCGATGTCCTCAAGGTAGACGGCACCCTCGTCGAGGACAACAGGACCCGGAGGTGCCTTTTGCTTGCCTTTAGAAGAAGCCGATGGACTGGAAGGGATATATAAGTAATGATTTCTCGCTGGATACACAGATTTGCATACAGAGATGTCGAAGCATGGACAAGCGCCTCCCGCCTCATCTGCGCAGCCAATAATCTTTCAGCAATCTGTGCATGGCTAGCAGCAGCACCGCTCTTTTTCTTCTTACGCTCTGTCTGAGAAGGTCCCAGTGAGCGCACGGCCTAGGGTAGCTGTAGGGGAAAGAGAACCCACGATAGTATTCCTCTTCAATGCCGGTGCACCGCCATCAAACACAAAAACCGGCCGAATGCCATGGAACAGTAGCTTGCAAATACGACGAAGAAAGCCAAGTACGTGGGCAGTTAACGAGCGCTCGACCGTCCTTGTCGCGCATGGTGGCTTGGAACTGGTATATCCATATACTCGAGTCAATGGCCAGGGCCTTCCCCTCCAGATTTTCCAAGCTTTGGAAAGCTTGTAAGTACCGTGAGATCTCGTCGAACGACAATCCATCACGTACGGAATGGGTCGTCCGACTGGCTCTAAGAGATTCCATAGCGACTTGACTCCCATCAGACAAGGAGCATGTGGTCACTTCCGTTCCGTCTCCGAGATAAAGGGTCCGATCAGCAGTCGGAGTCACATTAGAGCACGTGAACTGCTTAAGCACCAATGGACTACAAAACTGACTTATCGTCGTATGATGCTCTGTACTTAGTAGTAAAGGATCTGCCACGACTTAGTAGAGTAGGACATCGAGTAGTGAGAACAGATTCTGGAATGCAAAACAACATAGCCATGAGGTCAGAAACTTCAGCGAACAGATAGGGTAAGCTCAAGGCTGATCCAAAGAGCACAAAAAACATGCATCAAACAAAAAAAAGATCAAGCCACCATCATGAAGCACTCATAGCCTAATTGTCCATGTATCGTGAGAAGACGTAATGCGGAGGGACTCCTCAGCTTTTGGGACTGTCGCGAGCACGGTCTGCACCGTCAACAGGTCGTGAGCCGGCAGGAGATCCTTGACCAGCTGAACTGTTTCGGGGGGAATTTTGACCAGGACCCTGTTGAGCGCCGAGTGGAACAGGCGGACGTAAACTCTCATCCATACCAGCCATAGAAAACCGAGGGTCGAAGGCAGAGCCACCTGTCATTTGCATTCCCATGGGCGTCATACCACCACCCATAGACATTCCCATACCGCCCATTCCCATCGGTGGGCTCATCATGGGCATTCCCATCATCGACATACGAGGATCAAAGGCCATCCCCCCTCCTGTCATCATTGGAGACATGGGTGAAGGTCCACCATGCATTCCATCAGGAACATGGGACCCGGCGGCCGAGAAAGCCATCATCGCTTGTTGATATGCAGCCTGAGCAGCTTGCTGTGCATACATGTAATGTTGGGGGCCGTATCCCGGCATCATGTTCGGATAGCCCATGAACGGGTTGGGAGCAGCCATCATCGGACTTCCAGTCATCATCGGGTTCATACCCATCATCATGGGATTCGCCATCATGGAGTTGAAGTTCCCGAAAGGCTGGCCGCCAAGCATACCAGATTGTGCCATCTCCAGTTGCTGACGCTGGTATTCATCCAGTTTGCGCTGCCTATCTTCTGCAATCCTCTTTTCGCGTTCCCGTTCAGTCAATGCTGCCCCGACACCACCTTCACGCTTGCGCTCACGTTCGTGGGCAGTGATAGCACCAAGTAGTCCTGTCTGAGGGGGAGGCGGCTTGTTGGGGACGTTGATGAGGGATGCTCCAATCTCACGGGCAAGTTCCTCCTGGCGTTTTGCAGACCGGTCCTGCTTGTCCTGCATGCCTGCAGAAAGTAGCCCGTGGGGCGTGAACGCCTTCGTCATGCTCACCGAAGCAGGCTCGAGCTGCACAAAAGTATCTCTTTGGGGCTGTGGAGGGGGTTCCGGCAAAGGATTTGCGCCCGGCTGCCGACCTGGCTCCAGAACTTGCGTCCAGATACTCTGGCGTTGCGCAGGCAACGGAGGGTAATCAGATTGTGAGCGAATAAGTATAGGCTCGTCGGGTGTGCGAACGCGCTGCTCGCTGACAATACGTCTCGGAGGACCGCTCAAGTTTTCATCCGCCGTGGCAGGAGGTCCTGTTTCCACGCCCTAATTGAACCAGAACTGCGGATGAACAGAACTTCAGACTTACCCTGGGTATGAGGTCTTGGTACTGGTGGAAGATGGCGAGGATGGCGTAACTGAGCATATGGATTGGCGTCAGTTGCAGTCGCAGTTTCTGCGGGAGACGTGTCGTGACTGTGGGGGCGAAGGGGGCGAACAGGCGTCGTAGGTATGGGCGCGGGAACCGCCGCAGGCACGGGTGCCTGAGAAGTTCGCTTGTTATCCATCGTTGATGGTTCGCCGTCGGAATCCGCGTCGTCATCGTCATCTTCCTCTTCGTCTTCTTCCTCCTCGTCACTACTTTCATTCCAGCCTGCTGATCTTGGACCAGAAATAGGTCGTTTTCCATTAGCCCTCCCAGGCCTGTTCACAGCAGCCTGGTGTGCAGCTTGTTGTGCTTGCAACCGTGCCTTTCGCTCTGCAGCTTGCTTCGAAAGCGCGAATGATGATTTGTACTGTGTAACATTTTCTGAACTTGCGGCAGCTGAATTGCTATCTGAGGGTTCCGGCGACTCGAGCTGACGCGGCGGCGGTGACGGCATGGGTTTCGCTGTTGCTACGGTCGTCTGAGACGGTGCAGTGGATGCGATGCTGTCAAGGAACGAAAGCGCAGCGAGTGCATCGGCGTTGACGTCATCGCCGTGACTTGCAGAGGCCTTGGAGTTATCAGGCATGGCGTCAAAGTCGTTCCTCTGGAGGTGTTGCGACTGGGGTGAAGGTGTGGACTGAGACGATGTGTCCAAATTTAGCGGTCGGCTAGTTGTTGGTAGAGCACGTGCGCCGGACGGCCTACGTCCTAATGGAGGCCGGGGCCCGGTATCGCCTGTCAGGCCGCGCCGTGTGCCCGGAAAAAGAGGTGTCATGGAGTGTGGTTGCGAACTTGGCAGTGCACCCTCCGATGATGACGGGGACGTTTCGGAATTCTCAGAGATGGTGGTGGGTACACGACGGGGTGGTACCTTTTTTTCCTCAAATTGTTGCATATAGAAGAGAGCGGCTGTGAAATCGGTTTCATTTTGGGCTTCCTGGACAGGGGCTGGTTTAGCAGGAGGCGCGGGAACCTGTTGTTGGGGCGTGGGGGAGGATGATACAAGTTTGTCGGGCACCGGTGGGACAACAGGCACGCGCCCCAGCGATCTCGGCGACGCAGACGACACTCGCTGTGGTGTCTCCTGAGCTTGTGCCTGTACAGCTTGTATGGAGGGCAAATCCTTTCCAGAGTGGAATGTGGTGACGTCGGCATAGATGAGACAGGAGATCTCGCTCGGCTGGGAATTATAGGAGATCCAGGACCTGCCACCCCTGAAGAAGTGTACGGCGAGCCTGGTCGGCCAGCCACTGAACCCTGAGCACTGAGCACGGTCGACGTAGACGAGAACGACGGGATCTCGGGTGAGGTCGGTGGAGAGAAGGGGAGCTTAATACCCATGGCTTCTACCCCACCACTTGACGTCGTAGCTTCCGATTTCGTTCGCGTGATTTCCCCCGTTGGCGAGAGCTTCGAATCAGGCCGTGAGCTCGACGTATTCTTCAGCGAATCAGTGCTGACTTTGCGAGCCTCCGTGCCCGTAGGCAGAGGACTCGTAGAGACAGATGGCCCAAGCTCTCTCTCTCCACTCTCTTGCACTGCGGTTGATGAGGTACCAAAGGATGACAGGGGTTGGTTTTCATCAGAAGGCGCTCGGCTGTGAACGAGAACTTTGGTGTCACCAGACAACGATGGACTATGTTGCCTCTCCACGATCGGAGATAACGCACGCGAGAGAGTGAGATCTTGCATGGGAGAACGGCTTGCGGGTGGAGACAGAGTCTGAGACGCGGCAGAGTCAAAATTGAGTGACGGCAGCTGTGGTAGTCCCTCTCCGGGAGTCTGGCCTGATGGCTGCTGCTGCGATAGCAGGCCTGCCGACGGAGAAATATGAGGTAAGGCCGGTGGACCACCATTCCTAGCCGGGTCGATGCTAACTACTCGCTCGGATAAAATGCTTAGGAGTCGGGATCGGATAGCAGATGTACGATCTTCCCTTGGATTCATCGTTTCCGCAGGTTCACGTTCCAAGAAAAGCAGCTAAAGGTGGCATGTTAGAAGGGCAATTCCCCCGACTTTCAGCACGTAAACACATACATCTTTGTCAGGGCCAATTGGATAAGCAAACATCATCGATATGGACTCCCGAGGATCCCACGTGTATGACTTGGGTCGACCATAAAGTGCGAACGCGTCGTGTATTGCTACATTTTCGTGAGCGAGTGACAACGGCGCCCTGTGAACGCGACCTTACCGACAAGCCATTTAAGCATCTCCGATGGTTGGGTGTTTCCGACCTCCAGTTCCGGCATGACCAACAGCCAGCCTTGCCTACTCCGCATACTCCCTGCTGTCTCCTCTTCGCCAAGATAACCTTCCAATTTCATCAAGGTGCTTCGGTTGATCAATTCCGGGCGCTCAGGGTATACTGCGAACGCCTGGCTCACTTCCTTCAGAGTGAGGAGTGGCTGTTTCTTGTCCTTGGACTTGGGTGATGCAAAGAGAGATAGTAGAGGTCGTGGAGGTAAAGGTTCGTCTTGGTGATCACGAGAAAAGAGATTTGACATGCGCTTTTTGCGTGGTACCTCTGCAGGACCTGGACGACTACTATCGTTGGTGGACAAACGGGCGAGCTCTGACGACGATTCTGAACCAGCGGAGACGACCATCCACATGCGCTTCCAGTCCGTCTGCCCAGCAACACGAATTTGGACCCATCCTTCCATGCGCCCGCGAACCAAAGTGGAAGGCGTATCTTTGCCTGAACAACGTGTCAGTGAACGGACGTGAGGCAAGGACACTGAGGGCAGACCAGATGGTAGCGTGATTCGGATCAAGTGAGCCGAGTATATTTCTTCGAGACGCGATTTTTCCCAAGCGGCTAGCCTAAACGCGGTTGCCCAGGATATCAAAGCCTGGGTGGAGGGACAACTGAATAGAAGGAGGTTAGACCCCGCGGTGTTAAGTGTCAGCACGTTCGTGTATTTTTGCGCAGGTTGATCGCCAACGGAGGGTCCTGTCACTGCGCCGAGTACATGGACGAACTGTTATTGTGACATGAGCGATCGCCATATCATGGAAGAGATATACTGACGGCGTCCGTTACGTTGAAGTAAATGGGAGGGACCTCCTTGCCTTCCTTATTAGCTTCTTCAACCTCTCGCATGTCCCATATACTTAGAGTAGTGCCACCTAATTGTGCCCAGACCTGCACCCAGCCGCCGTCCTTGGCTGGTCTCTGTCCGTCTGGCAACCTCTCTAACCGCTTGATGAGCGGACCGGAGAAGTAAATCTTGCGGGCATGGGCGACTGTGAGTTGAACGACAGAACGTATTTCGGGATGTAGCCGGGAAGAGGTGGGTTGGCCGGCTGCGAGGGAGGCCCTGCGCACGGTGTTCTGCTGCTGTTGTAGCACATGTTGAGCCAACGAAGGTTGGCCAGGACCTACGGACTTTGATTGGCCCATTTGGGGCGGGGGAGGGGGTCCAAAGTCTGTCGGTGGGGCACCAGTTGCGGTGCTGGGGCGTTGGTTGTTGGGTGGGACGGGGGCAGGTTGGTAGTGTTGCTGGTGGTCCTGAGAGGAGTGCCTGTTTCGAAACGAGAAGAAGGAAGACGTTCTGGCATGGGACTGAGAGGAGGATGGAGGCATGGCTGGTCGTGGTCGTGGTTGTGGTTGTGGTTGTGGGTCTGTAATGGTATTAGACGGGGGTTGCAGAGGCACTAGCAGAGGCTGTGGCTGGGTATGGGTGGTGTGGTTGTCGGTGGGTGGGCAGGGGCGTGGGCGGATACCGTGCAGGCAGGTCGAGCAGGTGGTCTGGTCTTCCTGGGCTGGCCTGTCTGAGCTGTTGCAGTTCAGACGGTGAAATGAAGCCTCTGTGCCGGCTGTCCCACTGCGGACTCGTCGACGTCGTGAACGATGTCATCCTTCTCAGCCTCGACGCCGTTTCACTGATCGTTTTCTAAGAAAAAAGTACCCAGTCTTCACGTGGAACACCCCAGTCCATCCCTTGGATCTTTTTATTTTATTTTTTCTCTGCACTGATCTCTCTGGCTTCACCCTGTGCAGGTCTCACGCTAGCCTTAATTTTGGTCGCACAGCCCAACGGACCATCCTGGCCGTGACGGGTGTCTGAGACAGATCGACCTCGCCAAGACAACCCTTCGTGGAATGATAGACTGCGAAAGTCGGAGGCACCATGCTACAAGATCTGCAAAGGAACTGTGACTATGTATCTTCTAAACGACTCGTATGACCACAGCTCCCATCTCATCCCAGGATTGCAATTTTTTGCTTCTTCTTCTTCTTCGCACCATTGTTAAAGGAGCGCCAACTGTCCACCCGTTGTTCTCGGGTTTCTGCATCATTGACATTCAATAAGTAAACTCTCCGTATCCTGTGCAGACGGGCTTACCTTCCCATACCTTAGTCTTCTTCTGCCTTTCTCTTTTTCGCGGCAACCTCCTCCTCCTTCTTGCGCGCTTCAAGACCCTCGTTGGCAAGGTTCATCTTGATTGCCCTGTCGGACGGAAGCCGATGAGTAAGTACGCAAACGCAAACACCGCGACGTCATCTCACTTTCTTCTCCTGACTTCCTCCTCTATTAGTACCTCCTTTATTTTCTCTTTCATCATGATCTTCCAGGGCGTCGTCAACCCCTGCTCCTTGAGCTTCGGGTCATCCGCAAGGTTCCTCAGACGGGGATCGTCGTCCGCAAGGTTGGTTGGGAGAGAAAGCGACCGGAGAAGCGTACTCCGTGCAGAAGCAATCGCGGCATCCAACTCTTCACGCTTGGTGGTATCCGACAGTTCCGCCTCGGCCTGAAAGGAGGGTGCACACGTAAGAGAGCTCTGTCCGTACAGAACAGAGGTATCACGCTCACCTTCTTGAGAATATCAAATGCATCTGGAGCACGAGGGTGGGCGGTCTTGTCAGGATGGATGACTGTACATTAATAACGTACAAGTTTAACACCCGTTCGACGCAGCAGAAGACGGCGGTATATGGGGATATTGGGATATTGGTCGTGGCGTATTCAGTACGGGAATGCGTTTAGTACTACAATGCAAACCGACAGAAACCAGGGAAATCGAACGGGGCTTACACAGTGAGAGCTGGCGGTACTTTCGTTTGATGTCTTCCGGCTTTGCAGTAAGTTCGAGATCGAGGATATCATAACGGACTAACAGCAAGTTGTCAGATAGGGCGTCATATAGCCGATTGTGTCAGAACGTACTTGAGCCTGAACGACTTTAATATCCTCTCGACCTCCATCTCGCGTTGGAATGCCGATGCTTCGCGCGACAACAACTGCTCAAGGTCGGAGTCTGCTGGGCGTCGACGAGACGTTGGGCCTCTGGATTGTGATGGCAGCGATACTGGCTTTGAGTGCGACGGAGACTGCGTTGTCGTCGGCATTGTGAAATAAATGGCACCGCTCCTCGTCAAGTCAGTTGTTTAAGTGCAAGTGATGAGTACTTGACAGCGGCGAGCAGGGCCGTCAATTCATTCCACAAGTTCAGTCGCGGGATATCACGTGATCGTCACCGGTGCAGACCGTCGTCGACGTCGCCCGCGACTATGTCAACTAATAGGATGGTAGGGGTCATTGACCCCAAAGGTACTTGGTATCCTCTGCAAGTATACATCTTACCTGGCAGTGATGTGTCTCATCCTTGTCTAGGTCAATATTCACCCTCATCTGTTTCTTCGCTGTCGTACTCTGCTTCATCACGGAACCGGGAAGCCTCCATCATGGCTGCACTCGCGGGACACAGTTGTGGAGGGCCCTCGGCACCTCTTCTTCAAAATCTACTCACCCCTCTTCGACCTCGGCACGTCGTCCCACCGTCCCAAATTATAGCGCATCACGCAAACAGATGTACAACAACTCGCAATCGAAACCTTCTCATGTATACCTCCGCAGTGTAGGGTGGAACTTAGGCTTTCTGATACAAGTCCCCATCCTCTTGCCCCTCGCAGGTGATCCTTGGAGTTGGCGTTACATACGCAGCTGTCCCTCTTTACCGCATGTTCTGCTCAGCAACAGGGTTTGCTGGCACCCCTACCGTCCTTTCCACCTCCCTCCGGTCGCTTCGATCCATCTCGATTGATGCCGGACACAGATGCGCCGCCGCATCCGCGTCCATTTTTAACGCAGACCGCGCAGAAGCATTACCTTGGAAGTTCTTCCCACAGCAGAAGTACGTCGACGTGCTGCCGGGAGAATCAAGCCTCGCATTCTACAAGGCGAGGAACCGAGAGCAAGAGGGACGTCATCGGTATTGCAACGTATAACGTAACTCCTGATCGCGTGAGTAGACAAATATTTGCTCGTGCTACTCGTCAAAAACCAAACGGCTCGCAGGTCGCGCCGTATTTTTCAAAGGTAGAATGCTTCTGTTTTGAAGAAGCAGAAACTCCTCGCTGGAGAGGATGTAGATATGCCTATACTTTTCTTCATAGACAAGACATCCTGGACGACCCCTCGTGCAGAGGCATTAACGATGTCGTATTGAGCTACACGTTCTTCAAGTGAGTGATTAGAAATCTTGACATACTGCTTCTCCTTATCTAACCCTACACAGAGCACGCCGTAATGCCCGAGGTCATCTTGAACCCGACGCAGACGAAGACGTCGTTCAAAGATCACTCGGGTTCGAGGGTACGAACACAGTCCACGGGCTGAAACGAGGAAGGCGGAAGGGAGCGAGGCCAGTGGCTGATTCCGGCTCTGGAGCGCCTTGTCTACTGAGGTGCTGGAGCCCCATGGTATGAGGAATCGTTATCCTACTCAGTGGGCATAGTCCTACAAATATCGCCATGACCTGCGGGGTCTTCATGCGCTCTCTGGTGCTCTGAGATCTTCGTGGATCGAAAAGCACTTGATAAAGGCTATCTCGCCCACCGGTCCCAGCAATTTCCTGGAGCAAAAACTAGTCCCAATTTTCCAAGAACTTGATTCAATTCTCTGCAAAGCCAGCTTAGCGAAGTAGATATAGTGAATACATTGATATCAGGGCCGTCTCCTACATAGTTT